>OY804589.1:26860961-27460961 GCA_963680875.1 Bathymodiolus brooksi
TGTGTATAATGTGGTAGATAATACCATAATGATCTGTGTATAATGTGGTAGATAATACCATAATGATCTATGTATAATGTGGTAGATAATACCATAATGATCTGTGTATAATATGGTAGATAATACCATAATGATCTATGTATAATGTGGTAGATAATACCATAATGATTTGTGTATAATGTGGTAGATAATACCATAATGATCTATGTATAATGTGGTAGATAATACCATAATGATCTATGTATAATGTGGTAGATAATACCATAATGATCTGTGTATAATGTGGTAGATAATACCATAATGATCTGTGTATAATGTGGTAGATAATACCATAATGATCTATGTATAATGTGGTAGATAATACCATAATGATCTATGTATAATGTGGTAGATAATACCATAATGATCTGTGTATAATGTGGTAGATAATACCATAATGATCTGTGTATAATGTGGTAGATAATACCATAATGATCTGTGTATAATGTGGTAGATAATACCATAATGATCTGTGTATAATGTGGTAGATAATACCATAATGATCTATGTATAATGTGGTAGATAATACCATAATGATCTATGTATAATGTGCTAGATAATACCATAATGATCTGTGTATAATGTGGTAGATAATACCATAATGATCTATGTATAATGTGCTAGATAATACCATAATGATCTGTGTATAATGTGGTAGATAATACCATAATGATCTGTGTATAATGTGGTAGATAATACCATAATGATCTGTGTATAATGTGGTAGATAATACCATAATGATCTATGTATAATGTGGTAGATAATACCATAATGATCTATGTATAATGTGGTAGATAATACCATAATGATCTGTGTATAATGTGGTAGATAATACCATAATGATCTGTGTATAATATGGTAGATAATACCATAATGATCTGTGTATAATGTGGTAGATAATACCATAATGATCTATGTATAATGTGGTAGATAATACCATAATGATCTATGTATAATGCACTAGATAATACCATAATGATCTATGTATAATGTGCTAGATAATACCATAATGATCTATGTATAATGTGGTAGATAATACCATAATGATCTATGTATAATGTGGTAGATAATACCATAATGATCTATGTATAATGTGGTAGATAATACCATAATGATCTGTGTATAATGTGGTAGATAATACCATAATGATCTGTGTATAATGTGGTAGATAATACCATAATGATCTATGTATAATGTGGTAGATAATACCATAATGATCTGTGTATAATATGGTAGATAATACCATAATGATCTGTGTATAATGTGGTAGATAATACCATAATGATCTGTGTATAATGTGCTAGATAATACCATAATGATCTGTGTATAATGTGGTAGATAATACCATAATGATCTATGTATAATGCGCTAGGTTTTACATAGATTCTTTATTTTGCAGGAGGGGTGTGCATTATATACAAGAACAATGTGTTTCACTCTTTATCAGACCATAAAATCACATGTCCTTCATTTTTGGTGTTTACTATTTGTCAACATGTAAAGTTGTCAACTGTTTTCGTACATTGCATTATTTGGATACTATTCAACAAAACAATCCAAAGGTTTATGGTTTATGGTTAATGCCACTTTCAACAATATTTCAGTTTTATTGGTGGAGGAAACTGGAGAAAACCACCGACATGCCTCAAGTCACTGACAAACTTTATGACATAGTGTTGTATCGAGTACACCTCCTAATTGGGATTCGAACTGGCAATGTTAGTGGTGATAGGCACTGATTGCATAGGTAGTTGTAAATTCAACTACCATACGATAAAGACTATGACGAACCCTCCATTTAAAATTCAGGGATATGGTGTTTAATGCCACTTTCAACAATATTTCAGTTATATTGTGGCAGTTATTTACAATTCAAGTTTTGATTAACCTTGTATAGACAATTTAAATAACAAATGTTTTTTTCTTTTTCTTCTTTTTTTTTTTATTTTATTAATTTCGTGGTTTCGGAACAATTTATAATGTTTATGATGATATGAACCATTCATTTTGTTTTTTACAGAAACAATCTTTTCAACACCAACGCTGCTTTTGATTACGGAGGTTTCCGACTGTTAGTAGAAAGTATGGTACAATCTACGGCTACTTCAACCTTGTTTTTCTATAAATTTACTGAACCAGGAGTGTACGTCTTCTATCTTAGCTCCAATAGCAACAAAAAAATGGTAAGTTAAAGATATATTATAGATTATTGAAACATGCTGCATTTTCATTGGATGCACGGCCAGGTACCTCGGGCTATATACGACTGCAGCCGTAGATATATACAGTCAAATTTGTATTAAGAGGTCACCTTTAGGACAAAGAAAAAGTGGCCTTATTAGACAGGTGTCCTCTTAAAAGAGGTTCAATTCATATGAAGTTTTCTATGACAGAACAGAAAAAGAGTGACCTTTGAATACAGGTGACTACATGGTTTTGATCGTATGGTATATGGATTTACAACTACCTATGCAATCAGTGCCTATCACCACTGGTGTTGTGAGTTCGAATCTCGATCAGGGCGAGGTGTACAACAGTATGTGATAAAGTTTGTCAGTGACTTGCGACAGATCAGTGGTTTTCTACGGGTCCTCTGGTTTCCTCCACCAATAAAACTGACCTCCACGATATAACTGAAATATTGTAGAAAGTGGCGTTAAACACCATCAAGCAAACAGCACCTGAATAACATAATCTTTTGGTTAAATGTTGGTTGATAAAAGACTGAATTAAGAAACTTTTTTTGTATCACGGTACACTACCAACATGTTATGGATACATAGCCATTTATGATAGTGTTTGTCTCGAGTGTGGTAGAATATGGGTTCGAGCCCCTGTCACATCAACCCAAAGACTATAAAATTGGTGCATGTAGCTTCTCCGTTAAGCATGTAGCTCTAAACAATAAGTGCAAACACTGGTTGGCTCAAAGTCAGAATAATGTGCACGAGTGGAGAAACGTCTACCGCCAGAATTTTGTTTCAGTGAGCTAGCATTAAAAATCCAACTCCGCCTATCGGCCTAGTACAAAGCAGATATCGTCATCATCATCTGATCACATTGTAACTTTTTTCGCATGATATAGTTGTAAAATTTCTATGATGGCGTTAAACAACAATCACTCTCTCACCAATTATGATATATTTGTAATGCTAAAGTATTGTACTACTAATATGTCAACATGTTGGTTTTTTTTACAGTTTATCCGTGTTATGGCACAGAACACAGTGTGTTCAGAAGATGGACCTTTCTTCCCACCAACGTCACGATATTTTATACAGAACGGTATAGGTATAGCCTCTGACATCCTACAAGCACCAGACTGGGCCATCATTTTCATCATCCTTGGGGCAGCTTTGTTAGCTATGGTCATCATGTTAATAGCTTTAGTAAGTTATCATTTTAAAAAAATCTTTCAATTTTGAGAAAAAGTCTATGTTACTGGTAAAATTCTCTAATATGAAGGTCAAAGGTTATCGTTAGTTTTTAATTTCATGATTGTTTTTCAATTAAAAAAAACCCAACATTTAAAATTATGGTATTTCCACTGCTTTTTAATTTCATAAATTTATCATACTCGTGAAAATAAAAAAAAATAAAGCGCTAACTTATACAATGTTTGTGATTGTGTTCAATTTTAAAAAAAACAACATTTAAAATTACGTTATTTCCGCCGGTTTTTAATTTAACAAATTAATTGTACTCGTGAAGATAGCGAAAATAAAACTCTCACTTATGTAGTATTTCTGATACTGTGTATTGAAATGGACATTTTTACATAGCTTTCAACTACAGCTGTATGAGATGATGGTTTTAATATCCTGTATTCTTACGTATGTCTTAAATAAGTTTCTGTTTGTCAGTGACGTGTGGCAGGTCGGTGGTTTTCTCCAGGTACTCTGGTTTCCTCCACCAATAAAACTGACCGCCACGATATAACTGAAATACTGTTGAAAGTGACGTTAAATACCATAAACCTATACCTAAATAAATTCCTAAATAATGTAAGTTATCAACACTAAGGTCAGTCTTTTTCAGGAATAGGTGACCTTAGCGGATTTTTGGCTATTTACTTACTCCCAAAGTCTTAAATTAGTTGGATATCTGATAAGAAGCAGGAACTACTTACTCTTCGTGAGCACATTAGTTCACCCTCGGTTTTTTGGTGAAGTCTGTGTTGCTCATCTTTTTAGTTTTTTGTGTTGTCCTATTATGTGTCTTTACATTCTGAGTTTCATGTTGTGATATCCATCATGATTTCTGCATAAAAACGATGTTCGATTCGTCTTTACCTCCAGTTGTTTGTAGGAGGGAGCATGTCTTATTTACGTTATTTGTGTTTGTTTGCTTATAATGATGTCCTACACATATTGTGTTGTGTTTTTGTTTGTTTTTCTTCGTCTTGTGTGCCCTTTGTTTCCAGTTTCTCTGGATTGTCAATTTTTTATTGCCCCTTCGGTATTCTCTAATGTTTATTTTCAATCTTTTGACATGAGGTGAAATGAATACCTTCTGCTGATTGGCTGAAAATTATGTCATTATAAGGGAGGTTACCAAGATGGCAAAGTCCAGCAGATGGCAGTGTGCAGGAATTACAAAAATTACGCTGCCAAAGTAGTTGAAGAGGAGGGGATAGGGGCTGATTGTCACCCTTAGCTGGTGAAGATGGATTTTAATGTATATTTATATACCATCATTAGGGTTGCATAATGCACATTTGTGTATAATGTGCACCGCACCCCCTCTTAGCCTTGAAAATCTGCAGAAAAATGTGATTTCCCAGTCTGAAAAAAGTGTGAAACACATTGTTCTTGTTTATAATGTGCACCCCTCATGCAAAATAAAGAATCTATGTAAAACCTAGCACATTATACATAGGTCATTACAGTACATTCCAAGGATGCACTAGTCACATGATCAATAGTTTAACAAATTAATCATGTTATATATTTTTCTAGGTATTGTTCCGTAAATATGGTTGGACAAAGACATCCTATCTATTCCCGTTCTACAGAGCACGAACAAGGAAATATAATTTCGATGATTATTCCAGTAAAGGATCCACAGTACATCCAGCTCGTAAATTCCACAGGAACATGGAAGCGGCCGCAATACGAGGAAGAGAAGAACCAGACAGGATGGCTATAGTAGATGGTAGGTAGCCCCTCTAACAAATCTTTTTAAAATCACATATATGCTGAGCCCTGTAAACATTGGACACAACTCAATATAATACAATGCATTATGTCCAGGTAAACTTGAAATTGACCAATGAAAAACGACAGTTTGGTTAAAGTAAAAGCCAGAGTTTGTACTACATTTCATCTTGATGATTAATATACAATGTTATTTAGAGTATTCCCCCTCCTATGAACCCCCCACCACAGCCGGCCCCTCTTATCAGGCCAGATTTCAGATGCATTGAGAGTAAGATACTACTAACATGTCCCCCTTAAGCCGGGACCGTGGGTATAGATAGCTGTGGGCGGAGCAAGCATTCATAATGTTCATTATTTTGACCACGGTTATCTCGAGGATGAAAAATCAATGATGCAGTTTCACAGTTACTTTTGGAGCAAAATATTTGACAGGCATGGTTACTAGTTTTCCTCCCTATGAAACTTTCTGTCTTAATAAAAATAATATTCTTCATCAGTCTAAAAACTACAAAAATCACTTTGAAAATTCAAATTTCTGAGGTATATGACCTTTAGGTCATGTTGGTCATGTGACATACAGTTTCATAAATATGCTGTTCATATCAACAGGGATTTTTGATGATAAGCTCCGCCCACAAATTTTGTCGATAGGCACTACCGCAAATGCCCCTTTAAGAGAGATGGTCTTATAAGAAGGGAACTGCTGTAATTTTCTCGCTGAAGTTATCGATCCAAAGCACAATATTACAGTGTCCTAAATGGGAATTTATCATGATCATCAAAATACTAAACACAAAAAATTTTTTGTATGTTTGTGAAATTTTGAAATTTTACACCAACCAAAATAAAACATTTTATAGAAAATGGAGGAAGAATTAATTTATCTGTCCACACAGTGTTAATTAATACTTAAATACTTATTATTTACTATATATTTTAGCCAATGCTATTGAGGTCGAGGATGACGATTTCTGGGATTACGATAGACAGGTGGATTTGGAAGCTTTTAACACGAAGACTTTGTACGACACACTGTCTAAACAATCTAACAAAGTCACACAGACAATTGGTAAACAGAAAGATGAGGTATGTTTTCCTTAATTTTTATTTTCATATTTTTTTTTTTTTTTTTATAATTGTTGTTGAAATTATTTTATATCAAATACAAAATGGTTTTTACTAAGTGTGGTGAGCCCTGCCCACCAATGAATGTGAATTCTTACATCCATAATCTTAACCAATCCACTTAAAGAATAAAATGGAGAGAAAAAAATAGATCATATTTAATTTATTTACAGGTGAAGAACATGTATCAAAGGGTAGCCAATCAAAATGAGTCTCTTAAAGGACTTTGGGCTGCCAAGATGAATTTGAAAGGACAAGCTATATTGGCTACTGATGATGACCTTGCAGTGTATGATTGGAAGCTAAAGGCTCTAGAAAATGAACTTGAAAGAAGAAAAGACGTTGGCCGACAGTTTGAAGAAATCCTTATAAGGCAGAAAGAATTAATGATCGATGATGAAAAATGCAGGGAAAAACATCAGGTACGTGATAGCCATTATATAACACAGTCCAAACTCATTAACTGATACATAAAAAAATTCATTAAATGAAATGGAATCAAGACCCTAAATGAAACCTGTCTAACTCAAACCTCCTTGGACCAACTTGTGTGTTTGTAACAGACAGGTGTTCAGTGTGTACAGGTTAAATAAACAAAGATTTCCTACATTGGGACTTTATTTAATGTTCGGTTTATATAGGATTCCGGTTTATTCAGGGTTAACTTTATACAAGGTTTCCAGTTAATTCAGGGTTCAGTTTAGACAGGTTTCCAGTTTATTCAGGGTTCAGTTTAGACAGGTTTCCAGTTTAGACAGGTTTCACTGTAGTACTTGTTCAACACCAAGTCAGCAATCTTTCAGCTAAATCATGATTATAACACATTACTTTATGATAAGATGGATTGTTCTAGTGCTAACCCAACGAATCATGATTATAACACATTACTTTATGATAAGATGGATTGTTCTAGTGCTAACCCAACGAATCATGATTATAACACATTACTTTATGATAAGATGGATTGTTCTAGTGCTAACCCAACGAATCATGATTATAACACATTACTTTATGATTGATAAGATGGATTGTTCTAGTGCTAACCCAACGAATCATGATTATAACACATTACTTTATGATAAGATGGATTGTTCTAGTGCTAACCCAACGAATCATGATTATAACACATTACTTTATGATAAGATGGATTGTTCTAGTGCTAACCCAACGAATCATGATTATAACACATTACTTTATGATAAGATGGATTGTTCTAGTGCTAACCCAACGAATCATGATTATAACACATTACTTTATGATAAGATGGATTGTTCTAGTGTTAACCCAACGAACCATCAGTCATCAGGTAGACTTTTCACTTCACTCTGACACATTACCCAGACTCTGACCCAACCCATTTTTATACTCCCGCTCCACCGGAGGGGGGTATACTGTTTTACCTAGATTTCCGTCCGTCTGTCTGTCCAAGATATTTTTCTCAGCAACTATTGATGGCAGAAATCTGATATTTGGTCACAAGCTTCATATAGGTATGCCATATTGTGGGAAGCGTTTTTGGACCTGTCAGATTCCTACTTCCTGTTTGCCGACTTAGTTGTTTTTATACACATTGAACATATATGCGGGGGTATCATAAGTGAGCATTAGCTCACAGTTCATCTTGTTGATTTTACTTCTAAAATGTTAGTGGGGAAGCACCAAATACCAATTTTATGATCTTTGATTTGACCCGACCAGGGATTGAAACCAGGAAATTATTGTAGGTTGAATAGAATACCAAGCTTCGTTGAGAGAAGTACAGTATACCTTATATTTATGTATGTCCACACTAGTTTTGGTGAATCATCTTGTTACTGGTCATTTCCTTTTTGTAGGTTGAATACCAAGCTTCGTTGAGAGAAATACTGTGTACCTTATATTTATATGTCCACACTCGTTTGGTGAATCACCTTGTTACTGATCATTTCCTTTTTATAGGTTGAATATCAAGCTTCGTTGAGAGAAGCACTTCGAACCTTACAGGAACATGTTAAACTAATTCAAGAAGGAGGCCTCAACAAAGATGGTGACATCGATTTCGAAGCTCACACGTCAAATAATTCTCGTGTGTCCATGTTGGTATCGAACATGGTGGATGAGAGTAAGTCGGAATGTCAACGTGTTGGAGCATGGGGAATTATGGGAGAAGGTACCGGTGGACGTCTGGTCAGGACTGGCAAGAATACACCAATGAAAAGAGACGAATTATTTGGTAAGGGTTATAAGATAAAATGCACTGTCATTTTTACGGGAGAACATTTCTCTTGTTAATACCTATACAATGGTCAGTTCATTATATCTGTCCGGACTATTCCACCAATAACTCAGGTAGTCACATATATATGGCTGAACAATTTATGAAACTCTTAGTAAACAACCCACCCCTATAGGTAAAATTACAGTCAAGCCTGTAGGTAAAATTACAGTCAAGCCTGTATTAAGAGGTAACCTTTGGCACAAAGAAAACATGGCCTTATAAGGCTGTTGACTTCTTAAAAGAGATTCAATTGCATATGAAATTTTCTGATAGGGCAAGAAAAAGGTGACTTTTTAATACAGGTGACTGCTTAATAGAGATGACTGTACTTGCAGGTTTGACTAAAATATTTACTTTCTTCCTTAACCGGTTTTGTCTATCCTAATTAAGCCCTTTTGTTTTATTGCTCCCAAAGCTTTACATTATTTGGCTTTCCAATCTTTCGATTTTGAGCGCCACCTGATGAAGATTATTCCAGAAATGTGTCGTGTTCACTAAATTTATTATCTATGTTTTTACTACATTAATTTCTTTTATTTTCTAGGACCAGATATGAGCATCAAAGCAACAGATCTTATTTCTGTGGATAAAAACACTGGTTTGATCTGTCCAAAATCTAGTGCCAAGATTCTCCTAGCAGACGGCAGCCTATCAGATGTACCACCGAATAGTTTCGTTCATCCACAGACTGGTCATGTTCTCCCGATACAAGGAAATGTGGCTTATGATCCAGTCACATCACGTCTTGTGTTTGTCGTGGACTCTGCCACAGGTAAGAGTTATCTCTCTTTTTATGAAGAAGTCGTCCTCTTACACTAATCAAAGCAGTTCAAATCAAAGATCACCTGAACTTGTTCAAAATAACAGTAACAGGTCTTTCTTCTGATATGTAGAGTGAATGATTAATATTTAATGCTAAATGAGCAATTTTTTCAGCTATATCATGGCAAGAACAAGGTACCTTCGATGATATGTTGTTGATGTCCACTTTGTTCTAGACCAACACTTTTAGTTGAAATAACAGTCCACAGGTAGACATGTCACTCCACTCTGTCACATTATGTTTGATTTCGAGCCAACCAGTCTTTGCTCTTACTCCTTAATGCTGAGTTAATGGAGAATCAACAAATACAATGTTTATAGTCTTTGGTTTGACCCGACCGGGGTTTGAACCCACAGCCTACCGCAATTTAGGCCAGCATGTTAACCATGACATCACCGATCCAGTTCTGATATGTAGAATATTAATCTTGTCTATAGAAAATATGGTTAAGGAGTAGTAACTTACTGAATTTTACTTGACCTTGTTGATTTTCTAGTCAACAAAATTGAGTTATTTACATTACTGAATACAATATTGACTATCTATATGTGTTTATCCTTATATAAACATGACTTAGAATATATGGTTTAGGATATTCTTATAATTTTGAAACCAAAATATTTTTTTCTTTTACAGGTGAAGCTGCTCGTGCAGATGACCCATTCATACCTTTCGTGCCATTCCCCACAAGAGATGGTCAACCAATCAAAACCAAGCTTCGACCCATGGAACACAAGAGTGATATGAAATATGGTGCTCCAATGCCTGATCCTGAGACTGGAATTCATGTGCCCATTATGGCTGTTACAATGCACCCCCAGACAGGTGCCATTCTACCAATTGGTTGTACTCATGTTGATCCTGTAACAGGTCTCCCATCGCCTGTAGAAGTTGGTTCAGTAATGGTTGATGCTAACTCGGGACAAGCAGTACCTATTTTAGCAGTTTCTTTGGATTCTTCTGGTAAGAATTCTTAATGAAAATGGTTTCTCATCCTGGAATTTTAGTATTTTTGAATGTTTCAAGATGTATTGTAGCATTTTAAACCAATACATTTAATTTATTGTAAAAGATAAGGAATTTAATTTGTTTTTCTCTGACATTGTTACATTTTTTGATGCAATTTTTAGACCAATTATTTGATAATTTTTTTTTATTTCTCCTAGGTTTCCATACAAAACTTAGCAGAAAATCTTAACAGAAGTTCAATTCATATGAAATTTTCTACGACAGTATGAGAAAAATTTGACCTTTTAATACAGGTGTCTGTTTATTAGAGGTGACCACATGGGATGGTTTGACTGTATATTTTAAAAGGTTATTTGACAGTTGATAGTTGAAAAGAAAAACTTTTGAATTAAATTGAAATAATTTTATTTGTAGGAGAAATTGTACCAGTCGGAGGTGTTAAACCAGGAAACAGTTCACTACCCATAATCCTCGGCGACATGTACGTAGAACCACTCAGTGGAAAGGTTGTACGTGTACACAGTGGATGTTTAATAGACACAGACGTTCATCCATCCGCCGGTGGATTCCAGGCACTACTTGATTCAAGCGTAATGGCTTGCCAGGCTCGTGTAAACGACATGATGGAACATTTCAGCAAAGCTGTGTTTAACCAGACAGGGACAAATATCAATGTTAGACTGGAAGAGAGCAACGTGATCGCAGCACTTGTGGAGTTGGAAAAATCAAGAGCTCGTATGAAGTCACATTTATTAAGAAGTCAGCATGACGTAGAACGACGACTTGAGAGGGCAGCCATTTTAGCTGTCACTGGAGGATGTCCAGGTATTGTAATTTATCCTGCACTTGTTCTATTTGAGCAAGCAAATTGCATTGACTGGATAAATTTTAATTATTTACTGTCACTGACAGAAAAATAGCTTTTTCTGGTACCCCTGTAACATGTTACCTGTTGAGCTTAGGGAAAATAATTGTAAATCCAGTTCACTTCCTGTTGACAGAAAATATCAAAAGGGGCAATCAAGGGATGATTATATAATTTTATTATTTAATTCAAAATATAAATGTCAATAGATTAATGTGATTTTTCTCCAGGATAAACACAATATTAATGCAGTGTCTAAAAATATAAAAGTTTATGTGTATTCGGCACAATACTGTTTTTTAAGCCTCGTACACATAAACTTTATATTTTAAAACAGTGCACTAGTGTTGTCTATCAATGTTAATTCTCAGTTTTCACATAAATAGGATTAGAGTTATGTATTACATATACACCATGGATCTTACGAATTAACTTATTTAAACCAACGAATCCAAAGGATGAGTTGGTTTAAATAAGTTCATGAGTAAGATCCATGGTATATATGGTTTGTAACAGAAATTTCATGATTGACAGATCTATGACGTCAAAATCATGGAATAACAGATCCTATGACGTCAAAATCATGGAATAACAGACCTATGACATCAAAATCATGGAATAACATCAAGATCTTCATGTTAGACCATGGTTTGTAAAAGTTCACTATTTTTAAGTTGATTATTGCATAAAAACATCAAAGGAAAAATGTGTATTTATGTTACAATAGGTGTTTATTACTACAATCAACAATATTTTAGTTATAAATATTGTCAGTTTAACTTGTGGAGGAATGAGGTTCAAAAGCTCACTACTTTCACATCTTATTTTGTTTTTCTTGCCAACTTCAAAAATAAAGCTTATCTTATATTAGTACCCTGCTTTTACCACCAACCTGCTGCAAGTCAGTGAAAAGCATTTTATTACAAAAAGTTGTAACAAGTACACTTGACCATGGGCATAGAATCAAACCCGTAACTTAAGTGGTGAAAGACTGATTGCACAAGTAGAGATAAATCTAAATATCTTTACGATGTTGGCAGTGACACCCTCTTGTCATAAATACTAAAACAGACTGGAGAGACTAGGAATGAAAAAAAAATAATTTAGTTCTTATAGCAATCAATAGTTCTCAAGCACCACTTACAGCCAGGCCCGGATTATCCTATGGGCTAGTATAGGCTGAAGCCTACGGTCCCCCAAGCTTGGGGCCCTAAAAAAGTTTACTTCAAGCTATGTAAATGTCGCTAAAATATATCAAGAGTAAAAAATATTCAAGACCAGTGCTGGTGAGTTAGAGGTGGCTCCTTCTGAGGGGGCCATAATTTCATTAGCCTAGAGACCCCAAAAGATCATAATCCAGATCGGCTTATAGTAATTTTAAGTTAAGAATTTGAGGTTCGTGGTGCACTCAATTTCATGGTTTGGTGATAGGATAGGTATGAAGAAAGAAAAAAACACTGTAAACACCGGAAGAAGAATGTAAATCTAATGAACATGTGATCGTAACCATGGTAACCTCTTTATATTCAGAAATTTTTGGGGTTTTCTTTTAAGGAATGTATACAGATTCCAAGACAGGACAACTTTTACCAATCCTTGTTGGTACAAAGATGATTGACCCAGCTGGAAGTGGACAGGAAGTACCAATCCTAGGTGCCGCCACTGACAAGAAAACAGGAAACACTGTACCCCTTGGTGGAACAATGGAAGACCCCGAAGGTGGTGGTATGTACTTATTTATAATATTAACTGTATATATGTTTGTTTTTGATGGTATGAGCTTTGTTTCAAATTTTTGACCAAATGGCGAAAAAAGTAAGTACTCTCGAATATTAGGCATTTTGCATAAATTATTTTCCAGGAAGTACTTTTCGTTGCTAACTATTATACACACCCAAATTTCATCTTGAGTAAATGTTTATTCCAAGACTAGAGTAGATGACATGGTAGGGGGCCAGGGGCATAAGTAGATGTAAAACTACTATAAGATGACACTTTGAAGACCTTAAGATGTTTTTTACCTGAATTTCAGATGATGAACTTTTCCACAGTATTTCATTTATATCGTCGTGGTAATTTTATTGATGGAAGAAAAGAAAGAAAACAATTGACCTATCACAAATCGCATTACGGTGACAAACTTTATTGCATCACCATAGATGGGAATTAAATTCATAGCTTTAGCAGTGATAAGCACTGATTACATGCTTTCTAACATATAGATGTAAATCTAACTACCATACAATAGTTACCATGACAACACAAACTCTTAATTAAAATAATACAGTACTGACAGTTAAAATGTCTTTACTCTGTTTCAGGTTTAGTTCCCATATCAATTGGTAAGAAGGCAGTGGATCCAGTAACTGGGGTTATGTCCCCTGTCATCAGTGTGCGCAGTAATCCAGAAAATGGTTTAACTGTACCGGTCACTCTGTCTTCCGGTGGACCAAGAAAACATAAACCTCCACCCGGTGCCCTTGCCATGTTAGAAGAGGAATTAGTGGCTCGTCGTACGTACTGGAGACGTCAACGACAACACGAGAAAGAGGTCACACTAAAGGAGCACCAGATGGCTCAACAGTTGTTGTTTGACATGGATTCCGTCACTTCAAAAACAGTTCAGAAATTCTTAGAGGACATTGATCATGAGGTTCATAATTTATCTGAAAGTGAGAAACGAGAATTCCAGAGAAGAGGTGGTGCCGAACAAGAATATTCCATGGTTGTGCCACCAGATGTCATTGCAGTTTTGACACAAGGTGACGCAAACGAACATAGCCATGAAGAAGGTCATATCAATGCCCATGTCAAATTATGTGATGTCTTGCGCAAGTTTTATAGCAAACTCCAACAAGAGGAGAAACAGTTCAAGGATAAACTGGGTGACCTTGAAGGTGCTATGAACCCAGATGCAGAGAACACTGCCATGCAAAGATATCGACAAGCTAAAAATAGAATCCAAGCAGAACTTCAGGATCATATCATATCCAGAATGCACGGCCTTGATGAAGCTCATTCGGGTCTTGAATATGCAAGAGAAAGATCAGAACTGTGTGCTACAGAAGCTAAGTTAGTTTTGACTCACGAAGCTCTCCTAGCTGGTGATTATGACTGTCAATTATCAGGTGTGTATGGAGATGTGGAAAATAGCGGTGAAAAGGATTCAGAGTTAATTCCCTTGCTCAAACAGCTTATTGCTATGTTAGAATCGGGCGGACCTTTCTATCTGTCATCCGAGTTACTCAACTTGATAAATGCAGGCAAGAATATTGCTGGTTCTCAGAATACGACGAATATAACAAATATGGGTCAAGGTCAAGGTCAGGATGGACAACTTTACAAACAAGATCAAGACAAAAAAGACGGAAAAGATTCGAAGAAATCTAAAAAGAAGGACAAGGAAGAAACAAAATATGTGACTTCTAGTATCGGCGGTACAACTATCGCACCAGGGAAAACAGGACAAACATCGTCTGTTGATGATGGTAATATTTTCGGTGGAAAGACTCATGGCACTCAAGCAGAATTACAGAGAGCAATGTTTGAAAAACAGGCATATGAAGCTGCTAAACTTGAAAATGACCTCAAACGTACTGAACTGGACTCAATAAATGATACACTTGATGAGTGTGAGAAGAAGAAACAGAGATCTATTGAGGAGGCTAAGGCTGATCTAGAGAAAAAGTTATCTAAGGTTAAATCAGAACAAGAGCGTGATAAGGTCATGGTAGATTATGCTAACAACATGCAGAAGTTGAACGAATCTTTCGAGAAAAATAAGCAGAATCAGCTGGACACTTTAAGACAGAAACTTCTAGAACAACGAAGACAGAAAAAGAAAGATCTTCACAGGAAACACATCGGTGAAGCTCAAGGTCAAGGACTTCCTGTCGATTCAGTGCCGAGCATCCAGAACCCGTCTCACGAAGAATTAATGCTGGATTTATTACGTCTTCAGAAACAACAGGAAGAAATGATGGCAGAGATGAGGAAGAAGAGCGCGGAAGAAGGCGACAAAGCTAAACCATTTGACGTTGACAAAGAACTGGAACAACAAATCAAAGCCATGGACTTATCTAAAGCTCAGAAAGAACAGATGATTCAATTGGCTAATGACAGATCAAAGGAACTGAGAAAACATATTGAGAACATGAAGGAGAAATTACGTCAGCGTAAGGATAGAAAGAAACCTGGAAGTCTGACGGCCGATGAAGAACAGAATCTTAGTGACGAAGAGAAAAGAAAATTATTGGAGACAAGAGAAATGCAGAATGATGCAGACAGATTAATGGAAGAAAAAGCTGTCTTAGACACCATGAAATTACTAGAACAGGTAACGTACAAGTACATATAACAACAAACTGTCGGGTTAGAGTATCCATGGTAACACTTTTTATCACCTTTAAACTCAGTTTATGTGCGTTTAGGCAAGGGGTTAGATATACCATGGGTAGGGATCAAAATACCATAGGCAGGGGTTTTCATATACTATGGGTAGGGTGATCAAAATATCGAAGACAAGGGGTTCGATATACCATGATTAGGGATTGACTCCGGGATCGATAACCCATGAATAAAGATTGACTGCAGGGTAGATAACCCATGAATAAAGATTGACTGCAGGGTAGATATACCATGTGGTTCAAAATACCATATGACAAAACTACAAGCAGTATCTATATCAGCTATTTAAACTTAAATGTAAAATGTAGGATATGTGTACGATCTGCTGATGAATACAAAAATGTTAATGATAATTTAACATGATTTTTTATTATTATTTTTTATGATACTTAGGAACAAAAGAGGAAAGCAGAAGAAGATGCCTTGAAAGAAATACTGAAAAATGAATCCGATCAGGAGCGTGATCGTATCATGGCACAGTTCAACAGCCAAATGAGAAAACTGAACAATCGTATGAATGATGAAAGGTCAGAAATGGAGGACAAGGTCAAGGCCAAACTTGCTGCTAAGAAACGTTTGAAAGAAGAACTTGAAAAAGAGAAGGCTGTTACTAAAGAACTGGACAGAATAACTAAATCACATGTAAGATTTAACTTTTTTTTTTACTTTTAAGCAGATTAAAAATGCAATTGTCTATTTTCCCATTTTCATGTTCGGAATAGGTGTTCTGATTTATACAGGTTAAGATTTCCTACATTGGGACTTTAATTAAAGTTCAGTTTATACAGGATTTCATTTTATTCAGGTAAATTTATTTAGATAAAGTTTGTCAGTAACTTGCTACAGGTCAGTGGTTTTCTCAGGGTACTTCGGTTTCCTCTGCCATAATATAGCGGAAATATTTGTTGAACGTGGCGTTAAGCACCACAGAACCAACCAACCAACCCGTTAGATATGTTTAACTACATGTAATTAAATTTTTTTTAATAAAAAACCTTTTCTGAAATTCTCGAAAATAATAATAGATTCCACAATTTCTGATATTTTTGCTTTTTATTTTTAAATTGTTTATAATCAGGTTGCCAAGGGCGATGCTGACACTGCTGATGTCATCATGCAGATAAATGAGAAAGTTAACGGTGACAAGATGTCTGCCGATCAGGAGAAACTCATGAACCAGCAGATAGCAACACAAGAAGAACTTGAGAGAAAACAACTGGAAGAATCAAGAAAAATGAATAGGGATGTAGAAGATGACTTTGAAAATGAAAGAGAGAACATTGATGGTCACATGATCAGTCAAAAGAAATTGGTATGTAAATCACAGCTTTTCTTGCTTTACAACAAACGTTAAGTGTCCCCAGATAATATAGTTATATTTTTTCTAGTGACATCAGATATTTCAGTTGTAAGCCCTATGGTGACCTAGAGACTGTTGTGGTCATGATCGTATGGTAGTTGTATTTACAACTACCTGTGCAATCGGTGCCTATCACCACTAAAGTTGTGAGTTCGAACCCCGTTCATGGTGAGGTGTAGATACAACATTATGTGATAAAGTTTGTCAGTGACTTGTGACAGGTCGGTGGTTTTCTCCAGGTACTCTGGTACTATGACCTATAGTGACCTCAAATATTTCACTTCTATGACCTTTGATGACCTCAGATATTTCAGTTTAAAAATAGATAGAGATTTGAATGTTCCATTTAATTAAAGGTTTATTTAATGGGAAAATATTTTCTATAATAAAAATAATTAATTTGTGTAAAAGAAATCACAAATTGATGTAGAAACAAACCAAAATGTTAATTAGAACCTACAACTTATAACAAGAGAAAGCTTGTTTCATCTGTGATCTGTGTCACTCTTTCAAAAGTCAGCTAAAATGGTCATAAATCGAAACTACTTGCTGTTTCGCATCAAACTACAGTGTATCTGACATCAGACTCAAAGCATGACTGGTAATTTACCAGATTGTTTTATTTGTATAGTTTATAACGGTATGACAACAGCGAACCAGTTTTAATTTTTCTATTATTTAAACTAAGGTTCTCCTCCCTCAGGCATAGGTGACCTTAGCCGATTTTGGCTGTCCTGTCTGTCTAGGACCTTTGTTTTACTTGCTCACAAAACTTTTAAAATTATTTTGGCTTTCCAACCTTTGAACTTTGAACCTGATGAAGGTCATTCCAGACAGATGTTGTGCGTACTTAATTAGATATCTACGTTTTTATTGATACTAATAATAATTATTACGATTTTTTTTTCATCTTTTTATAGAAGGTAAGTAATATCGTGTATGTAAATAACAACAAAACCATTTATTATATACTGTTTCCAGAATCATACAAGTCATGTTGTCATTGACAGTAGTTTTTGGTATTAAATTCACTGAAAAGTTTATAAAAAAAAAAAAATATGTGAGAAAAAAAATTAAATGAAATGCACTGGAAGTTGTATAGAAAGGGGAAATAACTCTTGAAAAGTGAAAATATTTGTTGAAATGCATGTGAAATAACATGGCTGTTAAAATTCAAAAACGCTAGACAAGTAAAATATTTGTACAATTTTATTCAGCTTCAATGACTATGTAATCATGTAATTATTATTAAAACTAAGGTTCTCCTCTCTCAGGCATAGATGGCCTAATAGCCGATTTTGGCTATCCTGTTTTGGCTCTTTTGTTTGCATGCTCGAGCTCCCAAACACTTTTAAGGTGGTACCATACACTTCAGGTAAAATTTTATCTGCTCGTTTGATTTTCTTATATTTTTTTGGCAGTGTGTTTGAATATATCCACTGTAATAAATATCAAAATTTTTCTTGTGGTTTTGATCACCGAGATGCTTGAAATCTGCATACAAACATCATATGATCAAAACGTTCAACTGATTTTAAAGAGTTATCTCCCTGTAGTGTATGGTACCCCCTTAAATTATTTGACTTTCCAAATCTTATGATTTTAAGCATACCTGATGAAAGTTATTCTAGAAATGCATATTGCACACTAATTTTGATGTTTACATTTTTATTACAAAAATAAAAACATCTGTTGATGTGTTTATTGTTAATATACTGTGTATGTGATCATATTTGAATGATTCTAGAAATGGTACTTAATACATACCCTATCTTTATGGTCTCTATTGGTATATGAAAACTGACTTTTTTGTTTTTTTTATGTTTTTATTTATTTAATTTCTCAGAGGAATGAAACAGTCTTGGTAGTATAAAGATTAGCATTCTCGACTCGATCGTACTGTAGATCGTGGGTTTTGTCCATTGTTGGGTCAAACCAAAGACTATTTATAACTTTGGTATTTGTTACTTCTCCGTGCAGCATTAAGTAGAAGTAAAAACAAAAACTGCTTGTCTCAGAATTGGGATAATGTGTTCGAATGCAGCAACATATCTATCTTTGGACTGTCATTTCAGTGAGCTACTACATGTACTGTAAAAATCCAGCTCACCATGTTGGTCTAGTATAAAACAGACCTCATCATCATCTTATCAAAAAGTAATTTATTCTCACCGTGATATAGCTCTCAAATTAAAGACTATCACAACCTATAGTCCAAAAAATGTGAAAATTGGAACACTGAATTGTGCTTGATATTTTTTCAATCACATTTTATTACAGATTTTCATAATGTTACACTTCCAAATTTTTCATATTTCCTGTCACTGCATGATTACCATCAATTTTGTTGAATTTGTTTTTTGTCCTCCATTTTGAAACACTTTGAAATGATGATTTTTGAGGTGTGACTACAAAGTTTGGCTGCCTGATATCTAACTTCCTAAACACCACACTCCCCCCAACCTCACCCTCCTTTACCTGTTCACCTTACCATGTATTACACTTAATATCAGTGTTTATATATCCACATATGATAATTATATAATGATCAAAAAGGGTAGACAATTATGTTACAACTAACCTTCCCAGAATCCTTCAGTAATATAAATGGCTGTGGTCATAACATGTTTAATTTTATGAAATATTCTTGGAATGTGGTTTTTACATATGAATTATTTCATTTACATGTATAATCAAAGAGATGAGTAATTTCTGATTTTCTAATGTACACTTTGGGGTTATTGGGGAAAGGATAGGGTGACTATTTATAGTATGTTTATGAACATTTTGAAGAAACTAACTACAGTTTGACATGTACAGTTGAAAATGACTCCTCATAGAATTAAATGATATGTGATACACAATATGTTTCTGATACCTACTTTTCAGAAATATTTGGTAGGGCCGTTGTTGTAGTGATTGTATGATAGTTGGATTTACAACTACCTATGCAATCAGTTCCTATTACCACTAATGTTGTGAGTTTGAATTCAGTGGTTTTCTCTGGGTACTCTGATTTCCTCCACCAATAAAACTAACTTCCATGATATAACTGAAATATTGTTGAAAGTGGCATTAAACACCATAGATCTAAACCTAAATTTTCTAAGCTATATATTGTAAATTTTAAGTTTTTCATTGTATATTTAGGCATTGGAAACACATAAAACAAAGTTTGAAAGAGATATAGCCCTACACCATCCTAACATCACAGATGCAGAATACCAGAAACTATTGGCCAAACACAAGTCAGAAATAGCAGCCCTTGAAAGAAATCTTGATGAAGAAAGAGATAGACAGAACAATGTACTGAAAGAGAAGGTAAGAAGGAATGATGAAGAGTATTTCTAGAAGAAATCAGAAAATAAAGAACAGGGCTCACCAAATCAGGTGAAGCACAGGCGCTTGTGTAGAGTCAAAAATATGCTCGCTATGTACCTAAAATACCACAAGGCCGGACTCACTCGTACTACCCCTGTCACTTCAATTGCTATTTCCCCTGTCAAAATGTCGATAGGATGCAAATCGCTTACTAATTTGCGTAGTAAAATGATTTTTCTTCAAGGAAAACCTGTTTGTTATATCTTCCTACAATCTACACCCCCATACTGACAGATAATCCTCAGATTTTGCTGGCAATGGACACCTAAGTGGCAGCAAAGCGAAAGTAGGTCACGTGCGACATATTCCCGCCTTTCAGTCGTTCTCGGGTTTTATCATTGCCTTACGAAATATACCTGAGAAGTTCAGAAAGAAAAGTTCGGGAAATGTAATTATATATCAGTATTGTTACTGTATAATTATAATGTTTTTTAAATACAATTATTTCCTATGCCTTATTTTAAGTATTATTTGCATACCAAGAAGCACTGAAGTTTTCATTCATTTTGTCAGTCATATTTTGGCGCCTTGTAATGTTTCTAGTGTTTAGTCATTATATATGATAAAACCCGAGAACGATCGAAATGCGGAAATATGTCGCACGTGATCTACTTTCGCTTTGCTGCCACTTAGGTGTCCATTGTCAACAAAATCTGAGGATTATCTGTCAGTATGGGGGTGTAAATGGTAGGAAGATATAAAAAACGGGTTTTCCTTAAAGAAAAATCATTTCACTACGCAAATTAGTGAGCGATTTGCGTCCTATCGACATTTTGACAGGGGAAATAGCGATTGAAGTGACAGGGGTAGTAGGAGTGAGTCCGGCCTTGTGGTATTTTAGGTACATAGCGACCATATTTTTGACAATACACAAGCGCCTGTGGGTGAAGTGGGCGACTTCTTCGCCTTGGTTTCAATGAACTCGCCCAATTTCTGTCAAAAAGCGAAGTTTTAGTCGCCCTGTCAGTCTTTTCAAGTCCGTATTTTTTTTCACCAATAATCATACTTTTTCTTCAATATTCACATAAAAGGAGCTCCCATGTTCCTGAAATGTGACCCATACAGGGTTTGATGTTCAATATTTTATTCCAAACTTTTGTGAAAGGTAGGGGAACATGGGGTAGCGGGGAAAGAAACGTTAAAATTTGGATCGATTTTCGGAAGTCTCCCAGATTTTCCCTCACTTTGCCCTAAGTCAAGAGAGAGAGAAATCAAGTCGCCCTGTTTTTACTATGTGTGGTGAGCCCTGAAAGAATCATGGTTAATTTTCAAATCCAATATGCCACAATTAGAATAGTCTATTTGCCAATTCTGAAATTAGAAATTTTTAATCACTTGTATGGATTGTTGATATATTTTTAACCTAAATATATTTAACCTTTTTGGGTTTTTTTTTTGTTTGTTTGAGAGGGACCATCGTGGTCGTGATCATATGGTAGTTGGATTTACAACTACCTATGCCATCAGTGCCTGTTACTACTAAAGTTGTGAGTTTGAATCCCGGTCAGGCGAGGTGTACTCGATTTAACATTATGTGATAAACTTTGTCAGTGACTTGCGACAGGTCGTTGGTTTTCTCCGGGTACTATGGTTTCCTCCACCAATAAAACTGGACGCCACTGAAATATTGTTGAAAGTGGCATTGACCACCCTAACCCTAGCCCCTGTTTGTATGAGTTATTTCCCCTTAAAGAACATAATATTTGACTGTCAATGAAGAGCAAATGGAAAAACACATTTTTGCACATATATGTGTAATTTGTAGATGTTTCAAATCTTTTATTTACAAATAATCTTTCATTCTGCTTTAAACTTTTGATATCAATAATATATTTTAGTGTGAATGGGTTGAAACATTTCAATTTTACATTCGGTTTAGCATGTTTTGGACAGGCAGTCAAGGGAATCAACTCTTATTAAAAATATCTTGCAACAGAATTCTAGGCAAGCGGATAATTGACATTGCATCATCTACATGGACAGAAAAACAGCAGGGTTGTTGAATTCCCGTAGTTAACTAACTAGCTAAGAGGATAGCATGGTCTGTGATTCCTCGTAATTAACCGACTACTAGGTAAGAGGGCGGAATTTGTCATTTGAATTACTCATTAAATTTTCTTCTTTAGATGAAACAGAGACAAAGAAAGAGAGCAGAAACATTGGAGGAGAAACACAGGATAGAGAGAGAGCAAGAATTAGCTCGTCAGCAACAAGAGAGAGACAAATTAAACGAGAAACTCGCCAGAATTATAGAGAAATCTGCTCTGGTTGAGAATGTTAAGGTAAATATATATAGCACTTTGTGGTCTTGTTCTACGACTATGGTTTTGTAAAAAAAAAATTATAACATGTATTACCTATGCAATCATATGGGTTTTATTAGTAAATTTGATTTGCTGTTAAAACGATAGTCTTTATATCAACACCTACATGTAGCTACCCAAGATAGTGTATTGTCTTTAAACCAGTGAGCTAGCATTTTTAAAAACGTGCTGGTCAATTACAAAGTGGATGTCATTATCATCTCATCAATATATCTTGTTCTTGCCATAATATGGCTGAAATATACTGATTTACAACTAGCTATGCAATCTGTGCCTATCTACATTAAAGGTTGTGAGTTTGAATCCCGCTGATAGTGAGGTGTACTCAATACCTTATTATGTGATAAAGTGTGTCAGTGACTTGTGGCAGGTCAGTGGTTTTCTCTTGGTACTCCGTTTTCCTCCACCAATAAAACTGACCACCACAATGTAGCTGAAATATTGTTGAAAGTGGCATTAAACACCATAACCCTTTTTACATTTACAGAACAAAGATGATGACACAACTGAGAACATGATTTATTCTGTCCTCCGTCAAAGACATCTTAAAGAAGCTATACATCTAGAAGACCAACTGGCTCGTGAATTAGAGGCTGCACGTCGTAGAGCACGGGCCGACATAGAGTCAAGACGAAATGAGGAAAGAGACAGATTGTTAGCTGTTTTTGAACAGGTAACAAAGAGATCAGTATCCTGTACTGTACATACAGTGATTATTATGCCCCAGCCGTCTGTCCATCCGTCCCGCATTAGGTTTCTACTCGTTAACTTAAGTTCTCTTATCACAAATCTTTCCAATTTATACACAAGATCAGGGACCATACAAGGAAGGCCAAGTTTGATATCGACCATGACGACTTATTCTGTGCTGCAGTTATGCCTCTATTTATTACATGTGGGCATCCATGTCCTATGGCCACATTATTCCATTTTATTTTCATAATTAGATTACACCAAACTATGGGGCTAATCATTTGTTTTCAAAGATTGCAATAGAAAAGTTTCCTGTGTAAAATAAACCATGTGAGAAATGATCTCATGCTGCTGCCTCATATCTATATAGATCCATTGTTTTGAAATTATGACGAAACGTGCCACTTCACAATTAATAACTAGATACAACATTATGTGATAAAAAGTTAGTCAGTGACTTGCAACAGGTTGATGGGTTTCTCTGGGTACTCATGTTTCCTCCACCAATAAAACTGACTGCTACGATATAACTGAAATAACCCTAACCCAAACCCCACAATTAATACAACAGATACTTTTTGAAGACTTCCATGTAATAAACCAATGGTGTAATGGTTCGTGTGATTGTCTTGAATGTGATAGACCATGGGAATGGTTCGTGTGATTGTCTTGAATGTGATAGACCATGGGAATGGTTCGTGTGATTGTCTTGAATGTGATAGACCATGGGAATGGTTCGTGTGATTGTCTTGAATGTGATAGACCATGGGAATGGTTCGTGTGATTGTCTTGAATGTGATAGACCATGGGAAAGGTTCGCGTGGTCACCTTGAATGTGATAAACCATGGGAATGGTTTGTGTGGTCGCCTTGAATGTGATAGACCATGGGTTTGAGCCCCTGTTGGTTCAAACCAGAGAATAAAATTGGTATTTGCAGCTGTTCCACTAAGTTTGTAGCATAAAAGAGTTAGAGCAAGGAGAGGTTGGCTCGGAATGAGGATAATATGTCTGAGTGGAGCGACATGTCTACCAGTGAATTGGGTTTTTTTTTCCAGTGAGTTAGCACTTTAGAAATCCACCTAAGCGTGTTGGTCTAGTACAGAGTGTACATCATCATCTCATTAAAATGTAACCTGTTCTTGCCATGGTATAGCTGAAAAATTAAAATGCAAGCTAAATATGAACAATATCTCAGATGATTTAAAAAACCATAAGGTTACTTCAAATTTTAAGAGTTAAGGCTCTTGAAGATGTTAAAAGCGTGGAAATGATGGTCAGTACACTAGCAAAATAGTTTGTCAGCAGATTCTAAGTATATTTATACACAAACTATATTAAAAAAATATATATATCTTTCTGGTTGAAATCTTGAATTTTTCATAAATAATTTCAATGATAAAAGCAAATTTTAAGATTTTATTGTATTATAGCGATTTATTAATTTTTTTAAAGGAATTGAAGGATCTTATAGCAGACGGCAGTGACCTTTCACCTGAAGAACTTGCTCTAAGGAAAGAACAACTTAAGCGTCAACAAGAGGTAGGTTTGTTAAGTTTTGTTAAGCTAAGTAAAGTATGCTATGTAATTTTAAAGCAGCATGTTTAAATTTTGTTCATTCCTTCACAATGTTTTGCAGTCTAAAGTCTAAGCAATTTTAACCGCATTGGTGGTGTACTTGCACTGGTTAGAGTGCTGGCCTCAAGTGTGGTAATTCATGGGTTCAAGTCCTGATGGGGCTGACCAAAGGCTATGTAATAGGTATTTGCTGCTTAGGAATAAGGAGTAAGAGCAAAGACTGGTTGACTCAGAATCAGGATAATGTGTCAGAGTAGAACAAATGTTTCAGTGAGCTAGCACTTTGAAAATCCAACTAATCATGTTTACTGAGCAATAGTTTGGTAGTAGTTATTGGTGGCTTGTTACAGGGAACCAGTTACTTGTTCTCTTTATTAATACATCTAAAATACTGCTCTCTCAAACAACAATCGATCATTCAATATGATATTTATGTTTGAAGCACGAAATTAAAATTGAATCATTCTCTTTGATAGAAACAATTGAAAGACTTTGACAATGTCACCATCAAACTGATAGAACAAGCTGAAAAAGAAACGACACCACAGCAGAAAATACAAGAGACGCACGCTCGACTTCAGCTCAAAGAGAAACAATTGAACGAATTAGCTGAGGCCATGAAACAGTACTCGCCAAAGGATGCCCTCTACAAGAAATATCAGGAAGATGCTCGTCTGGCTACTGACGAGGCCAAACGTTACCGTGACGATGTTTGGAAAAAGATGCAGGAAGAATTTGAAAGACGCAAAGCAGAACAGAGAGAACGAGAGAATGAGAAACAGAGGAAGTTAATGGAACAATTCAAGTGAGTAAAGGCTTGTTAATCTTGTCATCAGTAAAGGGGGGTCGTCGTGGTCGTGATCGTATGGTAGTTGGATTTACAACTACCTATGTAATCGGTGCCTATCACCACTAACGTTGTGAGTTCAAATTCCACTCATGACGAGGTGTACTCGATACAACATTATGTGATAAAGTTTGTCAGTGGTTTTCTCCAGGTACTCCGGTATTCTCCACCAATAAAGAGATAGCCTCTCTTTAGGGGGGACAATGTCTTACAAAAAGAATTAAAATGACAGATTCAACTATATAGGGGGCCTTGTATAACAAATTTTTATTCTATCTGTAAAAACCGCATGGGTGTGTAATGGTTAGCATGTTCGCCTCGAGTGCGGTAGATTATAGGTTCGAACACAGATCGGTAAAACCCAAAAGACTATAAAATTGGTATTTGTTGCTTCTCCGCTAAGCACGCAGCATTAAGGAGAAAGAGCAAAGACTGGTTGGCTTGGAATCGGGATAATTTGGACGAGTAGTACGACATGTCTATACGCGGACTGTTGTTTCTGTGAGCAAGCACTATAAAAATCCAGCTCACTCTATCTGTAAATTATTTATTATAGAAATATGGAGAAAGAGATGGAAGAAGAACATCGTAGAGAAATTCAGAGACAGAAAGACCATGAGGCAGAGAAAGAACGTCTCCGTCAACAACAGCTGGAGGAACGAGACAGAAGACAACAGGAGGAGATCAAGAGGATGAACGTCCATGGTGATGAAAAGGAAAGGCTCCTGAGGGAACACCAGGAACAGATGGAGAGCATGAGGACCAACATGGAACAGGATCAGGCTAAGAGTAAGGCTAACCTCAAAGCCAGGCTGGACGCTAGGAGGAAAAATCGTATCGATTCTAACAAGGCCAAATTAGAAAAGGAATCCATACTAGATATTGATGCTGAACATCGTGGAGATCTGGCCAGAAAACGAGCTGAAGACAAGCTTACAGGTAAACTTCCACCAGTAGGTGGCAGTTTTGACTCAACACCAGGAGGAGGACCAAGTACTGGTACCCCAAGTTCATATTCACCAACAGGGAACCAGGAGCAGGACTGGGTTAACATGTTGATGATGTCACCACTGTTTAAGCAAATCAATGATTTGGCAGAGATGTTAGACAAGACACCAGAAGGGGGTGTTCCAAGTGATAGAATTCTGGGTAATTGTTAAAACTTAATAGAGTGTAAAATTCTAAATCTATTGCAATGTTAGAAAGATTTGATAATGTAGAAGTTATTATTTCGAAAGTAATTTCTATTTTCATTTAAGAGGAGAGCAGTGGGGTCTGTCTTTATAAATTCAAGAACCTAAAACAAAAGATTTTTCTAACTTAAATTTTGTGCATCAAATTTCCTAAAAATGGGTAGTATCAGTTATAGAATAAACGTTAGAGAAAACTGAAGGGACAATCAAGAATGGACAATCTAGAGACACTGGCAACATATTGGGTACACAAGACACAGGACCAAAATAAACGTTAGAGAAAACCGAAGAGACAATCAAGAATGGAAAATCTAGAGACACTGACAACATATTGGGTACACAAGACAAAGGACCAAAATAAACGTTAGAGAAAACCGAAGAGACAATCAAGAATGGACAATCTAGAGACACTGGCAACATATTGGGCACACAAGACACAGGACCAAAATAAACGTTAGAGAAAACCGAAGAGACAATCAAGAATGGACAATCTAGAGACACTGGCAACATATTGGGTACACAAGACAAAGGACCAAAATAAACGTTAGAGAAAACCGAAGAGACAATCAAGAATGGAAAATCTAGAGACACTGACAACATTGGGCACACAAGACAAAGGATGAATACAAACAAAGCACAAAACCAGAACACAGGAAGTTAAAAAGATGAGCAGCACTAGCCCCCCAAAAAATCGAGGGTGAACGCAGGTGCTCGCCAAGGGTTAGCAGTTGCTGCTTTTTATAAGACCATGTTACTGATATACTCCTATGTATGAAATATTACTGTCGCACTAGACACAGGACGAAGACACCACCAAAAACCACAACACAGAAAACTAAAACAATGAGCAACATGGACACCACCAAAAACTGGGGATGAACCCAGGTGCTCGCAAAGGTGTTTCTTATAGTTTGAATTATAGAGCTTAAAAATGAAATATCAGTGATCCTATAAAGGGTCCCTTCCCCTTTTTTATTTCCTTATTTTTGATATAAATTGAAAATAAATACAGTGGAACTTGTGCAATCTGACACCTGAGTTTTCCGACATCCTGTGTAATCAGACAAATATGTATGGTCCCAAAGTATTTTTGTTAGCTAAAATAAAACCTAGGTATTCTGACATCCAGTACAATCCAACACATTTGCCTGTTCCCTGGGTGTGTCGGATTAGATAGGTTCCAATGTATACTGTTTTGTACAAAATAAATGATAAAATTCCATGTATTAGTGGTTATGAATAAAAGACTGATTTCAGTATTGATATATTTGTAGGTGGTGATTATAGTCAGCCATACATGGATGTCAAGGATGCACAATGGCAGTGTAAAGGTGACCTTGCCCCTGTAGACATCAACAGTATCACACCAAGTCAATTCGTCGTCTACCGTTACGGAGTTTTCGTAATACGTCTTCTCAACCAGAGTATAGGAACACCCGAAGTTAGCCTCCTTTTGGCTTCCAACATGCCACCGAACAATTATGAAAAGAATGCTTTTAGAAACTCTGTCTTCTATGAACATGGTCGAAAGATTATGTTTGTACGCCGTGAACGAATGGAATCAATAGGTGAATTTGTGGTTGTGATCTTGCATACGCTGGCACATATAAAGGTCGGAGACATGACAGATGATTCTAATGTCTTATTCTTAAGAGAATTCTACAAGGTAATTTTTATTTAGTAACATGAAAAAACATCATTGTTTCACTGGTGTTTATTTTCACTTTGACACACAGATATCAAATAGGAGATAACTGTATTGTATTTGAAAAATTGCTTTCATCAATTGTTGATTTGACGCTTTCAAATTGTATTGACCAGTGATGCCTGCAAATCTTCAAAATGTAATTTTAGAATCGAAGTCAGAATGTGCAAAGGGTTTATTATATGGTAATGGAATTTACCATTACTCATGCGATAAGTTCCTATCAATTCTAAAGCTGTAAGTTTGATTCATGTTCATGCTGAAGTGTACTTAAATCAATCTACAGTCCTCGAAATGAAAATTTGAATTTACTGGTCCAATTAAAATTCTAGAATTTATTTTATATATACAAAGTATATATATACAGTGAAACCTGCCCATGTGGTCACCTCTATTAAGCAGTCAACTCTATTAAAAGGTCACCTTTTCTTGTCCTGTCATAGAAAATTTCAAATGAATTGAACCCCTTTTAAGAGGTCACCTGTGTTATAAGGCCACTTTTTCTTTCTCCCATGGGAGACCTCTTAATACAGGTTTGACTGTATATCTAAATAAAATCTGAAAAAAATCACTGGTCCGAACAAAGTTTTTCTGGTCTTGGGACGGGGAACTGGTGCTCATCTTGAGGACTGAATCTAATGTGATAATGTTGTGCAAAAGATCAGTAATTTTCTACAGATACTCTAGTTTCCTCCACTAATAATACTAATTGCCATATTCAAAATATTAAGCTGTACAAAATACAGTAATATGTCATTTTAAACAAACTAACTTTGACTTTGCGTTTACTCGATACAACATTATGTGATAAAGTTTGTCAGTGACTTGCGACAAGTCTGTGGTTTTTCTCTAGGTACTCTAGTTTCCTCCACCAATAAAACTGACCACAACAATATTACTGAAATATTGTTGAAAGTGACATTAAACACCATAAAACCAAACCAAACCAAGCCATTTCAAGCAAACTTAATTTGACTTTCCAGGCATTGAGGGTAGTCTGCCAAGACATGTTCTTCTCCAGGACAAATAATTCAGCTCCAGCCCAGTCAGTAATGGGTGCACCATCAGTAGGATCACGTACAGCACTAGAAGCTGCCCTCGGACAGACCAGGAGTGCTGATGAGAAGATGAACGTTGTAGGGGACCTTGTCGATATGAAGGTTGATGGACCTACACAACTAGACTTCTCAGAACAGGTAACACATTCAATTCTGATTTTTGTTTTGCTAGGTAGAGAGTAGTTTTTGTGTTACCAACGAATAACAGAACTATTTATAGCAGGAATATAGTTGAAAGTGGTATTAACCTCATATTACGATAATCTTACTTTATATGAAGGTTGATGGACCTACACAGCTAGACTTCTCAGAACAGGTAACACATTCAATTAAGATTTTTATGTTTTGCTAGGTAAAGAGTAGTTTTTATGTCGCCTATAAATATCAGAACTATTTATAGCAGAAATATAGTTGAAAGTGGTGTTAAACTCAGATTATGATAATCTTATTTTCCACATACCCATCATTGTTATGAATATGCATGAAAAATTAACCAATTAATTCCAACCAGGTTATATGCAGGTTTTCATGATTATTCAAGATTCTGTCAAATTCATAAATTAACATTTGTTATTTTACAGAGAATGTCTCAGAGATTATATGGCTCAGAAACACTCGCTAGTAACGCACGACTCAGACAACACCTCATGTCTAATGGAGGAATAATGACAACCAGTGACTTTGTCAGTGTACGCATGGCTGAACTTAGAGGAATTAAAAGTCCACTTACCTCACCCAAAGCAAGGTTAGTTTTTAGAGCTTTGTTAATGTACGTACGGTAGAACTTCACTGAGGTATAGTCCACTTATCTCTCTTAATACAAGGCAAGTTGTTTTAGCTTTGTCAGTGTATGCATGGCAGAACTTCAAGGAATCAAAAGTCCTCGTATAAATAAACGTTACAGAATACCAAAGGGCCAATCAAAAATGGACAATCCAGAGACAAGACAAAGAAAAACAAAAACAAAAACACAACACAACACAATATGAGTTGGACACCACTATACGCAAACAAACACAAACAACGTAAATAAGACGTATGCCCTCCTACATACAACTAGAGGTAAAGACGAACCGAACGTCGTTTCCATAGGAAAATTGCAAAGAAAACCACAACATGGACCTCAGAACGTAAAGACACATAATAGGACAACACAAAAAACTAAAAAGATGAGGCAACAAATATTCCACCAAAAAAACAGGTGAACTCTGGTGTACAAAAATTTAACTTTGCAAGCTTTAGTGGTACATGTACAATGAAGCTTGTCTTAAAGAGACAACTCTTTTTTTGTCACCGAAAAATAGTCTTTCAAAAGAGATGGTCTCTCAATAGAGGTTTAATCTAAATGGTTAATGAAGAGTTGTGACATTTTAAAGTGGCCTCTCAAAAGAGGGTATTGTCTCATTGAAGAGGTCTCTCAAGACAAGTTTAACTGTAGTATAAGTGCTGATTGCATAACTAGTTATAAATCTAATCACCATGTGATGTGACCATATGACTCTCTCTTTATGGAACAAAAAAAACATATTTCCACAAGGGGGTCGTCGTGGTCGTGATCGTATGGTAGTTGGATTTACAACTACCTGTGCAATCAGTGCCTATCACCACTAAAGTTGTGAGTTCAAACCCTGTTCATGGCGAGGTGTACTTGATACAACATTATGTGATAAAGTTTATAAGTGACTTGCGACAGGTCGGTGGTTTTCTCCGGCTACTCCGGTTTCCTCCACCAATAAAACTGACCGCCACGATGTAACTGAAATACTGTTAAAAGTGGCGTTAAACACCATAAACCAAGCAACCATATTTCTACAACGTAGTCGTATTTCATAGAAGTATTTGTATATTTACAGTCCGAGGAAACAGATAGCACCTCCACCAGTTGGGTCTACTAGAGATTTATTGGACTCTAAATTAATGGACCTTGAGAGTAAAAACGACAGTCTAAATGAACAACTAGCTCAGGTATTTAATACTTTATTGTAACCTGTACGTATTGGCACAGTAGAAATTCTGTAATCGGTAGCCCCCGTCTTATAAGGTCACTCCTTCTACAATGAAAGTGCTCTGAAAAGACGGGTGACCTCTCTTGAAGGGAACAATTTAGTTGTATTTTACTTTATTGACAAATTGGACATTTACCCTTTGATGTGTGTCGCTGCTGAAGTCTGGATCACTGAATTGACCTTGATCCACAAAAATAGTAGGTCAGTTCGTAACTCGCATGCGCCAGTTTATCGGCCCATCTGACGTAAAACACATTATGAAGTCACTAATAAAAACAATAAGGTCTGTTCTGAAGGCCTCGACAGACATTATCACAAATATCTTAGCTCGTCCTATCGGACTCATTGAGATATTACCGATAATGTCTGTCTCGACCTTCAAAATTGCCATTATTCTAAATATCTCAGTGCATCTGAAATCTGGCCTGATATAAGAGGTGGCCTTTTGTGAGAGGGGCCTTATAAGAGGGGGGCTACATGTACTAGCTGATTTGCTCTAATGATAATTTTACTAGTGCTATCATAGTTTCTGAAGAAAACGTGGTCAGTTGTGTATATTTAAATTTAATGTGAATACTGCATTCTGATTGGCTGGTCTGCCTGGAGCAACATTTGTTATACATGATAATTTGGGTTGGTATTATGACGTTGCCAACGTATTCATTCACCACAGACAAATTCAAATAGTCCCATTAAATAATCGTAATTAAAATCGGGACATTAAAAAAAGAGGGTCAAAAATTAAAACAGATCAGAAAATGTTGTTATGAATTGTCTCCCCTTAATTTTTTTTTTTTTATATTTCAGACACTGAAACAGGAATCTCTACTTAGAGAAGGTGTGAAGCAATTGGGCGACTCGCACGATAGTCGTCTTCCGTCAGAACAAGAAAAACTTGTCACCCTCCTCAGCAAAAAGGATGATTTGATGAAGAGAATCGCCTACACAGAGGCCGACATCGTCAAGAAAGAAAAAGAACTGAAATCAAAAAGGAAATAAACATTTCGGAAAATTTAATTCTATCTGATAAACATTTGATAAACGACATTGACATTTTATCGATCATTGAGTGACATTTTTTTATCAATTTTGTAACACAGCATTTTATACGAAACTTGTAAACTCATAAATTTATTTTCTTTAGTAAAATTTTATATTTTTGGAACTAAAGAAGAGTTTTTAATCAAAATGCATGTATGCTAACCAACATTTTTTGAAAATTTATCGATAAACACCAATCAATAAAAATATCAATACAATTTTTTAATTTATCGATAAACACTAATATTTGTTAAAAAATATCAATACAGTTGTGAATTATGTCATATAGACATAAGAAAAAAAATAAAAACAGATTCCTTCTGGTTGAACTTTTTTTTAAATATTTTCAAAATTGTACAATCAATTAATTTTTATAAGCAATCTGTGATAATGACAATTTGTACCATGCACGATTTAAATATTTTTGTGCGATTTAATTATTGTGTCCGTCCACATCTTGTAAGAATATATTCTAATTAAATTTAAATATTTTGTCCGTCCATATCTTGTAAAAATATTTTTTCTACTTTAATTTAAATGTTATGTCCGTCCATATCTTGTAAGAATATTTTTTCTATTTTAATTTAAATTTTGTGTCCATCCATTTTTCTTATATTCGAATAATTAAATGTATATTTTTTTTATATTTTTATATTTTTCTTATTAAAAGGAGTGAAAATAATGGTCTGAATGAATATCTACCAACATTTTTCATATAAGTAATGATAAATAATTGATTGATGTTATACTGTTGAAAGTGGTGTTAAACACCATAACCCTTGATATTAAATACATGTATTAGAAAAGTTCGGTGTATTTCAATAAAAAAAAAAAATGAAAAATGAATATTTTTGTTAAATATTTCTGTTTTTAACTCTTGTGGGGAGAGTTTTAAACAGATATTTACATAAATATTCATGCATTTGAAAACATGCAATTTAATTTCTAGTTCAATGGATTTTCTAACAATGCCATGGGACAAAATAATGTTTACCACATACGTAGAAAGAAATTAATAAATTCTGCCCTTTTTTGATGCTGAATAAAAAACCTTATATCATTAAAAAGATTAGTGCTAACAAATGGAGAGAATATTAGAGAACACAAATTTAAATTCAGTACCATTTTTTTACAACTCCTGCTAAAATTGTTATCTGTATAAAAAAATAAGTCACTCCTACCGTCCTATTTTTCCCTCCTGAAAGGAAATTTGTTATGGTATTAAGACAAATCATTTTGTATTTGTGAAAAATATAACATTTAAATCTATTTAAATAATATTTTGTTAAGCTACAAGAAAAAAGTCTCAAATTTATATTTTGAATTTTATTATATTTTATATTCCAGATTCTGTATATGTTAATAAGTAAAAAAAATATTTATAGAAAAAAACTCATTTGCAATATTAAGCAATTTTTTTATTATTATTTTTTTAATTTATTTAAATTATAATTGAATCAAAAATAGAAAATAAATTTGTACTAATATAGAAATATAATTTTTTGTAATAATTGACAAAGGTTGTGTGATTGACCTCCAAAATTCTGTGCAATTAATTAATAATAATAATCATTTTGTTTTAAACTAAAAATAAACTGCAATATATTAATTGCTCGCAATATATTCCATAATATATTTATATTTATATTTTATATATTTTTGATGCCTTTCATTTGAGGTAGATAGACATATTCATTGGTTTAAACAATATATACAAGTGGGAAATTATCAAAAGCGCGACTTTTTCCGAGATTTTCATAAGCGTGATGTATCAAAAGGGCGACAAATTGCGTATTAAATGCGCGACTTTTTATCTATGTCAAATGCGCGACATTTACCTGTACTAATTATAATGTATCCGGTACCTCTTCCTGAAGATCAGTCTTACATCTAGCACCACAACTTCTTTTAACGCATCTCCAAAGATGTGATGTTTTATTCTCTTTGTCCATTCTAAACTTATATTCTTCTATCAAAAGGCCAGGTTTTCCTTTATTTGTTGTGACCTCCATGTCTGTCAAACTGTCTTGCTCGAATTGTGAATCAGTTCTGAATACTTTTCTTATATTTGACATTTGTCACATGATGTCCGCTAGTGAATACTTTTATGTAAGAAGTATTCACCATTCGTCGGGCATTCAACCCGTTATTTTTTATAATTTGTGTTGTCGCGCTTTTGATACACTTAATCATGTCTTTTAAAGGATGTCGCGCTTTTAATACAGGCAAAAGTCACGCTTTTGATATGTCGCGCTTATTATGTGTCACGCTTTTGATATAGCCCCATACAAGTATCTTCTTGAAAAACATTTTAGATTTGATATTTTATGGCAATCAATATGTGACATTTAAATAAACAAATTTATTATTACATATGTATTATTATTATTATTATTATTATTAATGATACGTAATATACACAGAATGTGGATTCGCAAGCAAGCTGAAAGCTTATGTCAATCCATCTCCAAGACATGTTTGTTGAGAAAGGAATATCGTTATTTTAACGACAAATTAATATAACTTTAGAACAAGATTGAGAGAGAAAAAAAAATTAAATACATACTGCATAAAAAAACCAATTCTACTCAAAGCAGAATGTAATTTTGTTTGATCTTTTTAGTGTTACCATATTTTATTATTTATTTTGACAAGAATCAGATACAATATACATATGATACATAATACAAAGTATAATACTAATACACAACATAATTAATAAAAGGATTCAGATAGCAGATATTTTTAATAAAAATGGATAATAATTTACATATTTTCATACTTTTCAAAAATGTTTCTTATACAAAACCCCCCCCCCCCCCCCCCCAGAAAATATATAATCTCCTTGTATGATAAATAATTTCATTACAGTCAACCCTGCTTTAAAGGTTACCTGTATTTAACAAATAACTAAGGGCAGCACTATATTCTCCCATATAATGAATAGTGTATATAATTTAAACCTGTATATAACAACCACCTGCTAATAAAGGGCAAATTTTCAGGTTCTCTTCGGTGTCCTTTATAGACAGGTTAAACTGTATTAATTTTCAGGTCTTCTTCGGTGTCCTTTATAGACAGGTTTAACTGTATTGCCAATGACTTTTTTAAATCTACCCAGATGAAAAGCACTATTTATAAAATTTGTCGTATTTTTCATTGGATTTTCCGTCCATTTGTTTTTTTCACATTCCAATCTACCATTGTTATCAATAAAATTGTTCACATTTTTTTTTATGTACATATATCTATAAATATGGCTGGTCCATTTGTTGACATACTTTGTTATACAAGCTTTTTTTTTATCATCTCATATACCGGTATATGTATGTTATATATCATGAACTCTAATCTTTGATCATCCATCAGATTTAAATTTTGTTTTCTTTTTTATGTAGATCTTATCTCAATAAATATAGAAGCTTGCAAATATTTTCTTTTTCTTTTTAACTCTCCTGACCGATGGCCATGTGAGCTTTTGCCATCACTAGACGAAGACCATGTGAGCTTTTGCCATCACTAACCAAAGGCCATGTGAGCGTTTGCCATCACTAGACGAAGGCCATGTGAGTTTTTGCCATCACTAGATGAAGGCCATGTGAGCTTTTGCCATCACTAGACAAAGGCCAATAGGGTTTGAAAATTTAACATTCACCAGTTTATTATATAATAACTTATTAGACAATGTAGATAAATTAATAAACTGATTGGAAGTTCCAGATGAAATAATCTTTTTTGATATTTACAATGCTTTCAACTGAGCTTTCTGTTTTTAAGTTCACCTGGACCAAAGGTCCAAGTGAACTATTGCCATCACTTGGCGTCCGTCGTCTGTTGTCTGTCGTCTGTAAACTTTTCACATTTCAAGCTTCTTCTCCGAAACCACTGGGCCAATTGGAACCAAAATTAGCAGGAATGTTCCTTGGATGGTCCTCTACAAAGTTACTGTTTTTCATTCCAGTCGGATATTCAACATGGCTGCCAGGGCCAATAATATGCTTTGATTGGCTGAAATTTCAAAGATCTTCTTCTCTGAAACTAATGAACTGACTGAACCCAAACTGTAAAAGAATGATCATTGGAATGTCCTTTACCAAGTTTCTGTTTTTTATGCCGATCGGAAATCCAAGATGGCCACCACCGCAGGACATAGATTAACATTGGACCCTATGGGAAAATGTTCAAATGCCTTCTTCTCAGAAACTACAAATATGATTAAAGCCAAACTGTACATGATTGTTCATTGGATGGTCCTCTACAATCTTAAGGTTTTTTGTTCCGATATGAAATTCAAAATGGCGGCTACGGCAGGACTTAGTTTAACATTGGACCCTATGGGAAAAATGTTTCAAAATGCTTCTTCTCTGAAACCACTTGGGACAATTGAAACCAAACTGCCCAGGAATGATCATTGGAAGGTCCTCTACAAAGTTTCTGTTTTTTATGCCGATCGGAAATCCAAGATGGCCGCCACCGCAATACATAGATTAACATTGGACCCTAGGGGAAAATGTTCAAATGCCTTCTTCTCAGAAACTACAAATATGATTAAAGCCAAACTGTACAAGAATGTTCATTGGATGGTCCTCTACAATCTTAAGGTTTTTTGTTCCGATATGAAATTCAAAATGGCGGCTACGGCAGGACTTAGTTTAACATTGGACCCTATGGAAAAAATGTTTCAAAATGCTTCTTCTCTGAAACCACTTGGACCATTGAAACCAAACTGCCCAGGAATGATCATTGGAAGGTCCTCTACAACATTTGTGTTTTATATGCCGATCGGAAATCCAAGATGGCCGCCACCGCAATACATAGATTAACATTGAACCCTAAGGGAAAATGTTCAAATGCCTTCTTCTCAGAAACTACAAATATGATTAAAGCCAAACTGTACATGAATGTTCATTGGATGGTCCTCTACAAACTTGACGTTTTTTGTTCCGATATGAAATTCAAAATGGCGGTTACGGCAGAACTTAGTTTAACATTGGACCCTATGGGGAAAATGTTTCAAAACGCTTCTTCTCTGAAACCACTTGGATAATTTAAACCAAACTGCCCAGGAATGATCATTGGAAGGTCCTCTACAAATTTTATGTTTTTTATGTCGATCGGAAATCCAAGATGGCCGCCACCGCAATACATAGATTAACATTGGACCCTATGGGAAAATGTTTAAATTCCTTCTTCTCAGAAACTACAAATATGATTAATGCCAAACTGTACATGAATGTTCATTGGATGGTCCTCTACAAACTTTACGTTTTTTGTTCCGATATGAAATTCAAAATGGCGGCTACGGCAGGACTTAGTTTAACATTGGACCCTATGGGGAAAATGTTTCAAAACGCTTCTTCTCTGAAACCACTGGGACAGTTGAAACCAAACTGTCCAGGAATGATCATTGGAAGGTCCTCTACAAATTTTATGTTTTTTATGCCGATCGGAAATCCAAGATGGCCGCCACCGCAATACATAGATTAACATTGAACCCTATGGGAAAATGTTCAAATGCCTTCTTCTCAGAAACTACAAATATGATTAAAGCCAAACTGTACATGAATGTTCATTGGATGGTCCTCTACAAACTTGACGTTTTTTGTTCCGATATGAAATTCAAAATGGCGGCTACGGCAGGACTTAGTTTAACATTGGACCCTATGGGAAAAATGTTTCAAAACGCTTCTTCTCTGAAACCACTGGGACAGTTGAAACCAAACTGCCCAGGAATGATCATTGGAAGGTCCTCTACAAATTTTATATTTTTTATGCCGATCGGAAATCCAAGATGGCCGCCACCACAATACATAGATTAACATTGGACCCTATGGGAAAATGTTCAAATGCCTTCTTCTCAGAAACTACAAATATGATTAAAGCCAAACTGTACATGAATGTTCATTGGATGGTCCTCTACAAAGTGTGTGTTTTTTATGCTGATCGGAAATCCAAGATGGCCACCACCGCAGGACATAGATTAACATTGGACCCTATGGGAAAATGTTCAAATGCCTTCTTCTCAGAAACTACAAATATGATTAAAGCCAAACTGTACATGAATGTTCATTGGATGGTCCTCTACAAACTTGACGTTTTTTGTTCCGATATGAAATTCAAAATGGCGGCTACGGCAGGACTTAGTTTAACATTGGACCCTATGGGAAAAATGTTTCAAAACGCTTCTTCTCTGAAACCACTGGGACAGTTGAAACCAAACTGCCCAGGAATGATCATTGGAAGGTCCTCTACAAATTTTATATTTTTTATGCCGATCGGAAATCCAAGATGGCCGCCACCACAATACATAGATTAACATTGGACCCTATGGGAAAATGTTCAAATGCCTTCTTCTCAGAAACTACAAATATGATTAAAGCCAAACTGTACATGAATGTTCATTGGATGGTCCTCTACAAAGTGTGTGTTTTTTATGCTGATCGGAAATCCAAGATGGCCACCACCGCAGGACATAGATTAACATTGGACCCTATGGGAAAATGTTCAAATGCCTTCTTCTCAGAAACTACAAATATGATTAAAGCCAAACTGTACATGATTGTTCATTGGATGGTCCTCTACAATCTTAAGGTTTTTGTTCCGATATGAAATTCAAAATGGCGGCTACGGCAGGACTTAGTTTAACATTGGACCCTATGGGAAAAATGTTTCAAAATGCTTCTTCTCTGAAACCACTTGGGACAATTGAAACCAAACTGCCCAGGAATGATCATTGGAAGGTCCTCTACAAAGTTTCTGTTTTTTATGCCGATCGGAAATCCAAGATGGCCGCCACCGCAATACATAGATTAACATTGGACCCTAGGGGAAAATGTTCAAATGCCTTCTTCTCAGAAACTACAAATATGATTAAAGCCAAACTGTACAAGAATGTTCATTGGATGGTCCTCTACAATCTTAAGGTTTTTTGTTCCGATATGAAATTCAAAATGGCGGCTACGGCAGGACTTAGTTTAACATTGGACCCTATGGAAAAAATGTTTCAAAATGCTTCTTCTCTGAAACCACTTGGACCATTGAAACCAAACTGTACATGAATGTTCATTGGATGGTCCTCTACAAACTTGACGTTTTTTGTTCCGATATGAAATTCAAAATGGCGGCTACGGCAGGACTTAGTTTAACATTGGACCCTATGGGAAAAATGTTTCAAAACGCTTCTTCTCTGAAACCACTGGGACAGTTGAAACCAAACTGCCCAGGAATGATCATTGGAAGGTCCTCTACAAATTTTATATTTTTTATGCCGATCGGAAATCCAAGATGGCCGCCACCACAATACATAGATTAACATTGGACCCTATGGGAAAATGTTCAAATGCCTTCTTCTCAGAAACTACAAATATGATTAAAGCCAAACTGTACATGAATGTTCATTGGATGGTCCTCTACAAAGTGTGTGTTTTTTATGCTGATCGGAAATCCAAGATGGCCACCACCGCAGGACATAGATTAACATTGGACCCTATGGGAAAATGTTCAAATGCCTTCTTCTCAGAAACTACAAATATGATTAAAGCCAAACTGTACATGAATGTTCATTGGATGGTCCTCTACAAACTTTACGTTTTTTGTTCTGATATGAAATTCAAAATGGCGGCTACGGCAGGACTTAATATTGGACCCTATGGGAAAAATGTTTCAAAACGCTTCTTCTCTGAAACCACTTGGATAATTGAAACCAAACTGCCCAGGAATGATCATTGGAAGGTCCTCTACAAAGTTTCTGTTTTTTTATGCCGATCGGAAATCCAAGATGGCCGCCACCGCAATACATAGTATTAACACAGGACCATATGGGGAAAATACAGAAATACATTCTTCTCTGAAGCTATTGCACTGATTGAACCTAAACTGTGCATCAATCATTGGAAGGTCCTTTACAAACTTTGTGTTTTTATGTTGATGATAATTCCAAGATGATTACCACTGCAGGACATAGTTTTTACATAGGACCAATTGGTTCTTTTTATAACCAGGTGAACGATACAGGCTTTTGAGAGCATCTGGTTAAAATGTCAGGTGAGCTATTGCCATCACTTGGCGTCCGTTGTCGTCGTACGTCGTACGTCGTAACCTTTTTCAAAAATCTTCTCCTCTGAAAGTACTAGACCAATGGAAACCAAACTTGGTCTGAATCATCACTAGGGTGTCTAGTTTCAAAATTGTGTCCGGTGATGCCGTGCACCAACCAACATGGCCGATGTTACTAAAAATAGAACATATTGTAAAATTGCAGGTTTTTGGTAATAACTCAAAAACCGTTAATAATATAAAAAATCTGACATGGGGTAAAAATGATCAACACATCAAGATCTACCTACCCTGCAATTTTGAAATAAATCTGATTACCCATCTTGGAGTTATTGCCCTTTTTTCATCAAATTTGTAAAATTTTAATACTTTTCGTCTTATATTTCAAAAACTATAAGAGATAAAGGTTAACTTTAAATTGCAAAAATGTGCGGCATATCAAGATCTACCCACCCTGCAATTTTGAAGTAAATTCCATTACCCATTTTGGAATTATTTCCCTTTTTAGCTCACCTGGCCTTTAGGCCATGTGAGCTATTGTCATCACTTTTCGTCCGTCGTCCGTCCGTCAACATTTCACATTTTAATCTTCTCCTCAGAAACCACTGGGCGAATTGCAACCAAACTTTTGTGGAATGGTCCTTGGATGGCCCCCTTTCAAAATTGTGTCCGGTGATCCCGACTTCCAACCAAGATGGCCGCCAAACTAAAAATAGAAAAAGGGGGGATGAAATTTTAATTGTCCATTGCTGCTTTAGTGTAAGTCAAAATGAGCTCAAATTTAACTGCAGCTACATGGCAAGGAATAGTTTAACATATATTCCGAGTTTTTCTGTGAAATTTTTCTTTCAGCCGATATATACCGATTATGCAAATTAGGCATATTTTGATAAAAGATCACACCTCTGGACTGTTCTACTAAAAATGTCATTTACGGCATAGAATGTACACTCTGTGGACTTTTGTATGTTGGTGAAACTCGTCAAACATTGCGAAGTAGGATGAACCAACATCGATATGATGCAAAAGATCCCAAATACAGGATTTTGTATAATCATTTCAATCAACCGGGTCATGACCGCTGTTTGACGATGAAAGTTCGAATCATCGAGAAGATTTACCATCATACAAACAGTCCAATACTTAGTACATCTTACCGTACCGATAGAGAGTTGTTTTAGATTAAAGAGTTAGGCACTGCAATGCCTTACGGTTGCAATGATAACATCAAAGGAGTGGGAAATTTGTCAAGTCCTGGATGCAACGAAATCAACGTGATGAGCCTTTTTAATACTATTCCAAGAACTAAACGTAGCCATGGTCATAAAAGAATTCAACATCCTAATGTTAAAAAGTCCTCTAAACCAAGAACGTTACAAGATACTTTTAATGATTTACTTTCTAATATACAGAAACCTCTTGGAATTCATCACATTCGTACAATCTTATTTTCACTACCTGTAAACTACCTCAAAGATCTTAGGGATTTTGGACTTGACAAAGGAGGCGCAGATCCTTTTTCTCCTATGTACAGATTGTCTAGTATTATATGTGACGTGGTGTCCTTTCGTCTTTTTAAACCAATTCGATCTGAACCTCTTCATGATAACAACAGAAAATTCCTCCATATTCCGTTTGCTAACAAAGGAATCGATGCAACATTCTTAATAGAAAAGAGGTCGTAAAAGAAATTCCACCATATTTCAAAAATCAATCTGTTCCCATTATCTCCTATAGCTACACTAACAGCATTGGCCGTAAAATTTTTAACTACAAAGAAGCATTGCAAGATATTAACATAGAAGAGTACCTTAAGAACCCTCTGACTTGTGGCTGCTCCCACTCTCCTTTTCAATACAACCCATCTGGACATGTAATCACTGGTGGTCTGAATATCATTCAACATGAGAGTCTCCGAAAGGTGATTTCTCATGGTCCTAAATTCAGAGAACCTCAACACATCAATTGGAAACATAATTTCAAGATAGTTATGAATGCTGTTGAAGATTATGCCAGAAGGTGGATAAAGAGAGAAGTAGACCAAGATCCTGAGTTAGAGTCCTTGTTAGACTGGGTTAGAACAATTAGGTCTCTAGTACAAGGTCGGATTCACAAACTCAAAAATTGTGTTAATAGTCGACCTAAGTCTGTATTTAAAGACCAAGAAGCTGTTAAGTGTCTTTCCTCTCTTCATGACAAATATGTTATCGTTCCTCCGGACAAGGATTCCAACAATATCGTGTTTGTATGTAAATCATATTACTTCGAATGCCTAATCAAGGAATTAGGCATAAATAGCAACACCTCTAGTAATACCACATACAAACCAACTTCGTTCGACAAAGATGAAATCCTAGCTAACCACAGATCATTCATGACCTCTTTAAACATTCCCTCTGGTAAAGAGTCTGAGGATTTACCCTATTTATATTGGATACCTAAACTCCACAAGACACCATACAAAGAAAGGTACATAGCGGGATCATCAACTTGTTCGACGAAATAATTGTCTATTCACCTGACAAAGATTCTGTCTGCAGTAAAAGAGGGACAACAGAAATATTGTGAAACTGTTTACTCTTCTCCTTCCTCAGGCATAGGTGACCTTAGCCGATTTTGGCGATCTTGTTTATGCCCTTTAGTTTACTTGCTCTCAAAACTTTTAATTGTCAATGAGATGATGATGACTTCCGCTTTATTCAAGACCAACACACTGAGTTGGATTTTTATAGTGCTAGCTCACTGAAACAACAGTCCGCGGGTAGACATGTCGCTCTACTCGGACACATTATTCTGATTCCGAGCCAACCAGTCTTTGCCCTTTCTCATTAATGCTGGTTCTTAGCGGAGAAGCAACAAATACCAATTTTATAGTCTTTGGTTTGACCCGACCGGGACTCGAATCCACAATCTATCGCACTCGAGGCGAGCACGCCAACCATTACGCCACCGATGCAGTCCTACTCCTAAATGTGATGTGTTTAGTCAAGAAATATGAAGACAAATTGTATAGTATTTACTGTGATCCGACCGGAGATCGAACTCGGGAAAAAAAAAATCCGTACTTTAATTGACAATAGCTTTGAATTTAATTGGAAAAAAACCCAATGGTATGGTATTAAGTGATTAACGATGCCAAGCCCTTTTCACTGATCAGTGCCAAGGGATTTTTAGTCAAATTTGTTTACCGTGAAGTCATGACGTTATCAGTGTAAAACGTCACAATACATGACCTAATGTAAAATTGCACACAGTTTTTTTATAGACTTTGTGGGGTGTAATGTAAAGAATATTTTAGACCTAAAAAATGTAAAACAGAAAATTACTGCCGTATTTAAAAAAAAATGCATGAGCGTTTATCACCCGTTTAAAGAATAAATGTTAAATTTGACATACGCTTTTTGTTGAACGTGACGTTAAATACCATAACTCTCTGTTATATATATCAACATTAAATAACAAATAGTATGGAGGAAGCATGGTAAATATTCACATGTAAAGTTGGAACAATCGACATCAATGACATGAGTATCTGTCTAGTCCAGCTCCGAGTAATGAGTGTTGGATTTTAACCTTATACATGTACATGTATATGAGAAAGTTCAAAAAAGATATTTAACAGTTTAATTATTGCCTGTGATCTGTGCATTTTTTCACCCGTTAAGTTTTGTTCTTTCAACACGTTAATCTATCCATCTAAACAATATATATTGACAATTGTCAATATGTTTAATATGTTTCTTAAAGTTCAATGCCGATACAAGCACATGACATGAACCACTTTATTACATCTCGAGCATATAGTGATTGCCCTAGAGCGTATGTTTGGTGTAGTACAGAGAATACAGCTTCGCTGTTTCCCCTTTTCAAAACGTACAAGTCTATTTCTGTTGCCTTGATTAACTCGCTGGAGTCGCCTGATAACTTTATGACAGATAATGCTTGAACAATAGATTGAGTGAACTTTATTCATCTATTTTGTTGATATAAAATATACGCATTCTATGTAGAATATGGAAGCTAAAAAAAAATAAGCGTTTTAGGGACTCTTACCTAAGAACTTTGAAAGCATACATTTAATACAAGTACTGAAGTAACATCAAAGTAGAATTAATAAAAAAAAAAAACATAAATGAGGATGTCTTCTTCCACGTCCGCGTTTTTTTTTATCTAGCGCGAAAGTAATGAGCAATTCGGGAAATAACAATTGTGTGCACCGTACAGGACTAGTGTAATCACACTAATTCAAGGATCCAGTTAAAAAGATGTATGATAGTACCTAAAATACAAGATGAATCCCTACAATGTTAGATGAAAAATAAATCCTTTTAGATATGTCAAAATACAGAAAGTTAGAAGAAAACTTATGCCGGGCGGACCCTTTTAAGTAGGCTTACGCATTGGCAATAGCACCATATGTAAGTACATAACCTAGACCCAGGCCCACTGAGAGGGGGGGGGGGGGTCATCCGGGGCAACGGCCTGGGTCTCATGAGCTTAGTACATATATTTAGTGATTTTCAACTTGTAAATGTATATTAAATGACTCAAATGAGAGCCAAGCCCGACTGATTGGGCTCCCCTAAGAACAACCATTGACACTGGCAGATCGAGGGCCCCACTAATATTTATATAAGGGCTCTGAAATAAGTGATTTGCTATAGACAAATACATAGGAAATGGGGTCCCAGGCTAAGTTCCTAAGAATTACCTCTGAGAGTAGCAGATCGAGGATTGCAGGAGGAGGGGCTCAATAATGGTGAGTAGACATGATCAGACTTTTGCTAAACTCAATTGATTCCGTTCAGGTGACCCTTTATTTTTTATTTATTTATTAATTTCACTTCGTCAGTCACTACATTGTCATTGTCAAACATTGCAACATACAAATTATAATCAAGGTATGCTGAACGGGTCGGTACAAAAGATGTCGAGAGAGAGACTGAGGGAGATAAAAAAAAAAGATCAACTGACCAAAAATAGTTGTTGGTATCAGTAGTTTCTACCAAATTTTGGTATATTGACTTCAGTTTAACTTTAAGCTGATTAATATTCTTATGAAGGCAAGTGGGTAAAACGAGGCACAAGGGTTCCTCTTGGTAATGTTTTCCAGAGCCTCGGAATCCTATATGAGCAACATTTTCTGCTGAAATTGTTTTTACCCTATGCTTTTTAAAAAAAATGTTGTAGACTTAGACTAAAACGTGTACTTATTCAGCTGCCTAGGGCATTAAATTAGTGAAGATATGTTTTATATTTGGTTGTCGATAAAATAATTTGACTATTGTTTTAAGTTTATAAAAATACATCTATTAATAAATGTACCAGATCATTATAATTAATGGTCCAGAAAAATAAACAAGTAGAAAGCTGTTTTCTAAATCACAATTCATCAATTCATTTTTGCTGTACTGATTCCTTCCTTATGACACACAGTGGTGGACTTAGTTTGAGTATCATTATTTGGAGAATTGGAGTTTCCTTTTCCCCTGGGGCCCAAAAATTCTCTTGGCGGCCCTGCCTAGACCTTTAAACTAAACACAAGTTTATAACTCCTAATCCCGAACGGAAAGTTGGGGCCATTTCAGAGGGACCCTACAGTACCATATATATATATATATATATATATATATATATATATATATATATATATATAAACGTCTAAAATGTTAGCACAACGATATCAAAAAAATATGTTAAAATGTAACAAAAATAACTATAAGTCTACAAAAAGACTATAATTATAATGAAATCGACGGATATTTCGCTTGACCGACAAGCTTCATCAGCGTCTGTAACTGTAACGGATACAGACGCTGATGAAGCTTGTCGGTCAAGCGAAATATCCGTCGATTTCATTATAATTATAGTCTTTTTGTAACGGATACAGACGCTGATGAAGCTTGTCGGTCAAGCGAAATATCCGTCGATTTCATTATAATTATAGTCTTTTTGTAGACTTATAGTTATTTTTGTTACATTTTAACATATTTTTTTGATATCGTTGTGCTAACATTTTAGACGTTTATTTATCATTTTTGTTTGTTTGCACAGTATCGTTAACACTTGTTTCCGATCCGACATCTCGTAGATTTATACGTTGGCTACTTTTTCAGATGTTTATATATATATATATATATACGTCTGAAAATTAAACCAAACAGTGTTAGAATTAGATTTTAGAGCTGTCAAATTTTTGTTCTTCCCTCGACGGGATTTGAACCCACACCATTGTTACACTGCAGCACCATTCGCTTAGCCTTACGTCCAGCGCCCTAGACCACTCGACTACATCCACTCCCTTATTATATATATATATATATATATATATATATATATATAATCGTTATTAAAATGTCGAATGCAGTAGGTCGTGCGTTCGATCCCCGATCGGGTCAAACCAAAGACTATGAAATTTGTATTTGTTGTTTCTCCACTAAGCACGTAGCACTAGGAGAAAGAGCAAAGACGGGTTGGCTCGGAATCAGGATATTGCATCTGAGTGGGGCGACATGTCTTGATTTCTTGCTCGACCAGTTCAGTAAAAAAACTATTACATGTATGTAAAATGATGAAAGAGCGAGCTATTTTAATTGAGTCATGTGTCGATGATCAGGAACTCGCTTAATATTGTGTTTCTTTTATTTTATATGTCATTCTTATATTTTACTTATAATTGTATATAATTTTGTTTTAATGAAGAATGACACAATTATTTCTGTGATAATATGTTATGACAATGACAATGATGTTTATTCTTTGATGATTTCAAATATGTTATAATAATAATAAATTTTTTTTAATTGTTCCAATTAAGGACCCCCGAAGAGGCAGAGTTACATATAAAACAAATATTGATTCAATGTACATATATAACAATACAACATTCAATGTTCGTGTATGATTTATACTCATTTTAATATAGTTGTATAATTTATGATTATTAGACGCAAACATTGGTACCCCGTTGATGCTTGCCACCGTTGTACAGGGGTAGGTTCTGAATAGAAAAAAAAAAAAAATATATATATTACAGAACAGCACTATCATTGAACTTGTGACGTCATGTGTACTGTGATGTCATCGATGAATGACGTTTTACGCAAAGCCTACAAATAGGCCGTTGGCACTCGAGGGGTGGTTTGAAAATCCTACAAATAGGCTCTTTGGACATGTAAGGGTTAAAACGAGATGACTGAGAAACGTCCTCGAGTTTTAAAAAGCATCTTTAATTATTTTATCGCTATTTTGTATTCATAATTAAATAATTTTTGTTGAGATACTGACATTTTTTTAAACACAATTAATATTTTATATCGTTAATCACTTAATTATCAAGAATTTGGTAATGTGACGTCATTATAACGTCATGGAATAGACTGACTCAATCTGTCTCAATCTAGCCGAGGTACGAGCCAGGGGACAGAACTCGTCAGTTTACCGATGGAAGAACGGCGTAGGTAAAATGAACGCCATAACAAATCGGCTACAGAATTCATTCAAAATAAAAGATAATAACCTCACCGGACGCAATTACGAACGAAATAAAAAGTATGTCCCCTAATTGTTCCTTCAAAACATGAATTAAAAAAATGCTTTTATAAATAGATACCCCGCTAAATTACTCGTGTTTTGGGAGAAAATTATTCATGGCAGTTGAATGTTGCAGACGACGGGTTTTCATATTTGTAAACAGAAAACGATCGACAATTGCACTTGGAATCTCGCTAAAATTCATTGAGGTTCGCATATTTTGTTATCTTATGCCTGTAATTGGAAAGAATATGATCTCCTGGTTCTATGCATATGTAGAACACATTGAAATTAAAACAAAATCAGTCAATATAATACATTTTCCTTACCTTGATCTATCCCAAAATGTCAAAATCCGTGATGTACCCTATTCATTGAAGAGTCCAAGGAATTCCGAATGCAAACTGGCACACATTTATGGTATGAATAAAGGAAAGGTTTTTATGTCATGTGTATTATATACAAATAGATATGTGAACGTAAATGAATGAATGCTCTTTCAATTTTAACAGTTGTCATTAAATAATTTACACTAGAAAGGTTATTATGATGTCGTTCGAAATTGTGTCCGGATCTAGGTCACAGAGTGACTAGAACGGGGTCATGAAAATCTGTTCCAAGTTAAAACCCGTAACAATGCATTGAATAATATATGGGCTATGATTCAAAAGGAATATTGGTGTTTAATCTGAAATATGAACATGAAATCAGCTTCATCAATTTGGTCAAATTTATAAATTATTATCAAATGCCACGGTCAACATCATCGAAATTGTTCGTAATTGCGTCCGGTGGCGGTGAGGCTAACATGTACGGATCATCGTATTATTGAAATTTTAGGACTTCGTCCTTCAAACAGGTTGCCTGTCTCATATTAGAAAACAACATAATACTATGTGCGTCCTTGACAACGCTTAGCGATTAGCGATAATTGGAATCATCTCATGCGCCCACATGATATGAAATATATCGGTTTTAAACATCAAAGGGAAAATAAACAAAATAGCTTCCTGGTACACAAGTATATGTCCTTGACAAATTAAGTAACAATACAAGCTTAAAATAGGACCAAATAATGTATTCCTTTTAAACCTTATTGACGTCGTGTATATAAATAATTGTTCATTCAAAAGATAGAGAATATTATTCAAACCTAATAATAAATCAAACTAGATCTAGGTCAAATACACAGTTTAAGACTGTCTGTTTAAATTCTTCTTTAATTGTGCATATCTTGGCTGCGTACCATATGAGTAACATGGCTGATCGTCTTAGATAAAAAGGTTAAAAAGAACTATCGTTAATTACGATTATTTCATGTGACTATTTGAATTTGTCGTTTGCGGATGAACACGTTGTTGACGTCACAATACCAACCCAGGTTATCGAGTATTATCAGTATAGCCAAAATTTTCTCCAGGCGGATTAGTCAATCAGATTGAAATATTCAAATCAAATTAAATTATTTATAGAACAACAAAAATACCGTTCTTAAATAAATAGACAATAGACAATATTTATTTGCACAAACACATTTACAATAAATGGTTATAGCGGACATTGCGGACAATTAAGGAATAATCCAGGTTATCGAACGACACCATGGAGTACATATTTTAAATTAGATTTCATTCAGCAATATACCTACTTATTTGATCTACCAAAATGTCCAAATACGTTGCCGACAACGTTCGATTTTGTCGGCTGTTTTTATTGTACGTCGCGTATGCATTGGATAAATCAGCGACACTTTCGTGCAATTTATGTAATGTGAAGTATAATGTACAACACAAAGAAGATCTTTATATTTCAAAATTAAATAACAAATGAATGTAAAAATCCCCGTTTACATGTACACTTTTACATACCTGTGTATTTTTACGGTATGCAAATTTGCTTTAGTGTGCAAAAACTGCACGTTTACGGAAATATATAAATATGTAAATTTAACAAGGGATGTGAATTTACACGGCACGGTGTGTAAATGTACATGGTATGTATTTTGAGCATGTGAATGCAAACTATAAAATGCACACTGTGCACATGGCTATTTCTGCTTGTAAAATGAAAGAAAAAGTTCTTATAACTTGATTGGAACTAGAGAAAGAATGCACACATTATGCACTGCCATCTTGAAAATGTTCATACTTCTCTGATGGTTCCATCTGATTTCGCTTTATTGGCTTATTGTAGCAATATTTTGGAATATAAGAAAACAAAACCAGATACAATGCCAGGTTATATTTATCTATCATTCCAACAAATTCCAAAATATTTGGAAAACTTTGAATTTTCACGTATTGATGGGACCCTTTTCACTGCTTGTAAATGGCTTTTTAAATTAAAATACACACCTCAGATTAAAATCATGAAAGGCACCAACCATTTTCTTACCGAAAATGGGGGGCTGTTTGTTTGTTTTTTTTAATTATGTTGAAATTTCGTTTTTGCTCTGACAATGGCGAGAGAAAAAAATGTTTCAACACTGTTGCCATTATATTGAAATGTAAAATTAGAAAAAAAATATTCTAACTCCTGGACCGGTAGAGAAAAATGATTTAATTTCGCGCTTGCGGGAAAAAAAATCTCACTGACTGTAAAATCCCAGCCCCTTCCTCCATCGCTGTGAAAATGGTTGGTACCTAATCGCATTACAAAAGTGCTTTAATTTAAATACTCAAGGAGTTAAGAGTCTCTATTTTAACTCCTTGACATACTATTGTAAACATACACACGTATAAATTTACATACTTGTGCAAATCTTGTGCATGTAAATGGGGCTATAAATGCTTTATTTTGTATTTGCATTTTCAAATTATTTCTAAATCCATTTTCAGTCATGTCAGTTTACTCAAAGATTCAACAGTTGAGGGACGAGAGACGAAGAGAACAGAAACGAAAATGGAAAGAGAAACAACCAAAGTCTGCCAAAAAGAAATCAGAAACACAAGCAGCTATTCAGAAAAGAAAACAGAGGGAAAAGGTCGCCATTATAAAGAAGAACGAGGAAAAAAAGAGAGCGGATGCAACTCAAAGAACACGGAAAAGTCGCTTAGCGTTGACGAAAAAACATGAACTGGAGAAAATGTTAGTAGACACTGCAAGACAAAGGAAAACAGAAAGGCATCGCCGATGGCGGGAGAAAAAGCATAACGGATCAGTTGTTACTTATCCGATAGATACTAGAGAGACGAGGAATGAATTTACATTCAACAAAATGAGTAAATGTCGAGCGATTAAAAAGCTTAAATGTGCACTTCCCCGAACACCAGTTAAACGAGTAGCAACTGTAAAAGCCTACTTATCGTGCAAAAAATCACCAACTGTGCAAGAACTACAGACAAAGGGTCGTTCCTTCACCGGAGGAAATCAAGGATGCAAAATTAAATAAATCTGTTCTCGAAGATTTAAGATCGGTCATAAGTAGCGAAAAACGTAAAAGAAATGACAAATCCAGAGAAATAATTGATGTCGTAACAGCATCCGTGTCGGGACCCTCTGTCAAAGCCAATACAAGAGCAGAAATTGTGTTGGAAATATTGCCGAATCTTTTCAGGACTTAGGATATTCAAAACTAGTGAGGCATTTCTTTGAAAGCAGCCACGGAAAAGGTCCACAAGATGCGGCAGGTGGTTTGCTAAAAAACCAAGCGGATATGGCCATAGTCCGTGGGAAGGCAGAAATCCGATGTGCTCGAGACCTATACAATTTTGCCGAAGCAAAACTAAAAACAACCCGTTCTCACAATTGTAAACGAAGAATTTTTAAATACATAGAGGAAGTTGAACGAAATAGCAAATCATTTCAGCCAATCAGAGGAATCCGGGCGATTCATCGAATCGAGACACTGGATTCAAAGCGGTTATTGATAAAAAAATAATCTTGTTATTGTGGGTCGTGTATTGCGGCTGATGGTGTCGAACCTTGTCTCAATCTGGCACAAGTTGGTAATTCTGATTAAACACTAACCCCACTCAAAACCGGGGATAAGCTCAGGTGCTCCGGAAGGGTAAGCAGCTCCTTTTCCACGCGCGGCACCCGCCGTGTCACTCGCGTAGCAAACTCGATAATTAGTCATATCCGGTGATAGTCGTGAAATGGAAATGGAAATTTCACAATAGGAAAATTGAAGTCGTTTCTTTTGTCTTAAAGTTTGGTTCTCAACCGTCCCTCACTGTCAATGAATAATTAGTAGCACAAAACCTTTGTGATATTCAAAACTTATAAGACAAATCTGAAGTTAACATTACTAACAACAAAATAATTGAACACTATTTCACTAAGGAAGTTTTCGGAAGAGTGAAACATTCAATAAACTGACACATTCAAGCATAAATCGAATAGACACTGGAAAGCAGCTTCTGTAACTTGAACGATTGACTCCACCAGAAAAAAAGAATTCATTCAAAATAAGGTTCTCAAGAATATCAAGCCTGTCTATGCATCTCTTCTCCGTCCATATCTAAATATACATACATATTCATGTACACCTACTTTTCTTAAGCAAAACGTATCAACGTAACGTTAATGAAAACACGCCGCACCGTCGTTTTTAACGTTACCAAAAGAGTCACCAATACTATATGTCTCTCCTTCATCTATAGAAGTTACTCTGGTAAAGGAAATGCTCAACAATGATATTCTATAACTAAGCTAACTCATTTGTGGTGTGTGATGGGCATTTACTCTATGCTCAGTTATTTGACCTTGCGATCAAAGGTCATGATCATATATGATATGGGGGGGTGCATTGTGTCCGTGATCGTATGGTAGTTGGATTTATTACTAACCACAATCAGTGCCTATCACCACTAACGTTATGAGGTGTACTCGACACAACATTATTTGATCAAGTTTGTCGGTGGCTTGCGACAGGTCTGGAGTTTTCTCCGGATACTCTGGTTTCCTCCACCAATAAAACTGACCGCCATGATATAACTGAAATATTGTTGAAAGTGGCATTAAGCACCACAGAGTCCAACATATATGACACCTCATCTTATGATAATACAGCTACACACCAATTATCATTTAAGTCTTGTGATAAAAGATAAAAAAAAAGATAAAAAAGTTACAGCCATAATACGAAAATTCGCTTAAAATCAATTATTTGAAGTCAAGGTCATATGAAGGTCGTGATGATACATTGCATGTCATCTTATGATAATACACCTACATACCAAATATCATAAGTCCATGTCAAAATATAAAAAAAAAGTTACAGCCTGGACAAGGTAATTCCTTAAATTCAATTATTTGACCTTTAGATCTGAGGTCAAGGGCATGTGAAGGTCGTGATGATCCATGATACAACATCTTATTATAATACACCCAAATACCAAATATCATAAGTCTATATCAAAGGATAAAAGAGTTACAGCCTGGATACGAGAATTCCCTAAATTCAATTATTTGACCTTGAGATCTGAGGTCAAGGTCATGTGAAGGTCATGATGATCCATGATACAGCATCTTATGATAATACACCTGCATACCAAATAGCATAAGTTTATATCAAAGGGTAAAAGAGTTACAGCCTGAACAATGTTGTTTGAGTACAAATAGAATTAGAAGAAGAAAAAGTCCTACTAAAACAATATGTGTCCCTTTATTCATTCGTTGAAAGGGAGAAATAATTTGTTCATCTTGGACATTTAAATCTGTAAAAACATTTTGTCTTAATATACAAATTTGTAAGTGTCTCTGAAGCAAGCTGCACGAGTTCTTCATACTCTTGTAAGATCAAACTGCACAAACAAATGACTATATAACAATTTCTAAAAATTGACAAAAAAGTGGCAGAAAGATTTCAATATGCACGTGCATTCAAATGAGGGTGACGTCATCAAAATGCACCAACATCTTGTAACTATTGTATTAATGAGTTACACATTAAGTAAGCTTTATGTTGATATAAAGTTTGATATGTTGAATATGAAATTTAAAAATCATTTGTTCTACCTACCACTTGCCATCGGGCAAGTTGACAACCTGGCCAGTCCACCACTGGCTGTAAACCCAACTACCATACGATCACTCCTAAGTACCATATGCTTAGCCGAGAAATATAAAGACAAATTGTATAATGTTTGCTGTGATCCGACCAGAAATCGGACTCACGAATATATATCCCGTAATTTAATTGACAATAGCTTTGAATTCAATTGAAAAAAAAACCAATGGTATGATATTACAATTTGTACTGATCATTATCAATCAATACAATTAGCTTCTTGATAACTATGTGGTCTGGGTATAACAAACGTGCGGCTATTTTGACAAATAAATATTTCCAAAAGTTATACAATACATACCAATAAATAATATAACAAGTGCGTAAAAATGACTAAGAGTAAAATTATGAAAATATACACCACAAAATGAGATCATGTTACTTTACACAAAAAAAAAAAAATAATATAAAAAAACCTGTAAAATATGTGGCTTCATTGGAACTTGAATGTTAATTCAAACTTTTTAAAACATAGTGTCAAACACCGTCTTCATCCAAAAATGATTTGCGAATATGAATAATTCGTCTTTTCTCCAAATTTAAAACGAATTTAATTTACACAGGAATCGTACTTGCTGAGGTTAAAGTGCAGTCATCGTGCAAGTTGCGGACTTTTAATATTAAATTGAAATAAACAATATCACTAGAGTGTAAGTCAGTTACCGACTTCGATCTCGGGTTCAAGCTAGATAAACACCATCGCCCGTGCTTTGAGCACCTCGACCGCTACGCGGTCTCGGCGCACAATTTGCACGAGCTCAGGTGTTCATCTAGCTTGAACCCCTCGATCTCAGTCGGTAACTATTACATACCATAAATTAAGACCAAAGTATGACAATGCCGTCTTTTGAGGTATAATTCTTAATTGGATAAATATTTCACCGCACTTTGTAATTATCTTTCTTTATGGCGGTTTCTTCTTAAAACATTAATATTATGAAATTAAAAGACGCTTATTTCTTAATTAGAATTTATTCTTTTTTGATGAGTAACAATACAGTACGGAGCCCGTTAACTGACATGATAAATATTTTTATGATGTTATACGAAATAGTATTTCGCATAAATTAAGTTAAAAAAATATCTATAAACGAAATAAAAAAAAATTCTCATGTCATGGCTCTATTATAAGCTTGTCATGTGTTCTTCTTTTATTGTACATATCCGGGATGCACGACAGATATGTAAAACTATTTCTTATAAACGAAATTAAAATTCTCATGTCAGTTACTGGGCTCCACAATAAAATAACATATTAATATGCATTTAGCTTTTTTTTATTTCCTTTCATATGAATTTCAAATATAAATATTTGGTGCGGACAGCAGAATCATGAACGCTCAACGATGGAAACTGACAGAGCAACAGCATAACAAACCTGGATATTGCCGATGGCCTGCAAATTCAATAAGCCATGTGAGGTAGAAATCATTAAATTAGTCCTGCGTTCTACAATACCGCAACTGCATAGCGAAATCCGTTCACGAAAATAATAAACCGAATTATTTTTCTTTTTTTTTTGGGAAAATTTTACATTCACGATTTTTTGCTCATCATTGACTGTATGGAATTAATATTGATATAGTGTCTGTGTTCAATATAATATCGTAAGTATGTGTTGAGTCGGTAAAAGTTTTTGACTGTCAATATCAATCATTTTTTTTATAATAAAATAATTGCCTTTTTGATAAAAACAGAGAGGAATAAATCCTAAAAAAAAATAATTATATACTATATTAAAAGATGACACAAAATAACCTTCCGGAGCACATGAGGTCACACCCGGTTTTTAGTGGGGTACATGTTGCTCGATCTTTAGCTTTCTGTGTAATGTTTTGTAGATCGTTGTTTGTCCTTTGGTTCTTTTTCTTTTGGCCATTGTGTTTTCTGTCCTTCTTCGACCTACGTATTCTGATTATCCCGTTAGTATTTGCAAGCTCTTCTTAAAGCACGGATTAACAAAACTATAGATATATCACTTATAAAGAGTATATGTGCATAGTCACTAGACAAGACAAGCCTAATGTCAAAACGTGTGCTGGACGCAGAACAACAACACGTAATACTAAGTATCAGTGTTTCGGCACGGACATGGTTTATTAGATATATTTGTTATAGAAATTTACCGTTCCTAATAATGTAATTATTATTAAAAATAAGGTTCTCCTTCATACCTTGACCTACGCCTCGAAATTGACAGTGAGGTGCGGTTAAGAACGAAACTTTACGACAAAAGAGATGATTTCAATTTTCCCATTGTGAACTTTCCATTTATATGCAGCAACATTCCAGCAGCACCTGCATATGGAGTATATATCTCTCAGTTGATACGACATTCCAGAGCTTGTGGTTACTATCAGGATTTCCTTGATAGAGGGTTGCTGCTAACAAGGAAGCTACTGAACCAAGGGTTCCTCAAGGTTAAGTTGAAGTCATCACTTCGAAAGTTTTACGGTCGCCACCATGACTTGGCTGACCGCTATGGAAAATCTGTGTCACAAATGACCACAGATATGTTCCACTTGTCGTAAACACTTCCCGGTCCTTTCCTCATTCATGACTTATCACCGGGTTTGTAACTAGATACACACGACGGTGTCACTAGTGGAGGAGGAACTGCTCACCCTTCTGGAGCACCTGAGTTCACCCCAGTTTTCAGTGGGGTTCGTGTTACTCTATCTTTAGTTCTATGTGTATGTTTTGTAGATCGTTGTTTGTCGTTTTGTATTTTTTCTTTTGTCCAATTCCACTAAAAACATTTATATATTAAAAAAAGAGATGATGATAATATCAGGGATTCGAGAGACAAAATCCCTTCTAACAACGAAACCAATATGTGTCATCCAGAGGTCACGTCAATGTCTTCAACACAGTGGATATCCACACCATGCCAGCTCTGAATTCCCCGAAGACATATCACAGTGTATACATCGATGAACACAATAAAATGTCAATTTATGTGGGATAACGGAGACACATGAACTACTGGTCAATGAATTCCTGGCTTGGGACAGGTGCATGCTAAATATGTCTGTCTTGTACCTAAAATCAAAGGGACCTGACATTGATATTTTATACTGTATGTTATTTGGACCAAATTCTGGCATAAGTGGTTGGATACAGTAAGCTTTATGACTGGATTTTGTCTCTTGGACATTAGCCCAATGCATTCTTTCGTTTCCAAGGGCCTGGGTGGCTCAATAAATTAGGTAGTTGGATTACCTAACAACTCATACAAGCCTATTACCAATACGGGGTAGGTTCGTGCCCGGCTTTGTAAATTACAAAAAGGTGCACTCGACTCGCAAGAGATAAAGTTTACCAGTTGCTTGCCCATGGTCAGTGGTTCTCTCCGGGTACCCCAGCTTCTTCCACCACTAAAACTGGTCATCATGATATAGCTGAAATATTGCTGAAAGTGGCGTTGAAACACCAAAAATCAAATCAAATCCTTCGTTTCCATATTCACAATAACATGTCAATTATTTATTGAAAAAAATATCAATAACATGGCAGTTAGTTGAGATCTTTCTAGATGCAACAATTAGTGGCGAGCAAGAATTCTTGCAATGTTATTGCGTTTAACAACCCCTTCAGCGTCATGCTCATGGACCAGTAGATTGCATCGATTTAAATTGAGGTTGATATCTTCATCAAGCTGAGCAAAATCATCAATTCTATCGTGGTTGAAGAGACAAATATTGTGCACTATACAACAGCAGGTAATAATGTGCACAACAGTCTCTACTGTTGCTGTTTCTAAGTTGTGTAGCCGTCTAAATCTGCCTTTGAGCAATCCAAAAGCTCTTTCTATCACAACCCTGTTTGCAGAATGTAAGTGGTTATATTTTTTGTGTTCATTTGTTAAGTTTCCAGTATTCCTGTAAGGTGTTAGCAACCATTGACGCAAAGGATATGTCCCATCAGCAATTATATGATTACCATTGCAAAGTACCAAGCCACTGTCCCATAGGTCTGATTGTCGCAGAACTCTGGCATCATGGCAGCTGCCAGGAAAGCCAACATTATAATATATGAATTCCATGTCAGCATTGCAAATGCAGAGAGTGAATTTTTTTACGATTGACATAGGACTGAGGGTGATCATCAATACGTCGAAGATACCTTTTGCTGGTTTAACTCGACGGGAGAGAGAGCTTAGCACCTATTGTCGGTGTTGGAGAGCTGTTTTGAAGCTCTCAACTGTCTTTGCATGCACTATCTCTTCGTCCATCTCTTTTTTTTAATGTTTTTTTTTAATTCTAATATATCCCCTCCACCCCACCCCCGTGTATCCGCGCCTGCAGCGTGTTTATTTTACGATTTCTAATTATATTTTAATAACTGCATGGGCCTGATCCACACTTGGTAGAATTTGAATGTTTTTTGTTAATTTTGACAATTACATTTTCCCTTTTATCTGCAAAATATACACGTTTCTTTTGGCTGTTATGCCCGACAGTGTTACATAACCTACAGGTGAATACAGACGGTCACTACCACCATTGCCATGGTGTCGTCATCATCGGTCTCTCCGTCGTCATCCATAAATACATCGGTAGCAATTGCTATTGCACAGTCGACGTCCATTTTGATAAATTAACTTCCTGTTCTCGTTCGCTCGATTCATCTGTCCAGCACACTGTAACGAGTACAAGTCCAGGACATCGAATCGAGCGTGTCCCTGTATATGTCGGTATATCTACCTTTAGCACCTGCGCACTCAAATGATCGATTGGAAACAAACAAAAAATATTAATAACTTATTAAATCTGTTTTGTGTCATTAAAGTAATTGAAATAAATATTTGAATATATTATTACTCACACAATAGGAGTTTGATTCAATATATGTGCTCAAATTGCGCTGATTCCGTCATCATATGTGAAGGAGGCTAAACGGAACAGCCGTTGTGTGTCGGATTCTAATGTCGCCTAGGGTCATAAAAATTACCGTATTAGTCATATTAGAAAATAAATAATGCATGGCAGCCGTAGATTTGTGTACATTTAACCATGGGTTGGGCATTTGTATTCGTATTTTATCCCTCGCTAACGCTCGGGAAAAAATTATCGAATATAAATGCCCAACCCATGGTTAAATGTGCACAAATCTACTGCTGCCATGAATTAATTCTTAAATAACCTGTTCAACAAATCTCAAAACGAAAACAACATTATTAAATATAAAAAACAAAGAAATAAGGTAAATAATATGAAAAAAATAGCAAACTCTTCAAACCCAATGTATTGGAACATAATGAAGATGTTAATAAAATCTAACAAAAGAAATTATTGTATACCCCCACTCCGGAATTCAATTAATGATCAAAATATTGATGATATTGCTTATGACGATTCGGACAAATGCGAGTTATTGAATAAATATTTTAGCTCAATATCAAAACTGGACGAAGAAAATGTTACTCTCCCACAGTTTGACTCAAAAACAAATAATATTATTCACGAAATACATATAACAGAGAACGAAATTATTGATGTTATTCAAATTCTTGACCCAAACAAAGCAACAGGACCAGACAAAATAAGTAATAAAATGCTTAAAATTTCTCCTGAGAAAATTGCAAAGCCCCTTCTAATAATATTTAATAAATCTTTACAACAGAGCAAATATCCTTCTAATTGGAAGAGTGCTCATGTTATTGCAATTTTCAAAAAGGGTGACACATCCCTACCCTCCAATTATCGCCCGATATCTTTAATAAGTTGTGTAGGTAAATTAATGGAACGAATAGTTTATAAGCATGTTTACAATCATCTTGTTAATAACAATCTCATATATAAATACCAATCGGGGTTTTTGCCAAAACATTCCACTGTCCATCAACTATTAGAACTATACAATTCGATCCTAAACTCTCTAGAAAAAAAAAGAATTTAGCTGCTTCGTCTTTTGCGATTTTTCTAAAGCTTTCGACAGGGTTTGGCATAAAGGTCTTGTTCACAAAATGAATTCATACGGAATTCAAGGGAAGTTAATAAAATGGTTCGAAAACTATCTGTTCAAAAGAAGACAAAAAGTAATTAATAAAAACTCTTGGTCAAGTTTCGAACCTGTCTCAGCTGGTGTACCCCAAGGGTCGGTATTGGGTCCCCTCATGTTTCTAATATACATAAATGATATAGGAGAAAAATTTATATCGTTGAGTAGATTATTTGCTGACCACACATCACTCGGATATTCTAGTCAAAGTGTTGATCAAATAAAAACTGTAATCAATCATGATCTACTCGAACTAAATGCCTGGTCTAGTAAATGGCTAATGTCATTCAATCCCGAAAAAACAGAAATTTTGTTTTTCTCCAATACCGGTAACATAGACAACATCGAATTTTCTTTTAATGGCAAAAGTATCCCTTTATCTACTAGCCATAAGCATCTGGGAGTTATCCTCTCCCAAAATGCAAAATGGAATGAACATTTAGAAAATATGATAACAAATATAACCAAACATTTAGGTATATTACGGAAATTAAAATTCAGTCTAAATAGATCCAACTTAGAAAAAATGTATTTAGTCTACATTCACCCCCTTTTTGAATACGCTTGTGAAGTCTGGGATAATTGTGGAAATGGCTATTCAGACAAATTAGAAAAACTTCAATTAGACGCTGCCAGAATTGTAACAGGTTTACCCATTTTTACAAAATCGGAGTATTTATATGCTGAGACAGGTTGGGAAACACTATCAGAGCGGAGATACCGCAGAAAACTCCAATTATTTTTTAATATAAAATGTGGAATGGCACCTGAATACTTGCGTCATCTAGTTCCCCCAACTATTCAGAGTACTACTATATACCCTTTGCGAAATGGTGATAATTTAATAGTTCCTTTCTGTAGACTCTCTATAACCAATTCGTCATGTATTCCTTCCACAGTTAAAGAATGGAATAAACTTGACATTGCAATCAGAAAATTAGATTCATTATCCAAATTCAAAAACGCTATTCGTCTTAACAGCCAATCAAATAAGATCTCAGTTCCCAAACTTTATTACTATGGCCCTAGAAAGTTAAACGTGATCCTAACACAAATTAGATGTACAGCTTCTTTCCTCAACCATGATCTACATAAGGTTCATATTTTATCTAGCCCAGCGTGTAGCTGCGGTGCCCCCCAAGAAGATGCGAACCACTTCTTTTTTGTTTGTACCAAATATTCTGAAATAAGAAATGAACTGTTTCTCAGCATAAGCGATTTGTCTCAATCGATCAATACTTCACTTCTCACTTCAGGAAGTGAATTAATTGCTTTATTTTTGATTCAGTTTTCCGATTCATAAAAAGGCCTAAACGATTTCTAATCGTTTAATGTACTAACCAAACATCATCCAGCATCCATACACACACACACACACACATACTTTTTCTTCATTTCTTTTTACTCGTTTACTATTTTCAGCTATATTATATGATAAAATTGTATTTTCTTGTTTTCTTGTGCATTCTCAATATAATGTAATAATGATTGTATATATAGGAGAAGACTCCATAAGTTGGTAAAACTTGTGTCTGATCCTCTTTGTATCATTGATCAAATAAAATAATTATAAACTAACAATTTCAAATATCCATAAATAAGTTGTTCCTTGTACTATTTTTAGACAACACACAAAGAGGCGTATTTATAAAGTAAACCCCGGATAAAGGCTGGGAACTGTTCCGTAAGTTTGACTGGTTAGACTCTAGTGCGCTTGTTGCCAATGGAAAAGTCGGTCACATTCACCGGCACATGTGCTAATGAGATTATGTTAGAATTAAAATTAGTAGAGGAGAAAACAGCTGAATAGTGTGGAAGTAAATATGTTTCTTAATCCAATTTTTTGTTTTATCATTATAATGTCAGGCTTTCAATCATCAGCCGGTCCAGGTATGTTATAGAGATAAAAGTTTACGGCTGTAAAGTAGAAATAGAATAAATATGAAATACGAAATACGAAATATTTTATTAAAGAAAGCTCAATAATGAACATTTGTCAATGACAGCATAGACACAACAAAGAATAAATTTTCACAACAATCACACTGTGTACAAACGGACCCGGCAAAAAATGTTTGGACTCGTGCATATCTAATTCCGGAACGGAACCGGACTGTAAGAAGGCAAGAAGAAGGTAAGAATTCTGTTTATTTATTTGTTTTTTGCATGAACTTGGGGGAAATAAATGCTTTATTAACCATTTCCTGCTGTCAGATGAAACATTTTGGCTATGTTATCGTATATTAATTGAGAAATAAGCGACAATGTGCCGCAAAATGACGATCAGCTTGACCCCAACCCCGAATTTCGCTCAGTTTCTCTTTGAATTGCTCACATTGAATGGAACGAAATGTATTGAAGGAACGATTGATGAATAAAGATGACAAGAATCGTCACTTTGTGCTTTTAATTATTGATATAAGTAAGCACGGAGCGAAAGAAATGGGTCATATCAAAATGCAGGACCCGGTTTCGTGAATGATGTTACAGCATGATGACCCGGTTTTGTTCTCTTAAAGCTTTGATTATGAAATTTTGTGTAGGTAAATCGTATAAATAAAAACGACACAGTCACTGGTATATCAGTTTACAAAACACTTAATATCTCCTTGAGAAATTAATCCCGCTAGATCCTTGTATGTATATCGTATATAATAGACAATAATTCGTATGTAGGTAGGCATTTAAACAGGTGCGACAAATTAGTCACTTCACGAATTACACATAAAATACGTACACTGAATTTATGACAATACAAACCATCTGCAGATCAACATGAATTACTTATAAATTTGACAAGGCTGATTCGATTCGTGACACTACATTTTGGGAATAGTAACTCAAAAGGTGCATTTAATGGGTGGCACTTCATATAGGAGACAGCTACTTGAAAGGCTCATTTAATGGGTGGGGTAATTACTTAAAAGGTACATTTAATGGATGGTACTTCATATGGGGATAGCTACTCGAAATATATATTTAATGGGTGTCACTTCATATTGGGGAATATTTACTCAACATGCATATTCAATGGGGACCACGTCATTTTGGGGATAGTTACTCAAAAGGTTCATTAAATGGGGAGCACTTCATTTTGGGGATAGTTACTCAAAAGATTCATTAAATGTGGAGCACTTCATTTTGGGGATAGTTACTCAAAAGGTTCATTAAATGGGGAGCACTTCATTTTGGGGATAGTTACTCAAAAGGTTCATTAAATGGGGAGCACTTCATTTTGGGGATAGTTACTCAAAAGATTCATTAAATGGGGAGCACTTCATTTTGGGGATAGTTACTCAAAAGGTTCATTAAATGTGGAGCACTTCATTTTGGGGATAGTTACTCAAAAGGTTCATTAAATGGGTGGCACTTCATTTTGGGGATAGTTACTCAAAAGATTCATTAAATGGGTGGCACTTCATTTTGGGGATAGTTACTCAAAAGATTCATTAAATGGGGAGCACTTCATTTTGGGGATAGTTACTCAAAAGATTCATTAAATGTGGAGCACTTCATTTTGGGGATAGTTACTCAAAAGGTTCATTAAATGGGTGGCACTTCATTTGGGGATAGTTACTCAAAAGGTTCATTAAATGGGGAGCACTTCATTTTGGGGATAGTTACTCAAAAGATTCATTAAATGGGGAGCACTTCATTTTGGGGATAGTTACTCAAAAGGTTCATTAAATGTGGAGCACTTCATTTTGGGGATAGTTACTCAAAAGGTTCATTAAATGGGTGGCACTTCATTTTGGGGATAGTTACTCAAAAGGTTCATTAAATGGGGAGCACTTCATTTTGGGGATAGTTACTCAAAAGATTCATTAAATGTGGAGCACTTCATTTTGGGGATAGTTACTCAAAAGATTCATTAAATGTGGAGCACTTCATTTTGGGGATAGTTACTCAAAAGATTCATTAAATGGGGAGCACTTCATTTTGGGGATAGTTACTCAAAAGGTTCATTAAATGGGGAGCACTTCATTTTGGGGATAGTTACTCAAAAGATTCATTAAATGGGTGGCACTTCATTTTGGGGATAGTTACTCAAAAGATTCATTAAATGGGGAGCACTTCATTTTGGGGATAGTTACTCAAAAGATTCATTAAATGGGGAGCACTTCATTTTGGGGATAGTTACTCAAAAGATTCATTAAATGTGGAGCACTTCATTTTGGGGATAGTTACTCAAAAGATTCATTAAATGTGGAGCACTTCATTTTGGGGATAGTTACTCAAAAGATTCATTAAATGGGGAGCACTTCATTTTGGGGATAGTTACTCAAAAGATTCATTAAATGGGGAGCACTTCATATTGGGGATAGTTACTCAAAAGGTTCATTAAATGGGGAGCACTTCATTTTGGGGATAGTTACTCAAAAGATTCATTAAATGGGTGGCACTTCATTTTGGGGATAGTTACTCAAAAGATTCATTAAATGGGGAGCACTTCATTTTGGGGATAGTTACTCAAAAGGTTCATTAAATGGGGAGCACTTCATTTTGGGGATAGTTACTCAAAAGATTCATTAAATGGGTGGCACTTCATTTTGGGGATAGTTACTCAAAAGATTCATTAAATGGGGAGCACTTCATTTTGGGGATAGTTACTCAAAAGATTCATTAAATGGGGAGCACTTCATTTTGGGGATAGTTACTCAAAAGATTCATTAAATGTGGAGCACTTCATTTTGGGGATAGTTACTCAAAAGGTTCATTAAATGGGTGGCACTTCATTTTGGGGATAGTTACTCAAAAGATTCATTAAATGGGGAGCACTTCATTTTGGGGATAGTTACTCAAAAGGTTCATTAAATGGGGAGCACTTCATTTTGGCGATAGTTACTCAAAAGGTTCATTAAATGTGGAGCACTTCATTTTGGCGATAGTTACTCAAAAGGTTCATTAAATGGGTGGCACTTCATATTGGGGATAGTTACTCAAAAGATTCATTAAATGGGGAGCACTTCATTTTGGCGATAGTTACTCAAAAGGTTCATTAAATGTGGAGCACTTCATTTTGGCGATAGTTACTCAAAAGGTTCATTAAATGGGTGGCACTTCATATTGGGGATAGCTACTCAAAAGGTTCATTAAATGGGGAGCACTTCATTTTGGTGATAGTTACTCAAAAGATTCATTTCATGGGTAGCAGTCGCACTATGAGGGTGAATCTTTACTCAAAAGAGTGCGGTAAATCGTGGGTTCGAGCCCCGTGTCAGGTCGATCCATCCAATGTCTACAAGCTTGGCTTCTCTGCTAAGCACGCAGCATTTACGAGTAAAAGCAAAGATTGGTTGGGTAAGATCAGGATAATGTGTCTGAGTGGAGCGACATGTCTACCCACTGACTATTGTTTCACTGAGCTAACAATTAATAAATCCAACTAAGTGCGTTGGTTTAATTACAAGGCGGACATCAGGGGCGGTTCCAGGTTTTCATGTTTAGGAGGGAGGCGCGAAAATTGTTGGGGTATTTCGTGTGGATAATCACAATTTTACGCCAAAAAATCATATTTTTTCTAACTTCAGAGGTAGGCGCGAAAATTGTTGGGGTATTTCGTGTAAAAAAAATCACGATTTTACGCCAAAAAATCATATTCTTCCAATTTTAGGGGGCGGTGGTTATATCCTACGCACTGCACTATTTAACGTAATAAAGTAATTAGAACTGCACCTTGTAGGTCACAAACACAGGTAGCATAACAATGGACGTCTAGAATTTCGTAAGGGGAAAATCAGTTAAAATGTGGTTTCTAAAATAATCAAAATGTGCTCAAAACTGTATTACTAATTACAGAGACATTAGTGTTATCATCTGACAATGGAATTTAAAAAAAAAATGGACTTAAATGCATCTTATGAACTGTGTATTATTATCAATCGAGATATGTGAGTAGCTATTGTTTACTTTGTACTTGAGTTCAACTCACCTGTGTGGATATACATGTACATGTATCGTATAATATGACTATATACTAGTAAACTATAAATGACATTAAATAACATCATCTCAGTAACTACTATAGTATAACATAAGTATATGAGAAGAAATATTAGAATGGGGAAAAAAAATCAGGAACAAAATGGTGGCCGAACTAATAGTAGGAATAGAAGCAATAAACAACAGAAAACTGAATTTTCGGCCCTTACGTCTGAACAACGCAAACGTTTCCTCTCCAGTGAAACATCTGACATTGGCGAAGAAGCCGAGGTACTTCTAGATGCAATTCTAGGCGCACTTAGTAGCAAAGAGACAATGGACCGCTTCGTAACTGCACTAGTATACCCGAAATAAAAGCAAAACTAATAGAGCACCTTGTTCCTTCCCTTGAAAATCGAATAGCTGAAGTTATACAGCCTTTAAAACAAGACATAATACAACTCGAAGACAAAATTACAGAAACTGACATGAGAACGGATGATCTTGAGCAGTATGGCAGACGGCATAGCTTAAGGATTTCTGGCATACCGGAATCGCATAAAGAACACACTGATATGCTCATCTGTGAATTTCTAAAGAATGAACTAAATATTGAAATAAACATGGGCAATATTGATCGTTCGCATCGGGTAGGTCAGAAAAAACCCAACTTAAATAGGCCTATAGCTGTACGGTTTATCAATTACCGCCTCAAAGAACACGTATACGCTAATCGAATGTACCTTAAAAAGGGTTATTATATTAATGAATCATTATCCAAAGGAAGATCTAGTTTATTCTATAAGGCTAGACAACTGAAGAAACAAAAGTTAATCCTTGATACGTGGACAAGAGATGGTAACATTTTTGTAAAAACCCTAGATAGTACCGTTAAAGTATGTTCACGGGAAAGTCAATTGCCGATCACATTTTCTCCAAAGACTTCGGTTCCTAAACCATTCAAAACTGGGCAGAAGCCAAAACCAAACGAACAAGAACCAGCTCACAAGTCCAATAATGCCGTAATTGTGACAGAAGTCCAGGTTCATTCCAATCCTGAACCTTGTACAGTAAACAACGGGGGTGAAGAAATTTAACTCCTTTCGTCTACAGTAATTAATACGTCGGACAATGTATAAAAAAAAAAAAAAAAAAAATGATACTATAATAAACTTATTTTTTTGTTGTTATATAAATGTTTACTTCTCAGGGAAACTCCAATCTATACTGTTTACTTCTGTGTTACGTTAAGCAAATTAACATTCAGTCTATTAATAATATTAGTAAATAATAAGCTTCCTAAGTTGTTTGTCATATTATATATAAATGTTTACTGTTTTCAGGGAAATTCCAATTTATACTGGTTACTCCTGTGTAATTTTAAACAAATTTACACTCTATTAATAATATAACCAGAGAGGTATCTCTGATATTAGTAAACCAGTCAAACCTATTCAATGGGCAAAGTTGGAATTTAATATTATTCTATAAATAGAAACTATATGGATTACCTTAATTGGCTTTCCCCTTATCTATCATTTATCTTTTAAATGCATGTGTATTATATTATGTTCTTATGTTTTTGTGTAACTCTTTGTTTGTATTCTCAATTCTTCAGAATACTTTTTGTTCGTTATTTTTCATTTCAAATTAATTGTGATTTTTTGAGTCATGTGATATATGCAATCTACTTGGTCAAGGTCATGTCAGTATTATTATTAGCACAAGATGGCCGCCCCCAGTGCAGCGAAGTTCTAATGTTTATTTCAGACACCAATGACTAGTTCTATCATGAACAGATACTACAAAGGGTCGGCCATCGAATATGATGAACAAAATGCTGTAAAAAATGGTAAAACAAAAATTAGAAATCTCTTTTATTGTCAAAATAACTCGCACTATAAACAAACTGTACTGTACTACATTCTATTAATACTAATAGGACATATTGAATCAAACCCTGGGCCTGGTCCAAATATTGTATCGAGCAAACCTAATTTGAAAAATTGTTCACTAAAAATTGCACATATTAATGCATGCAGTTTATTACCAAAAATTGACTTAATTGAATTAGAAATGTCAAATAATGATATCATACTTGTATCAGAAACACATTTAAGTCAGGATATTGACAACGAGGATATCCAATTAAGGGGTTTCCAAAACCCAATACGTGTTGACAGGAACCGCCACGGTGGCGGAGTGACAATTTTCACCAAACCTAATATATATATATGTGAAAAGCCGGAATTTCACACTAGTGAAATTGAAATCCTTTGGTTAGAAGTTATCATAAATAATTTAAAAGCGATAGTTGGAGTTATTTATAGACCCCCACATTCAGATGTGTCATATTGGCGGAAATTCGAAAACAATATCCAGCCTCTATTGGATTTGAATATTCCTGTAATACTTGGAGGTGATTTAAACATTGATATGTTGGGTAATCAGTGTGGGCACCTTGAAGACATTCTCACACGTCTAAACTTGGAGAATGTTGTGTGGGAGCCAACACGTATTACCCATACATCAGCTACATGTATCGATTTATTTATTACAAACAGACCAAATCTTGTTCTTGATATTAAAGTTTCCCCGAACTTTTGCAGTGACCACTGCCCAGTCAGTGTAGACATTAATATCAAAACGAGTAAAGAGCAGTGTTATAAATGCACAATTAGAAAATATGATCAGGCTGATTATAATTCCAAGGCAAGAATTGGAGTATTCTCTTTAAAAATAAAACTGTCAATGAGAACTACTCTAATTTCCTTTCTATTTTAAATGAGACGTGTGATAAACACATACCTACTAAAACTGTAATTATTAGACCAGATGATAAACCGTTTATGAATACCGGTAGCTCTATAAGGAAGGCGATTCGAAAGAGAAATCGCATTCATTATAGAGCTAAATCTACCAACAACCCAGATTACTGGTCACAATATAGACATTTGCGAAATGATGTTATAAGATTGGTAAGAGAAGCCAAAACTGAATATAGAAATAAACTTACTTCTCAATTAATGGACAAAAGTATCCCACCAGACAAATGGTGGAGAATTGCCAAATCAGTTTGTAAACTAAACAATTGTAATAAAGTTTCACCCCCTATAAAACATGAAGGTAGAATAATAATTCATCCCTCAGAGAAATGTGATATTTTTAATAAGTACTTTGCTGATATTTCAAATATTGAAAATGAACCAAATCTCCCGAATGAAGACTTTGCCCGTGACAATATTTGTCCTGAATTATTGATTACTGAACAAGAAGTAAAAGACCAATTAGAAATACTGAATAATTCCAAACCAAGTGGCCCCGATGGTGTTGCACCAAGGATCTTACGCAGTGTTTCTCAGTGCCTTGTTTCCCACCTTACATTATTATTTAATCAGTCATTGCAATGTGGACAACTTCCATATATTTGGAAACGCTCACACGTAGCCCCTGTGTACAAAAATAAAGGGGTTGCATCCGACATTACAAACTTTCGACCTATTGCCCTTACTTGTGTTCTGTGTAAGATGATGGAAAAAATAATTGTGAAACATTTGCATAACTATGTATTGGAGCATCATATTATTACAGAACACCAGTCAGGATTTCAACCAAAAGATTCTACAGTAAATCAACTTGTATATATTTACAACACTATTATCAGTAACCATGATATTGGTAAAGACATAAGGTTTATATTTCGTGATATTTCTAAACCATTCGATAGGGTTTGGCATACAGGACTTTTATATAAATTATGCAAAATTGGTATAGATGGAAATTTACTAAGTTGGGTTACAGATTATTTAGATGATTGGAAACAAAAAGTGGTCTTAGATGGATTATCATCTGGGTGGGAGGGAATTGATGCTGGGGTTCCCCAAGGGTCTGTGTTGGGCCCTTTCCTGTTCCTTATATACATAAACGATATTGTTGATGATCTTGATTGTAATATCAAACTCTTTGCCGATGATACATCTTTGTATGTAATAGTCGATGAACAAAATTATATACAAGCTGCAGATATGCTTTCGACAGACTTGTCTCATATTCATAACTGGTCACAAAACTGGGCTATTAAATTTAATCCTAATAAAACTGAATCAATTTTATTTACTAGACGAAATATAAATAACCCTCCAGTTTATTTTGGGGATATGGACAACAGAGTGACAGATGTTAATACTCACTGTCATCTGGGTCTGGATCTCCAAAGTAATTGTAAATGGGGTGATTATGTGAGTAAAATTTATAAGAAAGCATGTGACAGACTGAAAATTCTTAGAATGCTCAAATATCAAGTTGACAGAAATGTATTGATTAATATATATTTGTCATTTATCCGACCTATACTAGAATATGGAAATATAATTTGGGACAATTGTACCCAAAATGAAGCTAATCTATTGGAAAGTGTTCAGGTTGAGGCAGGCAGGATCATTACAGGGTTGAGAGTAAATTCATCCAGATCTAAATTATATAGTGAACTTGGCTGGGAACCCCTTTATAAAAGAAGAGAGAAACAAAAGTTGATTTTACTCTATAAAATAATAAATGGTTTAACTCCGGACTATATGTATGACATGATCCAACCATACACAGAAAATATTCACAATTATAATCTACGACAACAAATATCGGGGGACAATTTTAGACTACCCTTTTGTAATACTGTCTCATATAGCAAAAGTTTCATCCCTTGTACGTTACGACTCTGGAATGGTCTGCCTGCCTCAACAAAGTCCAGTCCTTCTCTTAATATATTTAAGACAAGACTGAACTCTGGTACAAAAGCTTCGCCTAAATATTTTCATATAGGTGACAGAAAAGAAAATATCATACACTGTCAGATGAGGAATGATGCTAGCAATCTAAATCTACATTTGCAGCAACATCACTTATCTGACAGACCATCTTGCCCACATTGCAATGATCCCTGTGAAAGCCCCTCCCATTATTTTATGCACTGCCCTTTATACAATATTCATAGGCAACAACTTGTTGATTCCTTTAATAAACTTAACATAGAATTTACTATTCAAACCATTCTTTATGGAAGTGAAACCTCTGATTATAATCAGAATGTAAAACTTTTTCGTGCAGTACATTCCTTTATTAAGCGGAGCAAACGATTTGATAATAATATAGTAATATAAATTAAATTTTTTAAACATTTTAAACTATAACAGTATTCTCACATATGATGGACCATGATTGCAAATATCAGTACTATTCCTCTCACATGACTAAATTAAATTAACTTATTGATATTCTATTTATAATTTATTTTGTTTTATAAATATATACATGTATATATAATGTCATAAATCTCATATTTACACTATGATAATTACCTACTGCATGCTAATAAAAAACTTCTAAAATGAATTAAGTATTTAAATTAAATTGAGAGGTAATAAATCTAGCAACATCGTACACTGGTAACACTTTTAGATAGCAACTAATTGTATTTAAAAAAAATTAGTAGATCTCATATCAGCCAAATTGTCAATAAAATCTAATCAATGTTAACTACTTACATGTTTCAATAACTGAATATATGAGATTTCTGACTGCTATTGTATACTCGAGTTATTTCCCTTTGAGTATGAAATTCTATATTGTGTATTGTAAATATTAACTGCATGCATTATTGATTGTTGCTGTTGCCTTGTGTATGGAGAGGATTTATATAGGCTATTGCCTGCTATCCAATCCATTTCATTTATTTATGAATAAAATATGTTTAAAATGAAATTGAAATATAAATAACACGGCTTACTGAACCAAATAATTCGGAATAATCTGTCTATGTTTAAATTGCCGCATGTAATAAATATACACCGAGTTAGGCATGGCGGCCATGTTTAATTTGATATTTTGATATTTTGAGCAAAGTATTAACATTTAAAAGACAAATCGTGGTATTAAATAAAACAAGTAGAAGGTTAATGTAATATACCCCCATTTAAAATTGAACCAATTGCTTCCAATTGTGCCCCACACTCGAATTATCTACTCTCTGCTGTACACACAACACACTGCAGGTTTTACAGAGAACAAGTTGGTCCTGCACCGTCTGTTTGTATACTAGAACACAGAGACGGAATGGTTATACGGGCATTTAGGCAATGACCAGTGGACCGCTCAGATAGCAACATATCAATGACCAGTGGACCGCTCAGATAGCAACATATCAATGACCAGTGGACCGCTCAGATAGCAACATATCAATGAACAATGGGCCGACATGATAAGTGACAGATATCCGGACCCGTTGTAAGACCGGTCACCCAGTAACTCAGTCACCCACACTGCAGCATATTTTTTCAAAAGCATAAGAGAATGCCGTATAGGTATGTAAACCGATTATTATACTGTAAGCTGAATACCCCCGGTGAGAATCGAACTCACAACCGAACTACCCAAATGGAAGTCACTTCCCAAAGTGACGTCACCAGCAAGCCTTGTTCAATAAGGCTGTATCGAGTACACTTTGTAATGGACGGGAATCGAACTAGACAAACTATAGACACTGATTGCTTCCACAGGCGCTCGTGGCACAGAATTTGTTTTCTAACTTTCTGTTTACAAATTTATTTTCAATAAAATTTCTTTATTTCTTTATTATTAGTATCTATATAGGGTCGACACATGCAATTTGATGTTAACATAAGATTGTATGAATATTGACACGAACAAGATAAAATAAGGAAAAAGAGATGAAATAATAAAGAAATAAAGAAATTTTATTGAAAATAAATTTGTAAACAGAAAGTTAGAAAAAAGGGGAGTGGCAAGTCCGTGCCACGAGCGCCTGTGATTGCATCGGCAAATTTACAAATAATTGCATTACTATTACAGCCAATGTGACCCCCATAAATGAACTACACCTTAATCAATGCAGCAAAACGTTTTAAAGGTTGTATTACTACCCCTGCATCTTCGCTAGTTATGGGTTACGATCCGACCCAACTCCTCTTCGGGAAGAGAGCTTCAGGAAGAGGAAGGGAGGCGAGAGAGATCTTCAAGGAGGTGGATAGTAACCATTTGCTAAGCGTTAGCGAATATGCAAGTCCTGAATATCTAATCACATTTCAATTATATCCTTTTTAGCGTGAATGCATGTACGTTTATCGCCGAGTTATAATATATGACTACAATATTGTCATACTAATTATGTGTAAAAATTTTGACAGAAAAGATATTTTTCTTGCTTACGTTTATGACATTTTCAATTTAATATTATCTCGGTAAATACAACTGCTATATTTCTTATTTCATAATGTGACAAAAATCTAATTAAAAAGACACTTCCATAATATATTAAGTGACCTAAAATGCACCCCGAAATTCATCATTAGTTTCGCACGCTCGTGTACAGTGTATATTTTGAATAACACATAAAATGGCCCACAATGACTTGTTATTGTGTTAACGCCACGTTCAACAATATTTCAGTTATAACGTGGCGGTCAGTTTTAATGATGGGGGAAAGCGGAGGACCCGGAGGAAACCACCTACCCCTCGCAAGTCATTGACAAATTTTATCACATAATGTTGTATCGAGTACACCTCACCATCAACTCACAACTTTAGTTATGATAGGTACTAATTGCACAGGTAGTTGTAAATCCAACTACCATACGATACCATACCAGTGTAAGAACAAATAACTGTTAAAAATCTTATTCCTCAACACCATCAAATTATCAAAACCATAAATAGTACATTTTCTCCAAATTAAAAGTAAAATCTTATTCAGTAGGTCATTTTGTTTATTTTATCGTCTGCTTGTGCATACAATGCTATTCTTGACTATTGCAGAATGAGTTTTATCGTCTGCTTGTGCATACAATGCTATTCTTGACTATTGCAGAATGAGTTTTATCGTCTGCTTGTGCATACAATGCTATTCTTGACTATTGCAGAATGAGTTTTATCGTCTGCTTGTGCATACAATGCTATTCTTGACTATTGCAGAATGAGTTTTATCGTCTGCTTGTGCATACAATGCTATTCTTGACTATTGCAGAATGAGTTTTATCGTCTGCTTGTGCATACAATGCTATTCTTGACTATTGCAGAATGAGTTTTATCGTCTGCTTGTGCATACAATGCTATTCTTGACTATTGCAGAATGAGTTTTATCGCTGCTGCTTGTGCATACAATGCTATTCTTGACTATTGCAGAATGAGTTTTATCGCTGCTGCTTGTGCATACAATGCTATTCTTGACTATTGCAGAATGAGTTTTATCGTCTGCTTGTGCATACAATGCTATTCTTGACTATTGCAGAATGAGTTTTATCGCTGCTGCTTGTGCATACAATGCTATTCTTGACTATTGCAGAATGAGTTTTATCGCTGCTGCTTGTGCATACAATGCTATTCTTGACTATTGCAGAATGAGTTTTATCGCTGCTGCTTGTGCATACAATGCTATTCTTGACTATTGCAGAATGAGTTTTATCGCTGCTGCTTGTGCATACAATGCTATTCTTGACTATTGCAGAATGAGTTTTATCGCTGCTGCTTGTGCATACAATGCTATTCTTGACTATTGCAGAATGAGTTTTATCGCTGCTGCTTGTGCATACAATGCTATTCTTGACTATTGCAGAATGAGTTTTATCGCTGCTGCTTGTGCATACAATGCTATTCTTGACTATTGCAGAATGAGTTTTATCGCTGCTGCTTGTGCATACAATGCTATTCTTGACTATTGCAGAATGAGTTTTATCGCTGCTGCTTGTGCATACAATGCTATTCTTGACTATTGCAGAATGAGTTTTATCGTCTGCTTGTGCATACAATGCTATTCTTGACTATTGCAGAATGAGTTTTATCGCTGCTGCTTGTGCATACAATGCTATTCTTGACTATTGCAGAATGAGTTTTATCGCTGCTGCTTGTGCATACAATGCTATTCTTGACTATTGCAGAATGAGTTTTATCGCTGCTGCTTGTGCATACAATGCTATTCTTGACTATTGCAGAATGAGTTTTATCGCTGCTGCTTGTGCATACAATGCTATTCTTGACTATTGCAGAATGAGTTTTATCGCTGCTGCTTGTGCATACAATGCTATTCTTGACTATTGCAGAATGAGTTTTATCGCTGCTGCTTGTGCATACAATGCTATTCTTGACTATTGCAGAATGAGTTTTATCGCTGCTGCTTGTGCATACAATGCTATTCTTGACTATTGCAGAATGAGTTTTATCGCTGCTGCTTGTGCATACAATGCTATTCTTGACTATTGCAGAATGAGTTTTATCGCTGCTGCTTGTGCATACAATGCTATTCTTGACTATTGCAGAATGAGTTTTATCGCTGCTGCTTGTGCATACAATGCTATTCTTGACTATTGCAGAATGAGTTTTATCGCTGCTGCTTGTGCATACAATGCTATTCTTGACTATTGCAGAATGAGTTTTATCGCTGCTCTTCTCTAGACCTTAAATAATACTTTACAGAAATATCATGAAAGCACCAACATAAAATTGTCGATCCGTATGTATTCGGACAAGTTCGGTACGTACCCAGGGGCGGATCCAGGATTTCAAGTTAGGGGGGGTGCACTTAAAAAAATTGCGCCGAGCTGTGGGAGGCGCGAAAATTTTTGGGGTATTTCGTGTGAAAAATCACGATTTTATGCCAAAAAATCATATTTTTCCCAATTTTAGGGGGGGGGGGGGGCATGCTCCGGGTGTGCCCCCCCCTAGATCCGCCCCTGGTACCGTAGTATAGTAATTTGGACACTATTCTTTATTTTCAGTGTCATTGTCTAGTGTTACTCCTTAATCGTTGGTTATATTTTTCGTGCATTCAGTTCACTTAGCTGGTATAGCTAAGAAACACTTGTACCATGAGCTATGCAATGAAAAAACAACAAACTACTGACCAACGTAGTCAAAACACACTATTTCCTTCCCACATATATATCGATAGAAAGTTGATATTCTGCCCATTGTATCTTGGCGGCGATATGTCATTCTATAAGTTCATTGGGTAAGATAAATAATAAAGTTGCATTGATGGTGCAACTTATTTTTGTAATGCCTGTGTAATGAAGCACAAGCACTAAAATCCAATACGGTCAATTGTTAGAGTGAGTGGGTGCTTGTTGTTTAACGCCAACTCAGCAATTTTTCAGCTATACTATGGCGAGAACAAGTTACTTTTCAATGAGATGATGACGACAATTGTACAAAAAAAGTGCTTTGTGTCATAGAAAAAGAGAAAGATTCCAATGCAAAAATCGACAAAAAATGTTAGCAAATCTCTTAATATTATACGAGACACAATTTTCCTACCATAGACCATTTTCACTGTATGGAATTTTTATTGATGTACATGTATATATATAGAAAAAAAACATGTAAAATAACAAAAAATTCACGCTTTTGTTCTTAGCAAAAAACACAAGTTAAGGTACTTAGCTATACTTCTACACACATCAGTGTCTTCGTTACTGAGCAACCATATAAACTGAGAGTCAATAATGAGAGTATTCGTAATGTTTTTATTAAAACAACTTGACACTAACTCCCCCCTCAAATGAGAATATTTTGGACAGTTTAAAAGAAAATGTAACTCATCTTCTACTGAGTTTAAATTACAGTTCTTACAAGTCCTGTCATTTATGGTAGTTTTTGGTATAGTATATCTACCAATTTCAATTTGAAGTTTATGGTTGCTAGTTCTGAACCTTGTCATACTTACTCTATCAGTATGACTGTTAACTACAGATTAAAACTCCCATTCAAGCTAAATAGAACACCTAAATATTTATACTGATAAACAGACTCAATACTTTTGTCATTTATATTATCTTTCTAGATATCATCCGTCCGCTTTTATCAAATATCATCACTTTAGATTTATTATAATTTATTGCAAGCCCCCAATTTAAACAGTAGTTATAAACCTTGTTCATACAATTCTGTAAACCTTCAGCTGATTCTGATAAAAGGAGTAAATCATCTGCATACAGTAAACTATTTAACAAATGTGATCCGGGTGATTCTGGACAACATGAAGAATCAAATAACTTAGTCATATCATTGATAAATATATTAAAAAGATTCGGGATAAGATTGTCCCCCTGGAACACACCAACACTAGAGGAAAACACATCAGAGAGTGAAATATTATCTAGCCTGACTCTCAACTCAATATTACCATACTTGGATTTCAGTACAGATAAAAATTTGCCACCCACCCCAGCTTCTACGACTTTGAATAAAAGAGCGGGGTGCAAGACGGAATCAAACGCCTTTCTAAGATCAATGAAACGGGCATATACCATTTTTGACTTGTCTTAAATATTTATCCAAAATTGTCTTTAATTTAAAAATATGATCTGATGTTCTACAACCTGATCTAAAGCCAATTTGTTCGTCTGATATGATACAATTCAATTGTAAAAACTTTTCAAGCCTGGAATTTAAAATTGAATTAAAAAGTTTCGACAGGCAACTAGTAATAGGAATGCCCCTATAGTTATTAGGCCTAGTGGGTTCAACACTTTTTAAAATAGGAAAAATATAACCAGTGGACCAATTTCTTGGGTAAATACCTGAATCAAGGACTAGAATAAAATATACCAGTTTTTGTTACCAAGCTTCTCCCTGCAATCAAGAATGGGAAATAAATAACTCAACTTTGAAAAATACCCATAATGTATTAAAGTGTTTCCAGTTAAATATAAATGAAGCTTTACAGAAAATGACAGACCCATACATTGTTTTTATTTGTTGTAAGTGGCCAGGTTTTACTCTTATTTCGTTTTTTTTAAAAACAAAATAAGATAAATAAATAAAATAACTAAGAGTGTTGGAAGAAATAATTTGTTGTATAAGTAACACATACCATATGAATTTTGAGTGTGTTTGGGTACATTTGTATTTGTTGGAAGCGGCCTTGTTGGTGTATCAATGTTTATAATAGTTATAAAATTGATCATTTTGATTACTCTTGTGACAAATTTATGAAATTTGAATTTTTTAATGAAAAATGATTCATATAGAACCTTTAACTAATACAATAAATACAATTTTATGGTGTATTTGGGTATATTTGGGTAAACAGTCGCACCCTGTTTGTAATCGTGATAATGGGAATATCATAATTCAATTCTTATTGACTTAATTTATTATGTCTCCCCCCCACTTTTGTGGGGAGACATATTGTTTTTGTCCTGTCCGTCTGTCCGTCCATCCATCCTTCTGTCTGTCTGTTTGTCTGTCTGTCCGTCACACAGTTTGTCAGCGCAACTCCTCTGAAACTACTGAACAGAATTTTATGAAACTTGGTAGATAGTAAGGACACCATATGTAGTTGTGCATATTACCAGGAAATTTTGATCTCCTGAATTTTGTGGGAGTTATGCCCCTTTGAACTTAGAAATTTCCCGAAATTTACTACTGAAGCAGTTTGTCAGCGCAACTCCTCTGAAACTACTGAACAGAATTTCATGAAACTTGGTAGGTAGTAAGGACACCATATGTAGTTGTGCATATTACCAGGAAATGTTGATCCCCTAAATTTTGTAGGAGTTATTTGCAAACACTCTAGTGTAATATCCCTTACTGAAACTTGTATGTATATATATAACACTACGACTATTGAAGCTCCTTTTTTAGGGGAGTGGATGTAGTCGAGTGGTCTAGGGCGCTGGACGTAAGGCTAAGCGAATGGTGCTGCAGTGTAACAATGGTGTGGGTTCAAATCCCGTCGAGGGAAGAACAAAAATTTGACAGCTCTAAAATCTAATTCTAACACTGTTTGGTTTAATTTTCAGACGTATATAATATTTAGTATTAACCTAGTATCCTTTAAAGTAACTTTGAGATCCAGTGGGACAGATATATTGTATGGTTGTCACTTGCTTCTAGACGTTTGTATAATATACTTTATTTCCTGTGACTGTATAATGAATTCTTCATTATCCTATCCAATATATTAAAAATTGCTGAGTTAGATTGCTGTCAAATTATAATATTAAGTATATATGTACCATCTACACACGCTTATACACATGTCTTGCGTCTATCCCTAGATTTTCCTTACGAGACAAGGTAACACTACGACTATTGAAGCTCCTTTTTTAGGGGAGTGGATGTAGTCGAGTGGTCTAGGGCGCTGGACGTAAGGCTAAGCGAATGGTGCTGCAGTGTAACAATGGTGTGGGTTCAAATCCCGTCGAGGGAAGAACAAAAATTTGACAGCTCTAAAATCTAATTCTAACACTGTTTGGTTTAATTTTCAGACGTATATATATATATATATATATACAAACGTCTAGAAGCAAGTGACAACCATACAATATATGGGAGTGGATGTAGTCGAGTGGTCTAGGGCGCTGGACGTAAGGCTAAGCGAATGGTGCTGCAGTGTATCAATGGTGTGGGTTCAAATCCCGTCGAGGGAAGAACAAAAATTTGACAGCTCTAAAATCTAATTCTAACACTGTTTGGTTTAATTTTCAGACTCTAGTGTAATATCCCTTACTGAAACTTGTATATATATATATATATATGTACAAGAGTCTATCATAATGTCACTATTTCCCTGAAAAAGTTTTCATCACCAATCCATTGATTTTAGTAGAAGAATAAAACTCCTTTAAAATCATTGGAACATAGGCTGAGCAATTTTCTGGAATGGGGAACTTTGCCATGACAATATGGAATAGTACCTGTAACCCTTGCTTTAGCACTTTTGATCAAATATTTTTTGTGTTTCATTGATTAAACACAGGTTTTTTTTTTGTTATTCATTGAAGCTTAATTTTATTTGTTACCCAAATAGATTTTTAGCTCACCTGACCCAAAGGGTCATCTGAGGTATTGCCATCACTTGGCGTCCGTCGTCCGTCCGTTAACTTTTCATATTTTAATCTACTCCTCTGAAACAACTGGACCAAATGGAACCAAACTTGGCAGAAAGCATCTATATAAGGTACTCTATAAAGTTTCTTCATTTCGTCACATTCCGCCAACAAATATGGCCTCCAAGGGCAATTCTTGTTTCTGATTGGCTAATGTTAAAAAAATCTTCTCCTCTGAAACTGCTTGGCCATATGGACCCAAACTTGGCAGGAAGCATCTATGTAAGATCCTCTATAAAACTTCTTCATTTAGTTCTATTCGGCCAACCAACATGGCCACTGTTACTAAAAATAGAACATATGGTAAAATTGCACGTTTTTGGTAATAACTCAAAAACCGTTAATAAATATCAGAAATCTGACAGGGATAAAAATGATCAGCACAGCAAGATCTAATTACCCTGAAATTTTGAAGAAAATTTGATTACCTATCTTGGAGTTATTGCCCTTTTTTTCATCAAATTTTCAAAATTTTAATACTTTTCGTTTTGTATTTCAAAAACTATAAGAGATAGACGTTAAGTTGAAACAGCAAACATGAAACTGCTTGGCAAAATGGAACCAAACTTGGCAGGAAGCATCTATGTAAGATCCTCTATAAAGCTTCTTCATTTGGTTCCATTCGGCCTACAAACATGGCCGCCAAGATTAATTCTTTTTTCTGATTGGCTAATGTTAAAAAAATCTTCTCCTCTGAAACAGTTTGGCCAAATGGAGCCAAACTTGGCATAGATGGTCCCTGGGTGTGTCTCTTTCAAAATTGTGTCCGACAGCCCCACCCTCCATTCAAGATGGCTGCTGTTCTTTAAGGTAATGATTATCTCCCTTTGAAATTTGCTTCAGTATTATTCTATTGTCAGGTGAGCGATACAGGCTCAGTGGGCTGAGCCTCTAGTTTACCTATGACTACAGTTTGTGGGAAGGGGGGGACATACGTTTTTGCGGGCAAAAACAAACTTTAATTCTATATTGGTTCTGTTATAGATTCAATGTTAGATGTATTGGTGGGTTGGTTTTATGGTGTTTAACGCTACTTTCAACAATATTTCAGTTATATCGTGGCGGTCAGTTTTATTGGTGGAGGAAACCAGAGTACCCGTAGAAAACCAACGACAGTAAGTCACATAATGTTGTACACCTCGCCATGAACGGCATTCGAATTCATAACAATATATGTATTGGCCTGCCTTACGCCGAGACCGAGATTCTAAGACGAGACTAATACAGAAACAGCTAGTTAATGTATGTGTTTTATTAAATATTCTGATTCATATGGTTTAATATTTTTCAAAAAGTGGGAATATACAAGTGTATTTGTCAGATTATCATAAAAGTGAACAGCCATAGAAAAAAAACCAATTAAATTTGATTGGATGCTTCTCCATATATAGGAATCGATCAATTAGAGAGACCATCCAACATTATACTTAGACATAATAAGGTTCAGTGCTTTTATTGCTGTTCTACATTTCACAGTCACAGTAGGATGCTCTATAACGAGCATAACTTAACAAATACCATTACCAATGCTTACTATATATCATACATAAATATATATTTATGCACAAATCAAGCACAATTTTTATCAATCTTTCAAATATCTTGAACTGAGCGAATGGAGGCAAAATCGACACATCGAACACATATATATGGCCGCTTACTTGGTACAGGTACTTCAATAAAAAGTGACGGGGTTAGACTAGTTTTATGATCCCAAACCCTCCCCTCTTAGTGGAATGATGGGGTCATGCAATTGTTTGCAGTTGTGAGTAAAATGCCAACCCTCACATATAACAGGGCTAACAACTTTATTATAAAGAACGCTATAATCTTGAACATTATACATAATATATTTAAAAACTGTAATAATTCTTTATTGTTCTCTAATTGTAGTTTCCTTGATTGTACAAGATGACATAATTGTATTTGGTTCAACTCTTAACTTACTTTGTACACTTGACGATTCACTAGATCTCACCAATGGTAGAAGTCGGCAATGGTCTAGTGGCAGAGAGAACAAAGGTTTATGTTTCAATGGCTTCCCTTCAGATCCAAATAAATATGAAGAGCATGCCATCTCTACAAGGCAATTTCGTCTAAAGATATTCAACACCAGTGAAGCAGATGTAAATTGTTACTACAAATGTGTGTATGGTTTCAAATTTGATGAGAAAATGTTAGATTTAAATACCATGAACTATCAGTGTAAGTACAAATGAAGTTCATTTAATCTAATTTAAGATATCTAATTTAGTGAACCGCATCGTTGGTGTCATGGTTACCGTGCTCGCCTTGAGTGTGGTAGATCGTGGGTTCGAGCCCCGGTCGGGTCAAACAAAGACTATAACATTTGTATTTGTTGCTTCTCTGCTAAGCACAGAGCAGTAAGGAGAAAGAGCAAAGACGAGTTGGTTAGGAATCAGGATAATGTGTCCTAGTGGGGAGACATGTCTATCAGCAGAGTGTTGTTTCAGTGAGCTAGTACTATACAAATCCGACTAAGCGTATTCGTCTAGTACAAAGTGGACCCCGCCATTGACTTATTCAAAATTAACTTGTTTTCGCCATGATATAAATGAAAAAATACTTACTTACAACGCGTTCATGACAAAAAACCTTCATAAGGTAGACTGAAAATCAAAAGTATGGAAACTCAAAAAAGTTTATTTCGGTTATTTTAAAATAAATTACAACAAAATGAAATATAAAGTTGCATTTATCAACATTTGACAAAACTTCAATCCAAGTTTAATGAAAATACACGAGGCGTTAATATGCCATGTTTATAATAATTAATGTGAAATATTGTAAAATCATTATTAATCGTGGGGTACTATTTTTCGCTGATTTCGTGGTCCACTTAAACCACGAAAATAAAAATCCAACGAAATGCAATATTCCTATTGATTGTTGGCTATAATATTTAAAACCACGAATTCAAGAGCCCAGGGATAAATGCATTTTGTAAAAACTACAAAAATTGGCGCCAGCGAATAGAAGTACTTTCACAATATTTATATTACTGTTATTCACCACCCTCGTTTAATCTAATGTGTAGTGTGGAGGAAGTTTGTCAGTTACTTGACGGACAATGGGGGACGTTTGTCAGTTACTTGACCGACAATGGAGGAAGTTTGTCAATTACTCGTCCGACAATGGAGGAAGTTTGTCAGTTACTTGTCCGACAATGGAGGAATTTATCAGTTACTTGACCGACAATGGAAAATTTGTCAGTAACTTGACCGACTATGGAGGAAGTTTGTCAGCTACTTGTCCGACAGTGGAAAAGTTTGTCAGTTACTTCTCCGACTATGGAGGAAGTTTGTCAGTTACTTGTCCGACAATGGAGGAAGTTTGTCAGTTACTTCTCCGACAATGGAGGAAGTTTGTCAGTTACTTGACCGACAATGGAAAAGTTTGTCAGTTACTTGACCGACTATGGAGGAAGTTTGTCAGTTACTTGTCCGACAATGGAGGAAGTTTGTCAGTTACTTGTCTGACAATGGATAAGTTTGTCAGTTTCTTGACCAACAGTGGAGGAAGCTTGTCAGTTACTTGACCGACAATGGAGGAAGCTTGTCAGTTACTTGACCAACAGTGGAGGAAGCTTGTCAGTTACTTGACCGACAATGGAGGAAGCTTGTCAGTTACTTGACCAACAGTGGAGGAAGTTTGTTAGTTACTTGACCGACAATGAAGGAAGTTTGTCAGTTACTTATCCGACAATGGAGGAAGTTTGTCAGTGACTTGTCCGACAATGGAGGGATTTTGACAGTTACTTGACCGATAATGGAGAACATTTGTCAGTTACTTGTCCGACAATGGAGGGATTTTGTCAGTTACTTGACCGACAATGGAGGGATTTTAACAGTTACTTGTTCGACAATGGAGGAAGCTTGTCAGTTACTTGACCGACAATGGAGGAAGTTTGTCAGATAATGGAGATATTTTTTTCAGTTACTTGACCGACAATGGAGGGATTTTGACAGTTACTTGACCGATAATGGAGGACGTTTGTCAGTTACTTGTCCGACAATGGAGGGAATTTGTCAGTTACTTGACCGATAATGGAGCAAGTTTGTCAGTTACTTTTCCGACAATGGAGGGATCTTGACAGTTACTTGTCCGACAATGGAGGAAGTTTGTCAGTTACTTGACCGACAATGGAGGAAGTTTGTCAGTTACTTGTCAGACAATGGAGGGATTTTTTTCAGTTACTTGACCGACAATGGAGGAAGTTTGTCAGTTACTTGACCAACAGTGGAGGAAGTTTGTTAGTTACTTCTCCGACAATGGAGGAAGTTTGTCAGTTACTTGTCAGACAATGGAGGGATTTTTTTCAGTTACTTGTCCGACAATGGAGGAAGTTTGTCAGTTACGTGACCAACAGTGGAGGAAGTTTGTCAGTTACTTCTCCGACAATGGAGGAAGTTTGTCAGTTACTTGACCGACAATGTATACGTTTATCAGTTACTTGACCGACTATGGAGGAAGCTTGTCAGTTACTTGTCCGACAATGGGGGAAGTTTGTCAGTTACTTGTCCGACAATGGATAAGTTTGTCAGTTACTTGACCGACTATGGAGGAAGCTTGTCAGTTACTTGTCCGACAATGGAGGAAGTTTGTCAGTTACTTGTCAGACAATGGAGGGATTTTTTTCAGTTACTTGACCAACAATGGAGGAAGTTTGTCAGTTACTTGTCCGACAATGGATGAAGTTTGTCAGTTACTTCATCAAAAGTGGAGGAAGTTTGTTAGTTACTTGACCGACAATGCATAAGTTTATCAGTTACTTGACCGACTATGGAGGAAGCTTGTCAGTTACTTGTCCAACAATGGAGGAAGTTTATCAGTTACTTGTCCGACAATGTATAAGTTTGTCAGTTACTTGACCGACTATGGAGGAAGCTTGTCAGTTACTTGTCCGACAGTGGAGGACATTTGTCAGTTACTTGTCCGACAATAGATAAGTTTGTCAGTTTCTTGACCGACAATGGAGGAAGCTTGCCAGTTACTTGTCCGACAATGGAGGAAGTTTGTCAGTTACTTGACCAACAGTGGAGGAAGTTTGTCAGTTACTTTTCCGACAATGGAGGACGTTTGTCAGTTACTTGACCAACAGTGGAGGAAGTTTGTCAGTTACTTGACCGACAATGAAAGAAGTTTGTCAGTTACTTGACCGACAATGGATAAGTTTGTCAGTTACTTGACCGACAATGCATAAGTTTATCAGTTATTTGACCGACTATGGAGGAAGTTTGTCAGTTACTTGTCCCACAATGGAGGAAGTTTGTCAGTTACTTGTCCGACAATGGATAAGTTTGTCAGTTACTTGACCGACAATGGAGGAAGTTTGTCAGTTACTTGTCCGACAATGGAGGAAGTTTGTCAGTTACTTGTCCGACAATGGAGGAGGTTTGTCAGTTACTTGACCAACAGTGGAGGAAGTTTGTCAGTTACTTCTCCGACAATGGAGGAAGTTTGTCAGTTACTTGACCGACAGTTGATAAGTTTGTCAGTTACTTGACCGACTATGGAGGAAGTTTGTCAGTTACTTGTCCGGCAATGGATAAGCTTGTCAGTTACTTGTCCGACAATGGATAAGTTTGTCAGTTACTTGAACGACTATGGAGGAAGCTTGTCAGTTACTTGTCCGACAATGGAGGAAGTTTGTCAGTTACTTGTCAGACAATGGAGGGATTTTTTTCAGTTACTTGACCAACAGTGGAGGAAGTTTGTCAGTTACTTCTCCGACAATGGAGGAAGTTTGTCAGTTACTTGACCGACAATGGATAAGTTTGTCAGTTACTTGTCCCCGACTATGGAGGAAGTTTGTCAGTTACTTGTCCGGCAATGGATAAGCTTGTCAGTTACTTGGCCGGCAATGGATAAGTTTGTCAGTTACTTAACCGACAATGGAGGAAGTTTGTCAGTTACTTGACCAACAGTGGAGGAAGTTTGTCAGTTACTTGTCCGACAATGGAGGACGTTTGTCAGTTACTTGACCAACAGTGGTGGAAGTTTGTCAGTTACTTGACCGACAATGGAGGAAGTTTGTCAGTTACTTGACCGACAGTCCAAAATGTGCTTGTGGTGTTCCTGGAGAAGATGCATTTCATTTCTTCTTTGAATTTTGTAAAAACACAGATATTATGAGGGATCTGTGTAATTTGTGTAAATCGATTTAGAATGAAAATCGATCTTGCTTTACTAACTAGAGGTAACCAAAATCTAACTGATGAAGATAACTGTTTAATTTTTAAAGAAGTTAACAAGTTTATTAGAAGATCTAAGCGATTCCTCATTGTATAAACTTATAAATATATCCAACATGATCATCGTGTACACACAAAACTTTTGTTTTCTCCCTTTTTTTCACTATTTTTCTGTTCTCTTTTACATGTGTAATTGTTACTGGTATACTTTCATTAATGTGCATGCTCTTTTTCATATGTATGTGTAATATTTGTTATGTAATTCTAATGAAAAGACTTCATAAGTTGGTAAAACTTGTGTCTTATCCTATTTGTCTCTATGAGCAAATAAAATTGTTATAAACTAAACTAAAAACCGACAACTAATTAATGAAATAATCATTAAGAACCAAAGGATCAGAATTTCGAAGCTACGGTAAATTCATATTCAGAATAAAGTGGTTGATGCGACATAACTAAAGGAATAATCCCTGTTTATATGTACTAGGTCTTTCAATGAACTGCACCAGAAAATAAATATTATTGTATTAGTCTATTATCTAATCACAGAATTTTTTCATCCATCAATTGAAGCTATTATTATCCTGTCCCAGAATTAGTGATTTTTTTTTTCACTGAAAAAAATACAGTGTTATCGAGTGAAAAATCATTTTTGAATATTAGTATCTTCTAAACGTCCTGATAAATTCTAAACAATTAATGATTTTTACGATAAATGCAAATGTGTTGTTGAGTAAAAAATCTTTTATGAATATAAGTTTTCTTTAAAATTTCCTTGATTAATACTGATATTACCAATTTTTGAAATGTACTTTTTTTTTCTCACAGATATACCTGCCGCTGACGAAATCAATACGAAAATTAACTATAGCCAAGAAGACAAACATATATCTGCCAGTCTAACGTTTCAAAATATATATCCTTTACCGCAATGTATGTTGTCAGTCATGGTATGTTAAATCATAATTCATTTGCTTATTTTATCACAAAAGCTATTAATATATAGTAATGTTTTTGAAATTTGATGAAAATAAAAGAAAAAGCTGCATTATAATTTTAAGATGATGATGATGATGATGATGGTGAAAATGAAAACGATGATGATGATGACGACGACGGCGACGATGCTTTCTTTTTAAATTGTGAATAATAACTAATGTCAAGATAAGAAATTCGATGATAATGAAACAAATATGTTGCTGTTACACTAACTAGTCTTAATATAAAACATTGACGAGAATCAAAATATATAGCATTAAGCACCAACCATTTTTATTGGCGGACAGTGTCCTGGTTGTTATCTTTTTCAAATAATGCATTTAAGGAGTGTATTAAGTAGACATCTTAGCAGAGACTACCTATTTAAAAGGTTGTTTCCATTGAGCTTGAACTAATATATATCACAGATAGCTAGGTCTGCTTCACTGTGAATTTACCATTTATATGAAGTATATATCTCTCAGTTGATAAGCTATTCCATCACCATGTTTGCAAAGAGTAACAGGAACTGCCTACCCTTCCGGAGCACCTAAGGTCAGCCACATTTTTTTTATTGGATGGTCGTGTTGATCAATATTTAGTTTATAAGTAGTTTCTGAGTAGACTTTGGTATTTATTCTAACATGGCTTGCTACTTTCGCTTTGAAAACAATAGAGGGCTCTAAATAGCACAGAACACCCTAAGCACATGCGCAGAAGGCATATCATTATCTAATCGACAGCGTATTTTGCATATTTGTACTTTATGTATGTTAAATTAAAAGAATACAAATAATAGATATACAAAATGAGCATAAAACATGACATGGGAGAATTATTTCGATTCTAATAGGGCATTTACAATAATTTATGGATACCGAAGGCGAAGGATTTGGCTGTTCCGATTACCTCCCCGAATGACAATTTCGCATTCTACGATGAATTATAGAAAAGTAATGACTAAATTAAACGAAAATAATGTTACCTATGTTATACAAACTATGTCTTCCATGAATTATTTCGATTCTAGTAGGACAAATCTAACTTATATTTTGAATGGAAGTCAATAATAATGGAAATGCGTAACATAACAAAATCGACTAATCAGTAACCTTCATGTTTACAGTAGTTTTCCAACATTGTTAACTAGACGGTGATGTAATTAAGTTACTGATATTTTCCAATTTGATGGCATTTTGCATTTAGCTACTTAAACAAGTAAAATGCTCACAAAATCGTAAAATAAATCAGTAACCAGCTTGTGTCAATGTCACCAGCGTTCCTTCTAAACTACGTCACCGGATGACGACAAATTACAAAAGTAAAAGTCGATATATGGTTGTCTTAAGTATTTTTTCCGGAAAAAGTTATATGTCAAGATACAATTCTAGAATTTTTATGTTTGTATTCACCATGGTCATAAAATGAGCATAAAGCAAGACATGAGATAATTATTTCTTAAATCAAATGAAACTAATTTTTCATCGTTATCAATTTATATAACGTTTCTGTTATCTTATTTATTCTCGTAAATAATAGCGGGAGGTAATTGGAACAGCGCCCAAAAATAACCTCTGTCTAGGTACGCTTGAATGCATAAAATTACCGTAAATGCCCTGTTAGAATCGAAATAATTCTCGGATATCGCTCGGTGTAAAATAAGGACAAATATAATGCCTACCCATGTTAAAATAAGCATAGAGCCCGGCATCCGAGAATTATTCCTTAAATATCATATGAACTTTTATGTTAATTAATTGCAGGGGTCAAAGTTGAATATGTTTGTTTCACGTAAAGCCTCGCATGGACTTTTCTACCAACTATCCATGTTCATCGATTACACATGGGAAGATAACTATGGAACAGAAGCTAAAATTGAGTGTTTTATTGGCGAAAAAAGATTATCAATTTGGAAAACACAACCGGATCAGTGTCTGGGTATGTACAGAGTCTATTTTCTGCTAATTATCAATACATGTCTTCTGAGTAATAAGTAATATGGTTACGTTACAATTTTCTGGGTAACAGAAATATGCATTTTTCCTTTGATGTTTTTATGCAGTAATCAACTTAAAAATAGTGAACTTTTACAAACCATGGTCTAACATGAAGATCTTGATGTTATTCCATGATTTTGACATCATAGATCTGTTATTCCATGATTTTGACGTCATAGATCTGTCAATCATGTAATTTCTGTTACAAACCATATATACCATGGATCTTACTCATGAACTTGTTTAAACCAACTCATCCTTCGGATTCGTTGGTTTAAATAAGTTAATTCGTAAGGTCCATGGTATATATAATACTTATTTTTTAGCAGCATAACATGCTTTTAGCTCATAACACCAGCTTCATTTTTTAGATCATAAGCTTTTATTACTGTGCTTGATTAACTTTTTTACTGTTGTATATGCTTACCTTGTCTGTGTTATATGTGTGCTTTAACTTATTTGCTATATTTTGCTACTATGAGTGCTTTTATCTAAATTATTAATTTGTGTGCATGCTTTTGTTGTTTTTAACTGTTATTTATTTTTGTGTTGTGTATGTCGGTCAAAATCCCACTAGAGCTTGTGTTGTATTGTTATTTTAACATGCCGACTATAGATAAAACTTTTATCTTATCTTATCTTATCTTAATGTGTCTGAATGGAGCGACATGTCTACCCTTCAGCACAATGGTCTGGAAAAAAACATATATTATTATTATTTTATCAAGTGTAAGTTGTTCTCTTCATGACATAGTTGGGACCGTCGTGATCGTGATCGTCTGGTAGTTGGATTTTAAACTACCTATGAAATCAGTGACTATCACCACTAACGTTGTGAGTTCGAATCCTGCACAGGCGAGGTGTGCTCGATACAACATTATGTGATAAAGTTTGTCAGTGACTTGCGACAGGTCGGTGGTTTTCTCCGGGTATACTCCGGTTTCCTCAACCAATAAACCTGATCGCCACGATATAGCTGAAATATTGTTGAGAGTAGCGTTAAACACCATTACCAAACCAACCTACGCAACATTTTTCAGCTATACCATGGCGAGAACAAGTTAAATTATCAATGCATATCATCTGAGTAATAAGTAATATGTTACTTTACAATTTTCCGGGTATTTCTAATTCTAAATGCACTTCATATTCCGTTTTGAATGAATTTATCTATTATTAAAATTATACATTTATTTATGTATTATACTTTTACTCTTTCAAAGTATGACTTGTCACAGCTTTATATTATAATTACACACACTCGGTAGTATAAGGGTTAGCTTTCTTTTTCGTGTAAGGTAGATCATGGATTCGATCCCAGTCGGGTCAAACCAAAGACTATGAAATTGGTATTTCATTCTTCTCCACTGAGCTAAGCAAGCATCAGTAAGAAGAAAGGGCAAAGACAGATCGGTTGGTTCAGAGTCGGTATAATGTGTCAGAGTGGAGCGACATTTCTAACCTTAAGCTCAATGGTCTGGAAAAAAGCATACACTATTATTATTTGATCATGTGTTAGTTGTTCTCTTCATGACATAGCTGAAGAAATGCTCACTAGACTTGAATAATCATCACTCACTCATTTACAATTACTAAGCACAGTACGTCATAGGCAGTAAAATATATTATGATTTCAGAAATGACAACAGAAACCACCCGGGGTGTTGATAAAGACATTGCAATGGCTGTTTCACTTGTATCAGGATTAGTAGTAGTTGGTGCTGTATTCATTGTGGTCGTGTCGTGGTTGAGAAAGCACCGAGCAGGCAAGGGTAAGCAGTAATGTGATTCCACATTTATTTACCACACACATTCATCACAGCATAACAACTATTTTATTTCATATAAAAGTCTTTTAATATTGTAATGCTCATTATATAATTATCGCCATTACGTGCTATCATTTTTTGTTCATATTTTTGTTAAAAGGAAAGGACTTCACTAATGTTGTAATAACTTATGTTCAATCTCATTGGCTGTTCATCATGGAAATAAAATATGTTTAAACTTAACCAAAATTACAGCATAATTGCTAAGCAAATCCTTTTAAAAATGCAAACGTTATTATGTAACTATTACCGTTTCTGACCAAAAAAATGGAGAATATCAAAATTTTTACTTTTTTATTTGTTATACAATTATATTGCAGTCTTTTGCAAAATGATTATTTTGATTGGTCGTTTAAGAGGTAGCTATTTTATTTAAAAAGGGGTATAATAGGGGCCCACATTAGGACATTTGACATATTTGGAAGGCATATAGATTTTTTTTTAAATTTTCATCCAATCCGATGTGGGTTTTTCTTCGAATTTATTGTGCCGAAAGCTTCGGATTTCCTCTATCTTATATGGTTTCTGAGATCAACTCGACCGAATGACTAAGAAATCCAACTTCCAGACTTTGAGCTTTTTGATCTTTATTCCAGTTATAATGCATTTTTGGTTGTTGTTGTTCTTTTTGTAATCATCTTTATCATATTTATGGGTAATTGATGGGACATAAACGAATTAAGTTATTTATTTACTACAACTATTAATGTACATAATCAATGTCAAAAAGTATTCACTTTCAATAATGAAACGAGAGAAAAATTCTAGTTAACATTTTCATTTAAAAAGTTCAATGGTGATTCCTTTTATTACTTAAGATTATCCATGCTAAATTTGAATTTTGAATTTCATATTTTTTTTAGCTTTTTTTCTTTGCTTTAATTAAATATTTTTATGATTATGTAAAAAGACATTATTATCTTTACAGGTGAAGCACAAAATTTTACGGAAGCTTGTGAATTAGTTGTACACCCAATTGTGACTGTAGGAGAATGAAAACCTCTGAAAGGAACGAATGGAATACACAATGGGCCTAATAAACGTTTGGAGAATTGCAAGCTGCTGTGACCAGTTGATGACCCTGAAAACTACAGAAGCATGTCGTTAGTCTCGCATATCGGAAAGCTATTCACATCAACGATTAATACAAGACTTATGAAATGGAGCGAAGATAACAGTGTCTTGACTGATGTGCAATTTGGATTTAGACCGGGTTATGGCACTCATGACGCAATCTCTACTCTTCATTCCATAATTTCAAAATCATTAAGTCAGGGTAAAACACAGGCACTTATTTCATTCAAAAAAAAATATGCCCCCTCCTCTTCCTTACTTCAAGGTAAACATCTGCCCTTTACCCCTTCCCCACTTCGCCTCAATATTTTTCGCTTATTTGTGATCCTTTCACTGACCCAATTATATCGTTACACTCCCGAGATATTTCTCTTTTCGACTGCCACATTTAAATATAAATACCGGGCCCCCTCAGACGAATTGGACAAGGTTATTCAGCGAAAGTCGCATTTTCTATTTTTCAGTCACTGAAACGGATACAGTCACTTCCGGTCCGTTCTAAATTGATTTAGAAACTAAAAAAAAAGGTGTTTTAAAAATCAAATGTCAGTAATTTGGAGTTGAACATATTTTTATAATCTGCATTGGAACAATTATCTGTATTTTAAAGGCTTACTTTACATTTGAGAGGAGATGATCATGATGGCATTGTTACACATGGCTGTCTAGAGAATTCCGAATGCATATGAAAAATCCAGCGCAAACCGGAAGTGGTTGTATCCGTTTCAGTGACTGAAAAATAGAAAATGCGACTTTCGCTGAATATTCTTGTCCAATTCGTCTGAGGGGGACCCGGTATTTATATTTAAATGTGGTAGTCGAAAAGAGAAATATCTCAGGAGTGTAACGATATAATTGGGTCAGCGAAAGGATCACAAATAAGCGAAAAATATTGAGGCGAAGTGGGGAAAGGGTAAAGGGCAGATGTTTACCTTGAAGTAAGGAAGAGGAGGGGGCATATATTTTTTGAATGAAACAAGTGCCTGTGGGGTAAAATATTATATTGTTGCTTTATCAATTATGTTAAGGCTTTTGACAGTGTGTCTCATTTTAAGCTATGGTTAAAATTAGCTAAATGTGGTGTAACTGGAAAGCTTTTAAATCTAATTAAATCTATGTACTCCAAGCTAAAATCGAGTGTAAAGCATGATGGTAATTTTTCAGAATTTTTTAGCTGTAATATTGGACTCATGCAGGGGGAATCATTGTCCCCATTTGTATATGCTATGTATGGCAATGACATTGAAATAGAATTAAATAAACAAGGATGCCAATCATACGAATTAAACCTGCTCAATCTGTATTTACTAATGTATGCTGATGATACTGTTTTGTTCAGTGAAAATGTTCAGGAACTTCAAAATATGATTAATGTTGTAAATGTATGTTCAAATGAATACAATCTGCATGTAAATTTGTTGAAAACAAAGGTTGTCATTTTTAGAAATCGAGGTAATATTAAATCAGAAGAAAAATGTCATAATAAAATTTAACTCTTTCCGTATTTGCTTGTTGAAAATAGCAATTAAAGTTGAATTTCAGTATCGAGTGGTCTCTTTTTCCTAACGAGCTATAATGTTCGATATCTGTAACCATTCCATCTTCATTTGTAAGTATTAGGTCCAATACATGAGGGTCCTGATTGACACGTCCTCTAGTTGGCTTATTTACATGTTGAAAAAGATAGCAGTCTCTTATGCACTCAATAAATTTAAAGTCAATTAAAGATTCATTTGATGATGTACTCCATGTGTTCCAACATATTTTTCCATAATTGAAACCTCCCATGATTAGTAGATGTCTATAGCCTTTATTTGAAACTTCATGTAGTAATTTCCGCAGTTCTTCATCATTATCCTCGGTCCCACTACTACTTCTGTATATACATCCTTCTAGTAGTTTGTCACCATCAACAAGCGGTCTAATCAGAAGGCGATACAATGCGACTTCTGTGACGAATTCTCCCCTTAGAGATTCACAGTATATTATATATGAAATGTATTCCTACGGATAGGGATTAATATAAGTTCTTGTAACTTGTTTCCCAATCCTATTAATTACTTCTTATTATGTAATGTATATAGCTGAATATTGTAATGTTATACTGAATTAATTAATAAAATATGTTTAAACTAAATCGACTTGTACGGCTTGAATAGATTCATGAATATATAGACTCACTCCTCTACCGATATTGTTGCTAATGTTGCTACTAAACATTTCATAGTTCTCAATAGCTAGTTCACAGTTCTGTAAATTATATCTAAAATGTTTAGGCTTGACTTCAGTTATTCCTATAATTTTTGGTTTGCTATTTTTATTTTGTCAACTTTAATGTTAGTTTTGGGTTCAGGTACATTGCAGAATATTGCATTTGTATCTTATCTTAGGGAACGACCATTTAACTTGAAAGGTTTTTTTCTAAAAAAAATATTCTGATTCCCAATGATGCTGAAAAAAAATATTCTGATTTTGGTGGAGGAATAAAAAAAAATCTGATTCAGAGTTTTTGTCATATAACCTAATGTTAAATCCCGGAAAAAAATTTCGCGCTTTGCGCGACAAAAAAATAAATATTCTAATTCTTGTGTTGTCCGAAAAAAAAATTCGGAACGAAACCAAAAACCATAACCCCCCCACCCCCCCTTCAAGTTAAATGGTCGGTCCCTTATCTTATGGTGGAATGATAGCCTAAATAACTATGGTCGATATAGTAAATGTTCGTCTGCTGAGAAATTAATCAACTCTATTGTGTATAGATATTGCAAAAAACATATTCGGATTAATAATTGATTTTACCGTACAGACAATATTTTCGGTGAGGCTATTTCCCCCCACCACATCAATAATTCGAGGTTTGGATATTTTTGCACATTTTTTCCTAGATGTCATACAATTATAGGCTACTATATGAATATCCAACAGTGTTGTCTAATCGTTTTAGTATAAGTTGGAACCTAGACCCAGGGGCGGATCCAGGGGGCGCCCCCCTAAAATTGGTAAAAATATGATTTTTTGGCGTAAAATCGTGATTTTTCACACGAAATACCCCCAAAATTTTCGCGCCTCCCTCCGCTTGGCACAATTTTTATAAGTCCCCCCCTAACTTTAAATCTTGGATCCGCCCCTGACCCGTCTGTAATTTTAAGATACTTTGTTTTGTGATGTGCTATTTGTGTGAGATTTACTTCAGTGTTGCAGATGATACATGTGAATTGATAAAGTAATATTAATATATAGATATATTAATGACACGGTAGATTTGTTTGTTATTTATTGAGTAATAACTACTGAAGTTACTGTGCAGCAAGAAATACAATCTGTGGCCACTCATCCTGTTTCATAATTTCTGGATCTGTGAGGACCGACTTCCCTACAGGTCTCAGATTTTATGAGTGTCATTTAGAAAGGGTCTGCAATAGTAAGTTAACTACATTATCTATCTCTTTATATGATTGCTTTTCATTATTGTCCAAATTTTGGATCCTTCCTGTAAAGCCATACACTCTTTTTTTCTTTTCTTTTTTTGGGCCGAAAAATGTGAGGCAAAGCTTTCAAAACTGACAAGCGAAAAAAGAGTCTGTTGGCTTCCAAGCATATTCTTCAACCCTGTGTTGTTGTTTTTGTGTTTGTTATTTTTTTTTGGCTTACGTTCCTTTTCTACATATGTGGCAATAAAAGTTGAAAGGTGGACAAAACCATAGAGTTGTCCCCTTTTTCAAAGTTTGCACATGTACCATGTACAAAAACATGCATGTACACACGTGAATAGCGCTACCAGGTTATAATTTTCGTGCTTTTTTCTTTAAATATTCGGTTATGTCTCGGCTGTTACCGAATAACAATTGCAAGGAAAAAAAATCCTTTGAAGTTCACAATAATAAGTGTTTGTTGATTTGCGTGGAACAGTTGCGTTGAAGGTTAAGAACAAAACCTAAAGTAACAATTTTAGTACCCCCAAAAAAATCTTAATGCTGCAACTGATTCTGAACATGGGCTACTATCAGAAAATGCTCAGGATCCCAGTAGTCTTGGGCTTCTAGTTGGGTCCTTGTTAAGTTTTATCCTCTGAGGGACATGTATAAGATACAGTACTATTGAAACGAAAGAAGCGGTTAGTATTGGATAAAACGAGTTTCTTTTTCCGCATGACTACTCAGATGCCTTGCACCAATGCCTTCATCTAATGAGTTCGAATAATGCGGAAAAGGAAACCCGTTATATTCAATGTGGGCAATTTCTTTTGTTTCAATAGTAATGTATCTAACTTGTACAATAATGATGTTATAATTGATAAAATAAAGAAAACAGTCGTGAGAACAGTTTCCTATTACAACATTGGTCAAATTCTTAAGCTCGTTTTTAAAAAGAACTGCAAAAACATCGGTCTGTAACATCGGCCGGTATCAGTGGTCTCTAACAGCGGACTGTAACATCGGCCGGTATCAGTGGACTGTAACATCGACCGATATCAGTGGTCTCTAACAGCGGACTGTAACATCGGCCGGTATCAGTGGTCTCTAACATCGGTCTGTAACATCGACCGGTATCAGTGGTCTCTAACAGCGGACTGTAACATCGGCCGGTATCAGTAATCTCTAACATCGGTCTGTAACAACGGCCGGTATCAGTGAACCCTAACAGCGGTCTGTAACATCGGCCGGTATCAGTGGTCTCTAACATCGGCCGGTATCAGTGGTCTCTAACATCGGCCGGTATCAGTGGTTTCTAACATCGGTCTCTAACATCGGCCGGTATCAGTGGTCTCTAACAGCGGACTGTAGCTGATATTAGAGTCGGTATTTACCATATAGCATTGCTGGGGGTATTATTGTACAATTGCCTTTACAGTTTTCCATATCGGCTTAATTATTGCCTGTATCTTTTGCAGGTACGAAATATCGAAAATGGTAAATGTTGTACATTATACAATAATCTACCCGTATTACAGTCTCCATCTTTTATTGCTTGCATCTTGTCAAGAAATATATAGGTGTCCACAGTCACTTGAAAGCCAAATAATAAATCGATTTTAACAGTAAAAATGACAAATAGATATAAGCTATTGTATATACAACAACTCTAATTTTTGTTATTTTTTGGTCCTTTTCATTTTATTATTTTGATGTCAGAATGACCACGGATAAAAAAAAATTAAAGCGGAACATGACCGTCTTTGAACTGTTAACTGTACCGGGCCATGTTTATGTAACCGTGTCAAGAATCAGGATCGAGTTTGCATGAGGTTCGTGATGCTAATTTTTTTAATTTCTCTGTAGTGTATTTTTGCAGACCGTTGTTTGCCTTGTTATCCTGTTATCTTTGTGTATTTAATTGTCTGTCCTTATTCGCTTCAGTCAGATACACTCTTTGGATTTTCTTTGCTTGAGTTCGAGTTATTATTAGGCTCAATGAGTTAGTTAGTTGGATTACCTAACAACTCATACAAGCCTATCACCAATACGGCATGGGTTCGCGCCCGGCTTTGTAAATTACAAAAAAGGGGGCACTCGACTCGCAAGTGATAAAATTTATAAATTTCTTGCCCATGGTCGGTGGTTCTCTCCGGGTACTCCAACTTCTTCCACCACTAAAACTGGCCGCCATGTTATAGCTGAAATATTGTGGAAAGTGGCGTTAAACACCAAAAATCAAATTAAATCAAATTGTGGCATGGAATTGCCCCCACCCCCTTTTTTGTAGACTTTCTGTTCAATAGAAATGTCTTTATTGTTTCATCTCTGATCCCTTTATTTATCGTGTTCGTGTCCATGTAACCGTGCAATCTTGGGATAACAGCTTGTTTATGTCGGCCTTGTATACTTTTAATAGAGTCCACATAGGACCGGCATATACAAGGTGTATACCCTAACATTGTACGGTTAAATATGGACACGAACACAATAGATAAAGGGAACAGAGATGAAATAATAAAGAAATGTTATTGAAAATAAATATGTAAACGGAAATTTAAAAAGGGGTTTGATAATTCCGTGCCACGATGGCCTGCAGGCGAAGTAAGGATATTCCATTTATTTCAATGCCAAACATTTGTAACTTGCAGTCACATGACAGGACGAAAGGGGAGGTCACTCTAATTCTACTTGAAGAAGGAAGAAGTTTCTCATGATCATATGATGGAGATGTTTAATGTTTTCATTCTTCTAACCGTAGCAGTCGGATGTTTTTCTTTACCATTTAGTCTAAGAGGTAAACAAACAAAATAATGCACAAATTTTATTTGCCAATTATGACACCTTGACAACCGTGAAATCTTCTCGGAGGTATGAATGACCCCCCTTTTTTTTTGTAACAATTTTGTACACACATGAATTATTTTTTGTTGGGTATTTGAGGTATTACTAGGGTTAAGACAGGGCAGTCGTAACAGTAAAAGCAATGCACTGGTGCCCCTTCCTACATGTAAACACTCGCATTAATAAAAAATGTAAATGGTTGATAAAATTAAACATATATTTATTGTGTTGGTACTTCTAGTGTTAAAGCACTAAAAACATGCTGTACACAACATACATAGATTAGCATGGCCCCCGAGGAAACTGTCCAGCATGCCCATGCGTAAGACGGCACTACTGTGAAGTCTGTAAAATGATGGTATATGACTCCCCCCCCTTTTTTTGTAACAATTTTGTTCACACTATGTGACACATGAAATTGTTTTTGTTAGATATTTGATGTATTACTAGTGTTAAGGTACCACTTATATCCAATTGATAGCAATTAATAACATTTATTGAATTAAAATACAATGGACCTGTTTCATATTAATTATTGGTGTCTTAAGAATTTCAGTTTGTGCAAAAACCGCATCAGTGGCATAATGGTTAGCCTGCTCACCTCGAGTGTGGTAGATCGTGAGTTTGAGCACAGGTCGGGTAAAACCAAAGACTATAAAATTGGTATTTGTTGCTTCTCCGCTAAGCACACAGCATTAAGGAGAAAGAGCAAAGACTGGTTTGCTCGGAATCAGAATAATGTGTCCCGAGTGAAGCTACATGTCTATCCTCGGACTGTTGTTTCAGTGAGCTACATTGTAGCATGTTGGTCTAGTTCAAAGCAGAGCTCATCATCTCGTTGAAAATTAACTCGTCATGATATAGCTGAACAATTGCTGAATTGGCATAAAATACCAATCACTCACTCACTCAGATTGTGCATAGTGTACATAAAGGGATTATCACCAATATGTAAAAAATATGAATTCTCCTTTTGCTACTAATAGATTAATACAATATGTCTCCACTCTACTCTTAATGTTTAAAGCTTGAGAACTGGTTGCAGAAGGAGAATCTGTTTCTCTTGTGACCAAATTGTTGAAAGTATTATATGATTTGGTTTGGTTTGGTTTACGGTCTCCTCCACCAGTAAAACTTACCTCCACAATATAACTGAAGTAATGTTGAAAGTGGCATTAAACACCATAATCCAAAACAAATACAGGTGTAGGTTCACTTATTGAATTACAGAATTTAATTGCTTTTGTAGAATTGGAAACCATATTACAGAACAGGAGAGAACTAGAGAGAAGAAATGGAGAATGTCATGTCGTAGGCTACAAGGCTAGTTGTTGTCAACATCTTGAGGTTGATAAGGTCGATTTGAACAGTACAGGTAAATATATAGAATAACAGCAATTTTGAAGGTCGAGACAGACATTATCACTAATATTTCAGTGAGTCCGATAGAACGAGCTGGAATATTTGTGATAATGTCTGTCAAGGCCTTCAGAACTAACGTTGTTGTTTTTATTGGTGATGTCATAATGTGTTTCATGTCAGATTGACCGATAAACTAGCGCATGCGAGTTATGAGCTGACCTAATATTTTTGTGGATCAAGGTCAGTTTAGTTATCCAGACTTTTTCACCACACACATCAAAGGAAAAATGTCCAATTTGACAATAAAAGAAAAGGTTGGTTTTTATTGTCAGCAACCGTAGCATTTTTACATATATTTCTGGGGCCATCACGATCATATGATAGGTTGATTTACAACCACCTGTGCAATCGGTGCATGTTGCCTCTAAAGTTCAAATCCCGCTCTGACATGGTGAGGTGTACTCGATGCAACATTATGTGATAAAGTTTGTTAGTGACTTGTGACAGGTCGGTGGTTTTCTCCAAGTACTCTGGTTTCCTACACCAATAAAACTGACCGGCACAATATAGCTGAAATATTGTTGAAAGTGGCATTAAAACGATAACTTAAACTCTATCCCTGACATCACTGTTATAAATACCTAATAAACGGTAAACCACCATTAATTATTTCATATCTAAGAATTACAACTTTAGAGGTGATAGCACTGATTGCACATGTAGTTGTAAATCCAACTACCATACGACCATGACGTCCCCTCATCAAGGAGTGAAGGGAATTGTAATCACAGTATTAATTAGAAGACAAGACTTAGAGACTAATAGGTTCTTACACGACTCCCTATTGAAGATCTGGGATTTCTTTCACGAGTGGAGCATAGTGGAACGAGTGGAAAGACGCTGAATTTCTCTCGCAAGTGGAAGAAATCCCAGATCTTCAATAAGGACGAGTGCAAGTACCTGTTTCTTCCGTTTCAACTTAAAAACAAAGCATGTCGATTTCATTCATTCATTCGCATGTCAATGTCATGTTTACTACACAAAATATTACAACGCCACGTGCAATGCAGTAAATACACACTTATTTAAAACCGCATTAAATCTATTAGGGGAAATCAGTTAAAATTCGGGTAAAATTGATATTTGAAGCTTTTTTAGATCTACTAAGACGACAATTTATATTACTACAGCAGTCGTAGAAGCGGACTCCATTGATTATACTCGGCCGATTTGATTGGCTGACAATGCCATGTAAGACAAGGTCACACGCAGCTGTCTTTATGGCTTGTCTTACATAGAAAACGCATCAAAACGGAAGAAATATTATATTGTCATTTAAATTTAACCCAAAAAAAAGATAATTAATAAGGGTACATGTTTGTTTTATATTTTCTATTTCAGTTTGTGTTAGTTTGTCTTACCTACCATCAGATTATGGCCTCTTATTAACAGTTACACTGGATGGGAAGGTTTACATTAATAAGACAGTGTCAGGTGGGTATCCATATTTTTAGCCAAATTGTATATAAAATGTTTTAGCTCTCGAGCGTCAGAAGAATTTTTTTTATAGCGGATACAAAATTTACTAGTCGTTATAACAATAATATTTTGGACAAATTATTGTAAAAATCCAGGACGTATATACGTCCTTGAAAAAATGAATGTTATTTTCATTGAACTGTGCATAAAATGAGACCCTTTTGTCTGCTTTAAAGGGCAATGATTCCTGTAAAACACATATTTTTAGAATCAGATGGTCTTTGAATAATAATGCTCAGTTGGGAGTAGGAGTATGGTGTTTAACACCACTCTCAACAATATTTCTGTTATATCATGGCTGTCAGTATTATTGGTGAAGGAAACCGGAGTGCACGGAGATAACCACCGACTTATGACTGAATACCAAGTTATATATAGACAAAAACAACCAAAGGGCTTTTTTATATCTTTGAAAGAGTTATTGTCTTTTTTGACTAATATTTCATCCTACATCTTAATGAGAGTTTATCAAGATTTGAATATCGTTACGGTAATTTGTGGTACTGTTTTTGAAGGAGTTATTGCCCTTTATGAATTAGAATGTTTCTTTAAGCAGCATTTTGTGGAGAGACATTTGTTTTTGTTTCAAATATAACGGTAAATTTTGTTTTTATATACTCTCCTTATAATTAATATAATGACCTTGAATAACATCTGGCCATGACCTTAGACAGCACACATTTGTATTCAGAAATTATTCGGGTACATGAGTAACATTATGTTAAAGAAATGTCTGAACTAGATTTAGTTACAAAATATTGATGTATGATTGCTAATATGAATCCTAATTTCTTCTATCGTCCTTTAACCGCATGGTGGCGGAATGGTTAGTGTGCTCGCCTTGAGTGTGGTAGATAGTGGGTTTGAGCCTGGTAGGGTCAAACCAAAGACTATATATAACATTGGTATTTCTTGCTTCTCCGCTAAGCACGCAGCATTAAGGAGAAAGAGCAAAGACTGGTTGGCTCGGAATCAGAATAATGTGTCCCGAGTGGAGCGACATGTCTACCCATGGACTGTTGTTCTAGTACAAAGCGGACCTCATCATCTCATTGAAAATTAACTTGTTCTCGCCACGATATAGCTGAAAAATTGCTGAATTGGCGTTAAGCAACAATCACTCTATCAGTGCTTCCCAGCATATTGCCCTGTTACAGGGCAATGTGCCGTGAAGGACTGATAGAAGAATATGGCAATGTGCCGTGAAGGACTGATAGAAGAATAACTTAAAGGCTTTCCATTCAGTAATTAAGATTCTTTAACCAATGTCGTTTTTCATTCATTTTTCTCAAAATAAAATGTCAAAAATGTTTGGGCAACAAAAATGTACATCATTTGGGCCAGCAACCAAACATTTTACTCGCCCAAAATAATCATTTTAGGCACTGATTATTATCTGGGTTTTTTTTATCACATTTTCATTATCTGTTAAATATTTAATGATTTTCATTTTCCAGCCCGAAATCCACCAGCGCTGTGTGCACAATTACCATATTTAAAGAAGTTGGCTAGTATCTGTCTCAAATTATACAACCTTGATATCTCACACTCGACCTTCAGTGGATGTACTAAGATAATAATACGTTTAGCAGGTATAACTATTGCAGATGAAGACATTGGGTGTTTCAAGTTTCCTAGCAGAGGTCATAGTTCAATGAAGACCAATCAAAAAGAAGATTATGTACTAATTTAGAATCTATTACATAATGTATTGTGATTTTTGTTTTACCGTCTTTAGGTGTGAATAGTACACATTTTTGTATTGTATGCTCCCCTTTTCTGCTTGTACAAACTTGAGGAAAGAGTAGTTCATACTTCATAATAAATACACAAACCTTTTTTTTTAAAACTGGTAATGTTGCTTGTAAAATATTTACTCAAAATATCATTTTATCACTGGTAAAACAGTTAATATTGTATATAATATAGTATTTATCTAAATATGGGTCAACTGAAAGCATGATTTGCTCTTTAGAACAGTTCTCATTGTCATATTATGTGTATTATACACACTCAAAAATGGTATTTTTCAAAAGATTTTTATTGCTTGATCTTAATATTAACATGTTTACTAATACATCTTTTGTACCTTAATTATAGATTATTACATGACATTTTCCATATTGGCCCTGGTATCATACCAAGACTTCCATATCGGCCCAGAACTGTCATCACAAGACTTTCATTTCAGCTCTGGTATCATCCTGAGACTTCAATATCAGCCCTGGTATCAGTTAAGAGGGGTGATATGGAAGGGGCCAATTTACAATATTACCTATTAAAACAGTGTTTTATCACTGTAAAATGTTTGATAATGTAGATTATTTTGAAAATTGTAAATATCATGATTTGGCCAGAAAAAAAATGTAGACAAGTATTTTGCGTTTTGTATGTTCAAAATCTGTTATCATGAAAGGAGAATATGGAATTAGAGTGGGTTAGGATTAATGAAATCAAGATATTTAGTGTACCAAAGACGAAGTTCATATTTAATATAGGAAGTAAGGAGCAAAGCATCAAAAATCTGAAACAATTCATGCCTATCATCACTAATGTTGTGAGCTCGAATCCTGCGCAGGCAAGGTGTACTTGATACAACATTATGTGATAAAGTGTGTTAGTGACTTGTTGAAAGTGGGGTTAAACACCATAACCTATAACCCCCTCAAAAACCACCAAGTCAGATGTCAGAAAACTTATTTCTTTGTTTACGATATCTACTGTTAGTGTATGTGGACTATAGGTGTAATTGACAAATTCTTATAGGGTTAGGGTTATGGTGTTTAATGCCATTTTCAACAGTTTATTGGTGGCGGAAATCAGAGTACCCGGAGAAAACCACCAATCACTCAAAAACTTAATCGCATAATGTTGTATTGAGTACACCTTACCAAGAGCGGAATGCGTGAGTTCACACCAACCTCAATTTGTTGAATCTGTCTGGGCTCTCCTCCCCTTCATGATATATCTGAAAGTGACGATAAACAACAATACTTCTCATTATGATAGTTTGCAGTTGCGTCGACGGCCAAAAAAAATGACAGTAAAACCTGCCTAAGCAGAATAAACGGAATTCTTTATACACCGAATTTTAAATAAAATCCCAATGTAGGAAATGCCTAAGCAGAATAAACGGAATTCTTTATACACCGAATTTTAAATAAAATCCCAATGTAGGAAATCTTGTTAATTTAACCTGTATACATTGAATGCCTGTCTACTCCAAGCACAAATATTAGTACCAAGAACGTTCGGTTTAGACAGGTTTCACTGTATTTATAAACTCTCAGATACTAGGTCACATGTCATCTTGACACGTCCAATGCCTTTTTATGTTTCGTTTTATGATACACAATCAAAGCTCAGTTTGATCATTGCAATTATAAGCTAAATTTTCTCAGATCAACTTAAATACTTGAGAGTAACCGGTCATGTATATATGTGTGTTAGGGGCGTAAATGTTGCTTCCGTTTCTAATCAAATGAAAAACGGAAAATACCACGCTATCGGAACAGTTCCAAAATCAAATATCAAAATCGTTGAAAGAGGCAAAATCGATATGCCAAACACACAAATACATGAGCGCTCACCTACCTGGCTTGGTACTTACACTTCAATAAACCAACTAGTTTTATGGGGCCAAACCTCCCCCTTTTCATTAGATTTTTAGATCTGATCTGATGATGTATTTTTTGTTTAAAATTTTTTTTGCTACTAATGTGAAACATTGTTATTCGGTAGACTTCATTTTGTTTATGTTATTTTGAAGATTTATTTATATACATGTTCATGTACACAGAGAATTAAGACAATTGTATTATTGTTACGTTTACAGCTGGTCCAAAGGATCATGCGATCTATTGACATCATGTTGCGTCCATCATCATCGTCCTGGTTTTGCACGTCTACATTTTCTGTGAAAATACGGTACTTGACCAAATGGAAACAAACTTTGCAATCTTTTTCCTTTAGTTGTGCCTATCAGAATTTTTAATTTTTGTGCAAATGCAAAATGCAACATGATAAATTAAAATGCAGTTTTTTTTATTTCATATTGTATGGATTTTATGCTGATCAGAAATTCAAGATGGCTGCCATTACTGCAGGATTTATTTTAGCATAGGACCCTATGCAAAACTCAACATGGCCATCAGAACTAATTGTGCAATTTGATTGGATTATCCTCATAAGTTCTATTTTTTCATAAAACTATTCAGTGGTTGTATGCTTACCAGTAAAGTGTTGTGATTGATATTGGGTTAGTTCTTTACGAAGTGGGTGATTTTTATGCCGTTCTGAAATTCAAGATGGATGCCAATGCAAAACTTATTTTAACATAGGATCTTATGGGAAAATGAAGAAAAGTTTCTTTCTTCAAATCTTCAAACACAATTGAACCCAACTTGTAAATTGATGGCCATGTAATGGTCTCCTACTAAGTTATTATTTGTTATGTGTGTATTGGAAATCCAAGATGTCCACCCTATGAGAAAACATTTAGATTTTTTATATGGAGCAGCAAGATGGCCACCATCGCAGGACAAAAAATTCAAATGAGGACTCCTATGGGAAAATTCTTTTAAAACCTATGTCTATGAATCAACTGAACCACTTAAAAGGACATTTTTATATTCTTGTATGTTGATCAGAAGTAAAGTAATAGCCAACACTGCAAGAAAGGTTTAAAATTACCTAATGGAGAAATGTTAAGGAATAAATCTGTCTTTGCCTTAATTTTTTTCACTTACTTGCCGGAAAGCCAAATTTAGAAAAAAAATTATTCAAGCAAATTCTTTCATAATTTTAGTGCGATTACTGAAATCACAGAAGACACAAGCCTGATTGACCCTATCCACATATAAAAAATAAATTGATAATTTTTAACTATAGGTTAACAATACAGGCTGAGGTGATATTTTAACTAGGTTAGCAATACAGACTCAGGTGAGAATTCAGCCATGTTTGTTTTATGGTATATTGATCTTAAAGCTTTAAAAGCTTTTTTTTATTTTTTTTATTTTTTTACTTTAAATAAAGATTTTTAAATTTATTGTTTCAAATTTGTGTTGTTGGACGTGTTTTTATGTGGTCCGCATTCCTATGCATGGGTACCAACTGTGCTCCTCTTCTGGTAAACTATTTTCTTTTATTTGTATGGGGCAGGCTTCATGCAGGGGCTTATCAATAGAAAAAAGAAAAATCTAGCCAGTTCTTTAATTTCATATCCTGCTCTGTAGATGATGTAATTTAAGTGAATACATAATTCAGTGATATAATGGTTAACATGCTCACATCAAGTACGGTAAATGTGGGTTCGAGCACCGGTCGGGTTCAAACCAAAGACTTATAAATTGGCATTTGCTGCTTCTCTGTTAAGCAGGCGCCATTAAGGAGTAAGAACAAAGACTGGTTGGCTTGTAATCAGGATAATGTGTCCGAGTGGAGCGACATGTCTACATGGCCGTAGCGCAATGGAGGCAAATGCCTCACTTTTGAAACGGCAAGTGTAACCTTTTGAAAGCAAATAAAATCTTTTTTTTCTTCAAAAATTTTTCTAAATTCACCCCCTTTGCCTCACTTTATTCAAACCCGGCCTACGGCCGTGGTCTACCCACAGAGTGTTGTTTCAGTGAGCTAGCACTACAAACATCCAGCTAAGCATGTTGGTCTAGTACAAAGAGTACATCATTATCATCATCATCTCATTGAATGTAACTTGTTCTCCCCATCATATATCTGAATTGCTTATTTTTGGCTTTAAAGAACAATCACTAACTCAAAGTTTGGATGTTGATTGCATCTATCCCATTGTACTTCTTCTTTCTTCAGGTTTTCAGTATGCCATCAGCATCTGATGATTATTATACCCCCACTCTTTAGAGAGGGGGCTATATTGCAATCACCTTGTCCGTCCTTTCACACTTTCGTAACAGATATGTCAGCTTCTACTGGAAGAAATGATTGCACATCTACTTCCTGTTTACCGTGCGATTTACAAATGAACGAATGGGGGTACTCTTAGCACGACGTAGCGTGCAACATCTTGTTTACTGTTGCATGCCTGGATAAGAGTAAATTTATAATACAATATTTACAGCCAAATAATTAAATTAGTGCAATAATGAAACAAAGGTGATTAACACTATTTACATTTGAAATAAAGGATACTACAGATACAACTATATCTACTTCATACCTTTAACTACACCTAGAAATTCACAGTGAGAATTGGTTAAGAACCAAACTTTTGGACGAGAGAGATTATTTCAATTTTTCTATTGCAGGGCTCTCACTAGCTGCAATAATGTAGCTCCTGTGACAAACTTGTGTCTCGGCAGAGCTACAACGCGGTCCCATTCGTCACAATGGAGCAAAATAAAAGTTGCAGTTGAAACATGTAGTGAATCGTGGGGGATGGGGGCCGAGGGGTTCCGAAGAGCACCCATGATGCAACAGAAACTGACCACGCTGACCAGAACTGAACTGAACCCAAAACATACCAGACGTATATATAACTGAGAGAATAAACAGACTTAGAGTTGCAAAGCAAAGCTAGTAATAGTAAGTAGTACAAATTACTATATTGGCGCTGCGACTACAAGTCGAAAATACGCGAGACAGGTTATTAAATTAACCAGAAGCGATTTTTTTAGTAAAATCGCCACTCCGCCATTTAATTTTTTTTTCTTTTCTGAAGGGGACAATTTTTTTTGATAGGTTTCGGTTTTGCCTGGCTGATAGGACCTGGTATTTTCAGGGGAAATTGTCCGTGTGGAAATTTCAAGGGAAAATACGCAGGTAGGATTGGCAGACAAGATTGGAAATCTTTGAATTTTGTGCCCGTTCAGAGAAGTACCCCTTTCCCACCCACGTGTAAACCCCACCACGGGCGAATTTTTTTTTTTTTAGTTGTTTTGTTCTAAAGTTGTCTGGCTGATAGGACCTGGTATTTTCAGGGGAAATTGTCCGTTTGGAGGTTTCAAGGGAAGATACGCAGGTAGGATTGGCAGACAGAATTGGAAATCTTTTAATTTTTTTTCCCGTGATTGAGAAAGTGCCCCTTTCACACTCACGTGTAAACCCCACCACGTGTTTCAGAAATCACGTGTAAACCCCAAACCGGAAGCAGCTTGTTTATAGAAGCCATCTTAAACAAGAGCTGGTTTAAAATAAGTTGTAAGTCCGGTGCCTCCAACAAATTTAAATTTTGTTTGTGTTTTGTTTGACATTATCGATTTTAAACAAAGTAGACAAAAGCGGCCCAGTGTAAAAATCTGGTACGCTAAAAAATTGTACATACACGCATACACCACAGAATAAAAAGCACGTGTTTTTTGTTGTTTGTTATTATTAACAATGCCGCGTATTTTTATTAACAATTGTTCCATCGAGGAGCTGATGTCAGTACCAGGTATAGGGGCAAAGGTAGCCGATAAGATTTTGGAATTAAGGGAGGCAAAGGGTGATCTGGAATTGGATGACCTAAAACAGGTTCCATACCTGAGGATAACACAACGGTTATTGGACTGTCTGGATTTTACCTCTTTTGAAAGTAAAGAAGGAAACGGATCCCTGTACGATCTACATAGGGAAAGGGTTAGGAGTGTGGACAAGTTAATAGGGAAGTGGGATGGGACAGGACAGGGCCAAGTTAAAGAAAGGGGGAAGGATATGGGTACATTTGATAAAGTCCCATCAACAGGAGGAAAATCATATTATAATAAGCGGGAAAGGGATTGGTGGCAACAGGCCAATTTACCCGAGAAATTAGATTATGATTATAGTGAGATGGAAAGTACTTTCATGGAAAGAAAAAACCCAGGGGGAGTTAAAAATACATCAGCTCCGGGACAATATCCGCCGCCATCATTTCGTCGAATGCGACGGGACGATTTGGATTGGGATTCGAGCAGCGAGGAGAGGGATCGTTCGTATATGCAAAACGTGCATATACGAGACTCTGATATTCGTGCGGGGTATGCGTTCCCGAGAGAACCAGGCCTTTATCATAGTGAGGGGGCTGAGGTAAGAGTGCCAAACATACGAACTGTAGCCCCGGCTAATAGGGAAAGTGTTTGGAAAGACAGAGGGGGCCGCTATTCTCCTCCGAGGAATACTGGAGGGGGGTGGAATAGGGAAAATGATAATCCCTTGTTGAGGGAAAGTAGAGGTAGAACAAGACATACCCTAGCAGGGGAAAATTATGTCCCTAGAATAGTTCAACGTAGAGATGAGTATGAAAGGGAAAGGGGACATTACCGCCCAAGTGGGGAAGACATGGAAGGCCCAGGAGGAACAAACCCAACTATTCCGAGGTTACCGAGTAGCGGGAACAGGCCTGGGTGTCCCCCCAGAAGAGACCCCGAAAATCCTAGCGGGTATGTAAGAAGGGAGGAGTATGAAGGGGAGAGAGGTCAAAGGGGAAGAGGGAAGAGTGTTAGTTTGCCTATGTCCCTAAAGTTTGATGGGAAATCAAATTGGAAAGCATTCTACGCCAAATTTTCCCGATACGCGGAAGTTAGTGAGTGGACGGAAGGAGAATGTAGGGACCAGTTATGCTGGTGCCTGGATGGGAAGGCAAGTGAATATTATGCCCTCCTGATTGAGCGGAATCAGGAAATGGTATATATGGACCTAATACAGAAATTGGAGAAACGGTTTGGTTTCCGTGAGCTCCCCGAAACAGCCCAGGTCCAATTTAATAATGCCCGTCAGACTCCGGATGAACTCCTGGAGGACTGGGCGGATCGGGTTTTGTCCCTAGCCACAAGGGCATTTAGAGATTTGCCCGAAACTCATATGTATAAACAAGCAGTAGTGAGGCTATGCCAAGGGGCAACAGACAAAGAGGCCGGGAGTTATGCCTCCAATATCCGGCCTAAAAACATAGAGGAGGCTATTGATCAAATGAGGTGGTTCCAACATAATAATCAGGCCATATTTGGAAACACCCTTGGGCGCAATCCTCGAAGGGAGGTGAAACAAGTATCTCCAGGGCCTCACTGCGAGGGAGGGGCCAGGGTGTACGCAATAGGGACTGATCGGGTTACAGATAAGAATTTGGGGGAAGTACTGTCGGCACAAGGGAAAGAAATGAGAGAGATAAGGTCCAACATAGCAGCACTCTCCACTCAAACGGCGGCCATTATGGAGGAGGTGAAAAGAAATCGAATAGATAGGTATCGAGCACAATCACTAAGTCCATCCCCCAGAAAGGGGGACAAACAAGGATGCTTCCACTGTGGGGCCATGGGACATTTCAAGAGGGAGTGCCCAAAGTTGGGGTCGCCAACAGGGGAGAAACGAGTAACATTTTTGGGAAATAAGGAGGCTTTAAACTCCAAAGGGGCAACTCGCGAGACTTGAGCCATCCCCTTATCGCCAATATACATAGTCTCAAAGAAGTAAGAATGGAGGAGAAGAATCAGCAGGATAGGTTTCTAGGGGTAGATAGGGAATGGGGAGACGATCCGGAGGGACGAGTAAAAGTTGAAGGGGCGAGTCAGGAATACGAGTTCTCAAGTGAGGAGTCGGAGGGGGAGGAAAACAATAGGGAGGCAAAGCACGACCCTCCGGATTCTAGTAGTCCGGAGGGACGAGTTAAAGGTAAAAATGAGAATCGAGAGTATGAGTCCTCATGTGAGGAGTCAGTAGGGGAAGAAGACAATAGGGAAGTCAAGGACGACCCTCTGAATTCTAGAAGTCCGGAGGGACGAGATAAAGGTGAAAATGAGAATCGAGAGTATGAGTCCTCATGTGAAGAGTCGGTAGGGGAGAAAAACAAAATGGATAAGAGGGACACGGGCGAGTCCATAGAAGAGGAGGAAAAGGGGGTAGAGGTTAATATAGGGAATTGTGTTACAGAGGAGGAAGAGGACGGAACAGTAACGGTGCTCAAACTGTCCAATGGGGTAATGTTTAGGGTCCCGATAGAGGTACAAGGCATGCAGTTACAAGCTGTAGTAGATACAGCAGCACAGGTAACACTAGTGTCTGAGGAATTCTACAAATCATTGGACCCTGCCCCACCAATCCGTAAGGAAGTGGTTATGAACACCGCAGGGAAGGGAATGCAGATGAATGGGTATATTGCTGGCCCTTTTCAGGTAGTCCTAGGGACACATCTATTCACAGTAGAAATTTACGTGGCCCCAATAGAGGAGGATATGTTACTGGGTTTAGACTTTTTAGAGGATAATGGGGTATCCCTACATCTCAAAGAAAAGGAACTACAGATCGCAGGGGATGTTATACCCATGAGTTTGGGAACAGGAAGCCCTTTAGTCAATGAGAAAGAGGCGGGGGTGTTCCTAGCCAAAGGGTGTAAGGTGCCCCCTAATTCAGTCATGAGAGTGGGGGCACAGCTGAGTGAGTCTATGGCAGGGGAGTATATAGTAAAGGCAACCACCAAGGGTGAGCTATTAATACCTCGAACATTGCACAATGGGGGTGATAACCCAGTGCTTTGTCTGATTAACATATCTGAGCACTATATAGAAGTAGAGAAGGGGGAAGTTTTGGCCTATGCAGAAGAGGTGTGTTCGAACGTAGAGACTATCGGAATACAAAAGGTAGAGGTTGCGGAAAAGGGGGGTCCAGAGAATGGAAAAAGGGAAATTCCCGAACATTTGACTAATCTCTTTGATAAATCCAAAGGGGAGCTGAATGAGCAGGAGCAGACACAGCTTAGTGAGTTATTATGCGAGTTTGAAGACGTGTTTGCTAAAAGTGAGTTTGACTTAGGGAAATTTAATACAATCCAGCATGGGATTGATACTGGGACCAATCGCCCGGTTAAGCAGAGAATCAGGCGTACCCCATTAGGGTTTGCAGGAGAAGAAGAGGCCCAATTAAAGAAAATGTTGAGTGCAGGGGTGATTCGGCCATCAGTGTCTGAGTGGGCATCGGCTCCGGTTCTTATCCGGAAACGATGTGGGTCAGTACGGTGGTGTGTGGATTACAGGGCCTTAAATGCTCTCACCATTAAGGATGTGTTTCCATTGCCCCTAGTGGACGAGTGTCTTGACACTTTAGCCGGGAATGTATGGTATTCCAAATTGGATGCCAATTCAGCATATTGGCAGGTGAAAATCAAACCTGAAGACTGCTCCAAAACGGCCTTTATTACTAAATACGGGTTGTTTGAGTTCGCTAGAATGGCCTTTGGGTTATGTAATTCACCAGCCACTTATACGAGAGTTATCAACCTGGTGCTGAGGGGTTTAAATTGGAAAGTGGTTCTGGCTTTCCTGGACGATATCCTGGTCTTGGGGAAGGATTTCGAGGGGCACTTGGCCAACCTAAGGGCTGTATTGGTTAGGTTTAGGGAGTATGGGCTAAAATTGAAGCCCAAAAAATGTGAACTGTTTCAAAAGGAAGTAGAGTTCCTGGGTAGAGTAGTGGGACCTAGAGGAATATACATTGGGCCAGGATATATCAAAGATATAAAAAACTGGCCAAGGCCTAAGAATAAAAAAGAGGTGGAGAGGTTTTTGGGGTTCACCAATTACCATAGGGCCTTTATTGAAGAATATACTCAAATGGCGTTTCCCCTTCAGGCCCTAACAGGGAAACGGACATATCAATGGGGAGATGAACAAGAAAAGGCGTTTGATGAGTTGAGGAATGCAATGGTGAGAGCACCAGTTCTGGCCCTGCCTAATGCGACTGACCCCTTTATACTGGATACGGATGCATCCGATAAATCGGTGGGGGCTGAATTGATTCAAATACAAGAGGGGGAAGAGAGGGCAGTAGCGTACGGGAGTCTTACCTTGACTCCGGAGCAACAAAAATACTGCACCACTCGAAAGGAATTATTAGCAATAATTAGGTTCTCTCGACAGTTTAGGCATTACTTGTTGGGTAGGCATTTCACGGTCAGGACAGACCATAATAGTCTGACCTGGCTGATGAATTTTAAGGAGCCACAGGGGCAACTGGCGAGATGGTTAGAAGAACTGAGTCAGTTCAATATGGAAATCCAGCATAGACCTGGGAAGAAGCATGCGAATGCAGATGCCTTGTCAAGGATCCCTGGGGGGGAACCATGTTCAGACTTCAATCTAAGAGTGAAATTACAGGAATTGCCATGTGGGGGGTGTCCCTACTGTACTAGGGCCCATACAAACTGGTCCGGTTTTGACCAGGATGTAGATGACGTGGTCCCCTTGGCAAATAGACCTTGGGGTCAACCCGTGAGAAAGGGTCAAAATCAGGAGGAAGAAGAAATGGGACCTAGGGTGGCGGAGATCTGGGTCTCTACGGGGGAAGCGGGACATAGACTTAGATGGGAAAGTATCAAGGGAGTCCAAATAGTTAGGCAGGCAGAGGGCATCAGTTTTCAAGGCCCAGGTGAAGACGAACTGAAAAAACAGCAACGAATAGACCCCGAATTAGCCTGGGTGGTCAGGTGGAGGGAGACAGGGGAGGAGCCCACTGAAGGAGAATTGTTTTTAGGGGACTCTAGAAGCAAATATTATTGGATAAACAGGGAAGTTTTTGTCTTGGAAAAAGGGGTCCTGTGGAGAGAAGGGGATGAGGAGAAGTCAGCAAGGAGGGTGGTCCCAAAGATGTATAGGGAACAAATTGTGAAGCTTTGTCACGATCCCCCCTTAGCTGGACATCAGGGTATAGAGAGGACAATCGAGAAAGTGAAGTCTAGGTATTATTGGAGGGGGATAAGTAAAGATGTGTCGGCTTACGTGAAAGGGTGTATGGAGTGTAACCAAAATAAGAAGGCAACGGTCTCAGCTAGACACCCAATGTTATCCTATCATTCAGGATCGCCAATGGAACGGGTCCATTTAGACTTCATTGGGCCCCTACCTCGCACTGAGAGAGGAAATGAACACATCTTGATGATGGTTGACCAATTTACCAAGTGGGTAGAGTGCATCCCCTTGCCTTCCCAAAGTGCAGAGGAAACGGCAAGAGCCGCGGTGAATCAGTTCTTTTCTAGATTTGGGTGCCCATTCCAAGTATTCACTGATCAGGGGAGGAATTTTGAGTCCTCTTTGTTCAGGGAAATGTGTGAATTGCTTCATATACATAAATCAAGAACTACCCCTTATCGTCCCTCGGCGAACGGACAGGTAGAGCGATGCAATCGTACACTGATGGCGGCGGTGCGGTGTTTTATTGGAAAAAATCAGCGGAGCTGGGATAAATACTTACCGCAGTTGGCAGGGGCACTAAGGTCCTCTGTAAATAGAAGCACAGGGTACACACCCAATATGATGATGTTGGGTAGGGAGATTGGGCTGCCTGCGGAACTAATGTTCGGGAGTCCGGGGAACACCGGACAGCCCGAAGGGGACCAATACGTAGGGGAGTTGCGGACAGCTATTGAAGGGGCCCACAGGGTAGCTAGGGAAACTCTCAAACAATCCCAAAAACGAATGAAGAGAGATTATGATGTCAAGGCGAGGGTCAGGGAGTTAAAACTAGGGGATTTGGTGTATCAGTTGGACACTGCTACAGTTAAGGGAAAAACTCGAAAGTTGAGTCCCTCGTGGAAAGGCCCCGGAGTGGTAATTGAAAAGTTGACCCCCTATCTCTATAAAATAAAGTTAAAGCGGGTGATAATCACCGCTAACCATGATAGGTTGAAGTTATGTCATGACCGCGAGGTTCCAGAGTGGGCCCAAAAACTGAGTCAACAAATGATTAAGGGGACAGGATATACCAGGGAGAAGGGGGGCGTCAAAGATCAACGGGGGTATAGAGCTAAGCTTTATTGTGTTTGTCAAAAGCCATACACTGGGGAGTTCATGATTAGGTGCGATGAGTGCAAAGAATGGTATCATGGTGATTGTGTAAGGATAACACAGGAAGAGGCAAAGGCCATGGGAGATTTTGTCTGCTCGGGGTGTCACAGGCATCCCCGGGGGAAGGTATAGTGCAGAGGGGGAAATATTGGGGAAGCAGGGGGCATACTGACAGTGTTTGAGGGAAAAGGGGAAGGTAAGGTCCACCCATCGCGACATATTTATTATTTAATAATACTTGGGGGGGAGGATATTATGGATAATGACGATAAGGGGGTTTTTAATCAGAATAGATAGTTGGTGCATTGTGGGTGTAGGGGGTGACACAGAGTCTGGTGACTCCTAGAAACGCTGTCCCATGGATATCGGAAGCTTAGGGCTTGTGGAGGCTTTATCCGCCTCTTGTGAGCCCTAGGGTAAGGATGGCCCCTTGTTTCTGGGGGTTTCTCAGTGGCTGCGGTCCGGGGTCCTTTAAAATAAAACGGGGAAGAGTGTAGTGAATCGTGGGGGATGGGGGCCGAGGGGTTCCGAAGAGCACCCATGATGCAACAGAAACTGACCACGCTGACCAGAACTGAACTGAACCCAAAACATACCAGACGTATATATAACTGAGAGAATAAACAGACTTAGAGTTGCAAAGCAAAGCTAGTAATAGTAAGTAGTACAAATTACTATAAACATAAAACTCACTATTTACGCTTCAATCATTTCATTAAAACTATTACTGATGATCCCAGTCCTTGTTAAATCGGTTTGGCTGAGAAATATATGCTTTTCAAAGGTAGCAACAACCTTGTTCAAATTTATCGATCGTTTTCCATAACCGGAAACTACGGAAGGCGGAGCTTTTCTAAATATGGTATTTCTTACTACACGCTGATGTAAACATTCACGCCTCAAATCGCCAAATATGGTATCGACATCCAAATAGTGAGGCCGGAAATGACGAAATTCAAAATGTTCAGAGACATGGATTTTTATTTTGTGGGAATTACATTCTAAAATACTGGTAGGTGATACAAACTTGTTATAATAATGGACAAAAGGAAAGGTTATGTCTTATTAATGATAAATGCAGGCGTCAGAAACTCTGTAAGCGAGCGCAAAAAAATCTCGGCGGCTGCTCCATTACGTGTAATGGCATCCCGTTATAACCCTTGCGAGTAAGCGAGCATTTAGGGTTTTATTATTAGAACTAGGCTCTCACTACTTTCAAATTAGAGGGAGAAGTGACTTCTCTTTCAGTATTGTGAACTTTCCGTTTTTGTGTAGAAAACCACCGACCTACCGCAAGTCACTGACAAACTTTATCACATATTGTTGTATCGAGTACACCTCGACATGAGCAGGATTACAATGTTAGTAGTGATAGGCACTGATTGCATATATAGTTGTAAATCCAACAACAATGCGATCACGACCACGACGACCCCAAATACGACTGGTAGAAATACTTTCCAGGTAATTACATAACACCACAGGTACTTGTGGACAGAACCCTATGTTGCTCCCTTTATTTTTTTATTTTTTTTTGAGATATTCCCCCCCCCCCCCTTTTTTTTTTTTTTTTTTTTTTAACATCGACTTTTTTCATTTAAACAACATTTTGCAACTTTCTATGTATCACTGTATGACATATATACAATAAATACAATCAAGCAGTAGTTTCTATCCATGCCGGGTTTCTGACATGATATAAGTTAGAAGGTAAGTCACTCTTCTTTGTTTACATTGGGATACTTGTTGTGTATTCATCTTAAATTTAGTGAATAAAAAAGGCCTACTTGTCTGGAAATTGGCTTATTCCTTCTCTGTATATATTATTCTCCCTGAAAACACATCAATATTTATTTACAGCAGCTGACAACTCTCCATGGAGCATTTTCCGGGTAAAATTAAATTTTGCGCCAAAAAATTCCCGAACTTTTTACCCGGAACTCTCGCGTTTTACCGTATCGTCAATATTTCAAATGACCAGCAGATGTCGCTAATAAACACACTTCCGTAGCTTTAATTCGAGTTTTCAAAAATGTCGTCTGAAAATCGCAAAATGCTAGTGGAAAATGCTCTATGGAGAGTTGTCAGCTGTTGTAAATAAATATTGATGTGTGTTTTCAGGGAGAATAATATATACAGAGAAGGAATAAGCCAATTTCCAGACAGGTAGGCCTTTTTTATTCACTAAATTTAAGATGAATACACAACAAGTATCCCAATGTAAACAAAGAAGAGTGACTTACCTTCTAACTTATATCATGTCAGAAACCCGGCATGGATAGAAACTACTGCTTGATTGTATTTATTGTATATATGTCATACAGTGATACATAGAAAGTTGCAAAATGTTGCTTATATGAAAAAAAGTCGATGACAAAAAAAAAAGGGGGGGGCAACATCTTAAAAAAAAAAAAATAATAAAATAAAGGGAGCAACATAGGGTCCTGTCCACAAGTACCTGTGCATAACACTAAACAAATTAAGTAGAGATCGTCAATATAATAAAATTTGTTTTACACGTTATGATACATTTTGTTGTTCGTGCAAAGGAAAACTTAATGGCATGAAGAAAGTAGCCTGAAGATTGTAAATATGATGCTGTTGAAAATAAGCCACAGCTATTTATAGTGAAAATAGTTAATACAAATTAAGTGCGGATCAATGATATGTAAAACAATATGGTTCTGTAAGAAAGGGTAAGTTCAGTACTTTATTTGGCCAATTTTCCGAAGAGACTACGTAATTGTTTCATTAAATAACGAGGTCTAACTGTAGAACGCGTACCTCAATGAAGAAATCATTCATTGCAGGATATATTGATTTAAGGAAGGATTGATTGATTGATCGATCGATTGTTGGTTGATTCTTAATGTCCAGCGAGGCAGTATTACAGCTATATTCAGAACGAGAACAAGTTCAATAATATATAATATAATTTAAATTGTATACAAATTAGGGAATGGATGGGATAACCGGGTCAACTAATTTTGAGCGACTACAATACGACTACTCTTTTTCAAAATCTACAAAAGAGGTCTCTAGCGTGCAGGGATCACTCTCCAAACACGCTAACCACTCAGTATGGTCCACACTTTCCGTATATAACCTGACAACGCCGATCGCGAGGGTAGCTCCACCTATCCGCCAACCGAGGACGTGTTGAGCACGTATGTGGGTTTGAGACATGGGAACTTTAACCGTTAAACAGAACTCTATATCACATGTATGGTATGTAAACGAACGGATGAACGAACGGGTATCTCAACGAAGACACCATTACAGGATATACACTGTAGTCATTAAAGGAAGACAAAAACTTGTGTACATGTTGACTGGACATTCAAGTTTAATAAGAAAACGTACGATAGTATTGCTACAAAACATGTACATGTATTTAATTCAACAAGAAATTCGTGTTTTCTTCATAAAAAAAAACTGCTGAACGTTCAGCTTAGAAAGATCTACGAAGATTATAGATCTTCAACGCAACCCGGTACACTCGAATTCCAATCGAACGATCATACAATGCAGTGCTATCATTGAGCTTGTGACGTCTTGTATACGTAACGTCACTAATCGATGAGGTTTTAGGCAAAGCCTATAAATCAGCCGTTGGCACTCAAAGACGGTGTTTGGAAAAAATAGGCTCCATGGACATGTAAGGATTAATTCGGACATTGATTCGTTGTTTTTGTTTATTTATTTACTTGTTTTTGCTTTATTTTTCATAATTTGTATGTTTGTTTTTGCTTTATTTTATTTTGCCAATTTTAGTTTTGCACAAGGTGCATTGGTGATATCTGTAGATCGATCGTGCTACTCTTAGAAAATACCGGTTTACTATATTGTAATCCCATTTACAAATTTTAAAGTATGTACAGGAAGATAATATATTTTTTCTTTCTTTGGAACATCTGACAATGAACACTTTAATGCAAAGCTAAACGTCGCAAGACTAAGAGTGTACTGGAAAGAGGGGACAAGCTTAGCGTTAAGCTCATACGCCCCTGTGGTAGGAGGAAAAGTTTGAAGATACATATATATAAGGGGTAATCGGAAGCCGTAAATCGAAGAGGGATACAACGGCAAAAAGAAAATCGGACAAAAGGACAAACAATGATGTGCAAATAACTACACAGAAAACTAAAGATCGAGCAACACGAATCCCACTAAAACCGGGGGTGAACTCATGTGCTCCGGACGAGTGAGCAGTTCCTGCTCCACATATCACACTAGTCGTGTTACTCTTGTTACAAACCCGGTGATAAGTCAGTCATGAGGAAAAGACCGGATTTTGATTACGACAAACAGAACATATCTGTGGTCAATAGGGATCATTCACCGCTTCTCCCGTTTGGTAACGCTGCTGTTCCATAAGTGGTTACATGTGCGCTTGAATCACAAAGACGCTTCAGTCGGAAAGGAAACCCATGATTTGACCGTTACAGCTAGTGATTCTAAAACCACGCAGTCAGGGGGCGATAACCGCAAAAAATTCCCGCTAGGTGCCGCTTTACAAGTCTCGCAAAATTTTTCATTCGCGCCGTTGTATTAAATAGACAAAATTGTGATAGAAACGTGATTTCTATAAAATATATATATATTTTTTGCAATGACTGGCTATATCAGACAAGCGACCGAGGTTTATATTAGTCAAAAACGTGTTTCGAATCGTGCATTCTAGAATGTGTAAAAACACGAGGTTCGGTTTGTTTACATTTTTCGGCCAATGAAAAAGCTGACACAATTCTATATTAGGACATGAAATTGATGATACAGGAGTGATATAGCATCATCAACCAATAGTAAATGCTGGAAATTCCGTCACCCTAAAAGAAAAATTTACGAGGCATGTTTTTTTTTAATTTACGCCTTGTTTTAGTGTAAAATTTGCCCATTCTGGTGAACATATCTCCCCCAAAACACCCATGTAGTGTGTATATGTCTGCCTTTTATTAGATTTATTAATATCTTTATATTTTAACCGAAAGTTTACAAGAAAATGCATTGTTTACATCGGTTCCGTGGCGTTAGTCCGAAGGTCCATTAGTCCGAAGGTTCGTTAGTCCGAAGGTCCATTAGTCCGAAGGTCCATTAGTCCGAAGGTTCGTTAGTCCGAAGGTCCGTTTGTCCTAATGTCGGCCACCCATACGTTTGAACTCTGTTATTTATGGTTTTAATAAACGTATATATTCAACGTTGCACGACGTTTGAGCGCATTGGTCCTACATTTGAGCGCAAAAAATCCTACGTTTGAGCGCAAAAAAATCCACGATTGAGCGCATTTTACCTTCGCTATTTACTATTTACCTGAGAAAAAAAAGAAATTATTATAAAAATTTGAGCCGAAGAAAATAAATCTTGATTTTGAACTTGGAATGGTTAACCTTCTAAGAGAAGAATTCAGGGAAGTCGAAATTAAAGGTTGTAGGCTTCATCTTGGTCAAGCGTGGTATAGAAAAATTCAGTCTCTTGGTCTTGCACAGGACTACAAAGATAAATCTAGTGAAATTGGTAAATGGCTATCCCAATTTTTTGGACTTCCCTTTCTACCTTCTGATGAAACCGTAGACAGTTTTGTAGAGGAGATGATACCAGAGGCACCCACAAATGAACGATGTTCTAAGTTCTCTGACTATTTATTAGAAACCTATGTGGACGAAAACTCAAAATATCCTCCTACAATGTGGGCTTCAAAACCTTGCAGTACAGCTAAGCGCATTAACAATGGCCCGGAGTGCTTTCACAGTCACTTCAATGATCAGTTTTATTCTGCGCACCCATGTATATACATTGTATGTATTCATTGATGTGTTAAAACAAATACAGACAACTACATACATTAAAATTCGAGGTCTTGACAACCCCGCTACAGTCAGGCGCACCGAGAAGGAAAAACTTGCGTTTTCCTTAGAACAATACCGTAGGTTAGAGACAGGAGAAATTTCTAGAGCAACTTACATGAAGTCAATGGGGTTGAAATTTTCCGCAAGAACCGATTTGTAAGATTTTAGTGCTACTTTTATAAACATTTTTAAACATTCTTAAATCTATTTCATAAAACATTTTAAATAAATCCTATGATGTTTTTATGTGTTTTTTAGTGCTGTAATCTTTTATAATAAAGTGTATATATTTTTATTTCTATTTTTCACATTTTTAGATATTAAATTCCCCAGGCAAACCACAGGTACAATGCGCTCAAACGTAACACACTTAAAATTGAAAATGCGCTCAAACGTAGTGCGCCCATATTCAACCCGTATACCTTTTTTGTCCCCCGCCGCGAAGCAACGGAGTGACATAGTAATGGTCTGCGTTCGTCCATCCGTCCTTCCGTCCTTGTGCAAACATGTATCTTAAAGTAGTGTTACTAGAAATTAAGGTATAAAACAACAAAGTACCGAAATTGCAGGAAATAATGATTTTTTTTCTAGTTTAACCCGTACGTTTTTTCCTACATGTAATATGCATAAAACATTTGTTTGATGATCTTTTATGATATCAGACGCGTAGCTGCCTTTACGCACAAAATCAATTGCCTGCACATCATTTCGGCAAAAAAAAATTTGTTTGCTTGCACTAACAAATATTATTATTGACATGGGAAGAATCCCACTTTTCAGTATGATTAATAATCATTATAACGTGTTTTATATGCGATCTGGTAGAAGTGGTCAAAGAGAATGAAGTTGTTATTAATCAGTTAACATCGGAACGAAACGACCAAACTGTGTGGGACTCGATCGTTATTTGATATGGTCGTTTCTATTGCCGATCAGTTTGAAATTCTACCGACTATTCCAAGGAGAACGGGCCGACAGATCAACCGAGCTGGTCATCCCGCTGATAACCCTAGCCAGTTTTGGCAGCAATCTATGTACTACCCGTTTATGAACTATTACATAACAGAGCTTACCGCGAGATTACTTGAAAATGGCGGCAGATACCAGGCACAATACTTGATACCAATGAACTTGCCTAGACTAACACCAGACGTTATATTTGACACATACAAAACCGATTTACGTTGCGACATAGTTATGTTTTAAAGCCGAAATCAAAAGGTTTTAAGCTTAAACATATTTGGTTAAGATCAGAGTTTTAGTGGGGGGTTTACTTCATTGGAATGATTTCCATATATTTCAGAGACGACGCGGTTTTTTTCTCTCTTTTTTTTTAGACTTAGCACGCTTGGATCCATAACTACAAAACAGGGGTTTGGTGCAATTTTTGGCGTGTTTTCTACAAAATGTTTTAAGTTTTACCTATATTTGCCGATTACACATTTTGTTTTGCTAGCAAAAGATGGGCGTACAGCCTACAACCCACCTGGATAGGCCACTGCTTAGTCAGGATGTGAATATGAGTATCTTGCTTCTCTTACTTAATTTGATAAAGGACTGAATATTAAATCAATTCAACATTGTTCGATACCTATCCTTTGGTCGAAAAACAAGACTAACGGACCTTAAAACGTTCGGACTAACGGACCTTCGGACTAATGAACCTTCGGACTAACGGACCTTCGGACTAATGAACCTTCGGAGTAATGAAACTTCGGACTATCGAGCGGTCACCGTTTACATCAGATTACGACCCGCCCCCTTTTCCCCCGTCTCGTCAATACACTTTGTTTAGATTCCTTTCCCGTTTGCTGTCAGTTAATCTTGTACATATCTAATGTGGCGATTATTTCCAGAGGCAATTAGTTTATCAAATATATTTAGGAATGCTGACTTTTAAGTTTTACCTGATTTTCTTCTGCAAATGAATTATGAATTTATGTGTAACAGGTATACAATGATTGAATGAATGTGACTCTGAAAACAAAAACCAGCCAGTGTGTGTGTGTTATAAATAGAAAGTAGGCTAAATTTGTTATCTGTATGTAACTGCATATATGATATTTAATTGATTAAACAACTGTATTTTGCAAGACTGTGATTTTACCATAGTTGACTGGTAGTATAGTAATGCCCCCAAAAAACTTAACTGTTCTGAAGCCCTGTGTTCATTGTCTGCAGGCAAAGCCATTTTATGCCTTACATGTTATAAAAATTTTAACAAATTTGTGAGGTCTGATGATTCTCTAAATGAACTTTCAAAAACTGATGACTACCAGTTAACTAAATGTTTTCACAGTTTGATCAGGTGGAATATTGAAAATGTAGACTGACAATCTTGACCTTACTGTTTTATCCTGTTTTAGAATTTGTAGTCAGTGACTTTTTATCCAACAAAGCTTTATTGTTGCCAGATTTGTACAAAAAATTTGAAGATTTAGTTGACAAAACAGCTGAAAGGAACCAGAAGACAAAATTGGTGAACCCTCTCCCATTAGAGGCAATACATTCTCCCATTTAAGTTTGGAAGATTTCAAGGAAACGGGTGATGAAACCTTTGCATGGGAAAGTTTCGAGAAGAAATTGTCAGCTTACAGTTTTCTGAAATATTTGGTACAGGAAAATGATATACATGTAGATCTCCCAGGTCTTAAGACTTTTCTTTCATTTTCTGAAACTGACACTGAAAAATCTGAGTTTTGTTCAATTGAAGTTTTAGATGAGACAGCAGATTCAAAAGCCGCAGTTTTGAAAACTTTGAATATTCTTCACAAAAAGTTTCAGATTGGGATAAAGCTTCAATATCAAGTTGTTGTTGGGGACAGGAAATCTTATGACCATTTAATAAAATTAAAATCAGAATATGGAGGTTCATTAAGCTGGGTTTTGCCATATCCTGGAGACGGGCACATACAAAATATCCCTATATAATCAACCAAAACCATATTTTTTTCAAAAAATTATTGTGAAATCATTTCTGGATAGATTGTAACAAATTTTACACCAAAACATTCAGAATTGTCTATATTTTGTTTGTTTATTTGCTCAAATCTTTATACGAGTGGCTTTTATTTGTACATAATTTGTCCATGATTGTTAATTTTTAGGATTTATTTTTAGTTGAAATATATAGGAAAATCAAAATCAATTTTTATTTGTTGTGTTTAAATTATGTACAAATAAAAATAACTCATAACAACATAATGAGTAAATAAACAATCAAAATATTGACAATTCTGAATGTTTTGGTGTAAAATTTGTTAAAATCTATCCAGAAATTACTTCACAATTATTTTTTTTTTAAATATGGTTTTGGTTGATTATATAGGGATTTTTTTTACATTTCCCAATACTTTTGACAGATGACTATATTACATTTTCTTTAAATATTTATACATTTTTTTTTATCTTTATATTGAATTTTATTTTCATGCCTAGAAAAAAATTACACGAGTTCTGTTCATGATTCATCAAACGGATATAGAAATGTTTTTTCTTGAATTGCTAGAATAAAACCGGTGGACGTGTACATTGTAGTCGCCTATCCTTTCTCTTGGAGATAGGAGACCATACATAAATGTTTGTATATTCGAAAATTTGTTGTTAATTATATGCATATGCTATTAAAATAGCAACCTGCATCGGCATTAACATTTGTGCACAGCGTGTTTTTAAGTCATTAGGTTAGTTCTAAATTTATTTTTAGAAATACGAAAATTCATACGGAGTTATCTTTCTTGACTGAATCTGAGTCTGAATAATTTTCGGCACTAAAAGCTGACAGAAACTCTTATTAATGAATACAAACGTGTACCAGAGAAACATTTCGTTAAATAAATATATAACCTAGCGCAGTGTGAAGTTTTGGGAATGTCATTCTACTGCAAACTTAATATATTTGCATTTTATTCCAATGCGATGGCGACATTCCATCGAGGGGGTCACCCTCTAAATCATCAAAATTTTAATAATAATCTCCCGTTTTAACTCAAATCTAATAAACAAATCGTGGAAGTAATTATTGCTGAAAAGAAAACAATATAAGACGTTTCGATATTTTCTACGGTATAAATAAACGAGGTCTTTGTTCTACAATTTTCATGACCGACGAACATGTCAACATTTTCAAATGAGAATCACGTGACCCGTGGTTTTACCAGCGACGCCATTAATGAGTTTGCTTTCCGACTGGCTTGTATCTAACGTTAACTAAATGACGGCACAAACTTGGACAGTGCAAACATTGAAGGTTTAATTACCTAGTACAGCGCGGGGTGGTATTACTTGTTAACAGTTAGAAGTATAGATTTAGTTGACGAGTATATGTAAAATAAAATTGTTATTTTATCCGTTTGAATGGAATGAATTAGGATAAAATTAATTTCTCCTGGGTGTTTGAGTACATGTAATATAGGTGGCGTAGTGGTTTTTCCCGCTCAAAAATTGTTTTTCGCGGTCTGGCATGTTCGATTCCTCATTCAGCACGACAACGTTCATCTGACCGGGAGTGTATTTTTGGCAAAATTTATAAATGGATCTGGAAAACTCTTCTCAGGAACCTGATGTTTCGTTGAACGATATTTTGAAAGCTGTCAAAGAGCAAGGTGATATTAACTCTAGATTAAGACAAGATTTATCTCAATTAAGACAAGAAGTACAAGGGTCTACTCTATCAGTTGCTACTCAGGTCAAGAAATTTAAAACTGAATCAGAATATAAATGGAAGTATGAGGGTAATAGAGTACAATTTTCGCTAAATTCAGAATTATTGGAAGACCTTAACCATACTATTTGGGCCCTTGACTATTCTAAAACAGATTACGCAAGGGAAAAAATCGGAGATATCAAGGACAAGATTGCGAAGCGCAATAAACTTATTAAAATTGCCGACACTAGCGAAGGGGGTTGGGAAACTGTCAGACAATATCAAAAACAAACCCTATTGCTAGTGATACCGATGATGAGACCAGAATCAATAAAGCGGAGAACATGGCTATCCGCAAACGCAAGTTCAAGGGTAAAAAGATAAATAAAACATACACTACGTCTACTTCTAGTGCTAATGCTTTTCAGTTTCAACCTGATTTTCCAGCTAATCTCCAGCCGCCCTTTCGTGACCCCCAGTCTTGGTTCACTGGATTCCCTCTGTACAACAATCAATTCAAACAGTTCAGCACGGGCGGAAATCAACGTAAAGGAAATCAAGGGGGATGTTTCAGCTGTGGATCAATGCAGCACTGGGGTAATAGATGCCCCCTCAACCCAAAGGCAGATCCCAAACCAAAAGCAGACTGATTTCATAAAAGATGAGTATTTATTCTTAGATACATTTGACAATAAACAATATTTTACTGATGATTATCATGAGTATGAACAAGGGCAAGCTCAAATCATTGTTAAAGGCAGACTTAAAACACATTTTGTTTTTTTTTGTTTTTTTGGAAAAGTATTGGTAAGTATACATCAGTCGGGAAGCCACGCACAGATTCCGTACCTCCAACAATGCAAAGTCAAATCCCGAAATCAAGGGACGTAACTCTATTTTTTTTAGACATGACGCTTTACGAGTGAGCGGCCATGAATTGTTTACGTCGACACCCCATGTGTTTTTACTGAATATCTTCATAAATAAAACTGAAAGAAGTATTCATTTTTATTGAATCCATTTTTTAAATAAAATTGTAACGTGACTGACGCGTGAATACGTGTATTTATGATATCGTTTGCTTGAAATCAACGTTGGAACTCGGGATACCGCTGCTGATGAAATGTTGTAAAAAAAAATGGCGCTAAAAATAGACTCTTTTACTAAGTGGAACAATTGCATCCCATTGGCTGTTTATGAATAAATTTGGTAAAAATAGCTAGAATCACGTATTAGAGTATGGATTATTTGCATATTTCCCCATCATTCGTCACTAGAATTCCATATTTGGATGTAAACAAAAAGCACTATATTTCGAGATTCTAACCAAATATTTCTGGTTTTTTTCATAGATTGATCGATCTATTAGGATGAAAATGTGACTGTTTCTGTTTAAACACGAAAGAACCACTTGACCAATCATAGCCACACATATATAGAGTCATTTTATTCCAGTTTTAACAACAAATCTTTCATTTTCGTTGACTCATTCCATGGCATTTATGGACATGTCAAAATATTGACATAATTAATAAATACATTTTAGAAATAAAAAGGTCTGCATTATAATGTATGATCTTGTCATGCAGAGAATGGTGAACGATTATGTTAAATTCACTCTAGATTAACATGGCATAGCATAAGGCTACATATTTAGTTCATGTCAAGCATTTACACCCCCCCCCCCTTTTTTTTTTCATTTTCAGTCTGTTTTCCTGAAATACTTATTGATGTGTGTACATGCTACTTTTCAGTGCCAATGGTATTGACAACCTCCAGTTTTAGTTAGTTTTAGATCATTGTAGGTAGATATATATATACAGACTGGACATGGGATGTTTATTTTTTTTTAACAAGAGTCTGAAGATACCAAAGGGGCAAAGTTACAGATTCTATTAAATAAAATGGATGTTTATTTTCTGTTAGTTTCAGATTCTATGAGTATAAATGCAAAGTTTCCTGTGATGTTTATTGGTTGAATATTTGAATAAATAAAAATAAGAATATATGATAAGTCTTATATATATATTCATACAGGTTTGAAAATCAATATATATATGGTTTTTTTCTTCTGAAATTTCCATGAAGTAAAAAAAATGGACCAGCATTCCAATTATTTTTAAAGTACATCATCAAACAAATGCCATGAGTTTTCAAGACACCTTGTGTCATAAATTATAATAAAGTCATTCAGAAAAGAACTTTTTGATTGTGTAATTTGTGAAACTTCATCTGAAAGTCAAAAGGTTTATTTCAATTTCAATTGAAAACCAGGACTTGTCTTAAACATTTCAAGAATGAATTAAATTTCTGTAAAGAATTTGGCTCAGAAGATAAATTATATTGTGGTACATATTGTTATAACAGTTGTAACACATTTTCTAGGTCAGAAAGTGGAGCTGAAACAAGATCTCAAACTTTTCAATTTCTTATAGATATATTGAACCAGAACCAAGTTGTTGAACAAGTTTCTACAGACATTTAGACCTGTATACACTCCAACATGTTGTTGAATTTGTTATTCATGCTTATTTTTTAGATGAAAAGGTACTTATGTTGCCTGTTGTTTATGAGAAATATAATTATCTTTTATCTATGAATATTAATGCCGAAATTTATAAATTTTCTTTTACAGAAAAGAATTTTTTCAAAATGTGCCCATTTATTAACTTTTTTCCAGTCATTGGAACAAATAAAATAATATTTTTAACTTCAATTTTAAACAATATTAACCAATACTTGGTTATTTTGCCAACAGAAAATATAATCATTCTATTCTAGTTATTTAATTTACTTAGTGAAATTTGGAATTCTGGTTTGTTCTTTCATGTGAATGCAAGTATTCTGTATGTGTCTTAAAATTATGTGAATGGTAGTCATTCAATATGCTCTTTTATGTGAATGCTAGTTATTCTGTATGTGTCTTTTATGTGAATGCTAGTCATTTTGTGTCTGTCTTTTATGTGAATGCTATAGTCATTCTGTTTGTGAATGTCATGGTGGAAAAATTATTGCAATCTAAGTATCCATATTTGTAAATGCTGGTAATTTTGTGAATGTCCTGGAGAAAGAATTATTGCAACCTAAGTACTCATATTTGTAAATGCTGGTCATTTTGTGAATGTCAAGGGGAAAGAATTGTTACAACTTGACCACCCATATATGTTATAAAAGCTAGTTTGTAGTTGTGTCAAACACATGAATATTCCAAATACATTGATATTTACATTGTGAGATAAACATGAAACTTGGTAGCTTTCATTCAGATAATAAAATTTCCTAATTTCAAGAAAAATATTTGCTTACACTGATTTTTTTTAAATTTGCCTTGATATAATAGGAAAGGTTAAGATATCTGAATACAATTTTTTATGCCCCTTTTTGTCTCAAGGTTTCACTTTTTTTTAGATTTTAAAAAAATTATTAATTTTGTTACATGTTTTTTTTTTTTATAATATTATCATATTTTTTCAATTTGCTTAATTTTTGTTTACATGCTTTTATTTTTTCCACACATGTATTTCTTTCTATTTATCTTGTACCTGTTGTATTGAAATTAAATTAAATTGAAATTATTAATTGTTGTACATTCCCTGTGCAAGTCGAGTATCATAGATGATTTTTTTTTAAATTTAAAGTGATAATAAATAGTAATTCCCCAGTCTAAATTACAAAATGCACAATGTCTAAAACAATATTGCAATACAAATAATTCAATTAAACTGAAAAATACGGTATTAATACAAGAAAATTAAAAAAAGACATAGACACCCCTTTCCCAAATGAAATATACTCTTTCGGATGTACGCTTAGGTGTCGTTTATTGTTGATGTTAAGAAACACCACCGATGTGTTCCGAAAGACAATGAATTTCGATGTTTGGCAAATGGTCGATCCGATCAAGGTGGGTGTAGGGCTAAGTGGAACAATTGCATCCCACAAGACATTGACACTAGTTGTCGGTATGACAATGATCCTAGATGATTTCCTCAGGCATTGTATGTTACAGAAAGCCATCATATTGTTTTAATTAAATTTTCTCTTTTAAATATAACCACCTTGACATTTGTTTTGAAATTGAGTCCGCTTCAAGTAGCAAAATTCGATGTTTGTACACAATATAAATAAAAACTGAAGTGATACAATAAATTTCTATTTATCCATAGACATCTTCCGTATATTTTAATTGATTTCAAGCATAAATATTTATTGTAAACCGACGTATTTTAAGCGAAGTGTTGAACGTCATTTTTCATCAAAAATGAAGCGAAAGTCACGTGACTGGGACTTGACTTTGGAGCTCTCCTGTCACGCTGGCTGTCCTACTGCATGTAAAAAAGATAGTATCGTTAGTCGGGCAGATTATTTCAATGTCATATGTAATTGGTAATGTTGCTCACATTATGACATAATATTTGAGTATTGAAAATTTGTCAGCAGACACATGGAACAATTTTATTACTTTGTCCGATGATAGTATTGAACAGATTTCCTTTTGGAAAAACAATTTGAGTGACATTAATGTCCGTAAGTTTACAACTGATGTTTCTTGCAACACTATTGTGTATAGTGACGCTAGTTCTACGGGATACGGTGGGTATATAGTAGAGAATCCGGACAGTATTACCCACGGTATGTGGTCAGATAGTGAACAATTGCTAAGTTCTACGTGGAAAGAACTTACTGCTGTGAAGAAAGTATTGTTTTTCTCTGTCAGAAAAGTTATGTTAAAGGTAAACGGATCAAATGGTTTACCAACAATCAGAACGTGGTTAATATTATTAGTAAAGGCAGTATGAAATGTCATTTGCAAGACATTGCGCTTGATAAATACAAACAGTGTTTAAACTACAATTTGTCATTAGATGTGGAATGGATTCCACGTACAAAAAAAACAAAATGAAAGAGCAGATTTTATCAGCCGTATTGTCGATTTGACGACTGGGGTATCTCAGAAGATTTATTTTTGTATGTGGATTCCCTTTGGGGGCCTCATGAAATAGACTGGTTCGCAAATGATGACAATCATAAATTACCTGTATTTTACTCCAGGTATTGGAATGTCAAATAAATAGGCATTGATGCATTCACTGTTAATTGTGGTGGGATTAACGGCTTGTTTGTCCCGCCACTGTGTTTACTATTCAAAGTTTTACAGTACACGAAGCAAGGTAAAGCTTATAGTACTGTTGTATTACCCATGTGAAAGTCGGCAAGTTTTTTGGCCGATGTTATGTCCCGCTGGTGATGGGTTTATTAAAGAGGTGGTGGGTGTGTCTGATTTGCCTACTAACAAACATAACTACATGTATATTCCAGGTAAAGGTAAAAGGTCGGTGTTTGATAATATTTATTTACCCTTCAGGATGTTGGCTTTGAGGTTAAATTCAGTTATGGTGTAATTATTAACCTTTCTAATACCTGGTGGTTGGTGTATTGCTATAGGCGAGAATTTTTTGTAGTAGGGTCAGATACCTGTTTTTTGTTTACACATTGGTACATAGACTTTTGTTACATATAAATATGACTGTTATATGTACTTTTGGTTTAATTTGTATTTCATGTATTCATCATGTGCATATTTATATATAGTATATATTGCAGATTGCGTTGTTCATGATATGCATATTTATAAATGTTTTTCTTTATATATGTTTTTCCAGGCTTTTAAAAATGAGATAACGGAACTTCCTGAACCTTTAATCGATAGTTTGAAATTTGTTTCTAAATTATTAACGGAAAGTAAATCTTCTGGTACCATTAACAATTATTATCATGGATTTCTACGGTGGAAAAAGTGGGCACAAACCAATGGTATTAAATAAGACGACATTTTACCCGCTAAGGATTTACACGTAGCTTTATACCTCGCATCTTTAGTACAGTTAAGCAGAACGCCTATCCCTGTGATTCAAGCATTTTACAGTATTAGATGGGCACATTACGTTATTAGTGTTATTTCGCCTACCGAGTCATTTTTAGTGAAAAATATTTTGGAGGGAGCGAAAAGACGTCTTTGTGTACCGACAGTTAAAAAAGAGCCCGTAACACCAGAATTGCTTCAGTAAATGTATGATAGTTTGTTTAGTGCAAAAAATTTATATAATCAACGCACGGTCACTCGGCATGTGTTCTGTAATGACTATAATAAAAGAGTCAGACAATTCAATCAACAACTAAAAATGGAACTCCAACGTTTCAACGCAATTACATATTGGAAAATTCGAGGTGTTATGAATTCTGCTTACCATTTACTAATAGATGGTGTTCATTTTAATTAGGAAGGTTTCATCCGCTATATTGTGTTTCTTTCACAATATTAGGACATTTTTTACATTGTTCAATACACACAATATGGTGGCCGGTTTTGCCCCCATCTATGATGGTTGTATCAGTTTTTGATATTTTATGTAATCACTTTACTTAACATACTATGGGGTTTATCATACTTTGACATATTATGGTATATTTTCAATGTTATTATATGATAATGTCTTCTATATTGTTTGTCTATACTTTTTACATGCTGTATAAATGTTTACTTGATTTTATTTTGATTTCGTCATTTTTAATAAATGACCATTTTCAATTAAACTATGAATTCAAGTTTTATTAAATGCCCAACCATCAAACAGAGCACAACGATTTGGATTGTGCCATAAAAATCAATAATGTTGTCGATAAGATTTAGATTTTATCAAAACAGTTGAGAAATTTACGCACAGATAATCCGAAAGAATATTGGAAAATACTCAATAGTGGTAGACACAAAAAACAACCAAATATATATATTGAAAATCTCTTACAATTTAAAAAAAAATTAAATGGTGCTCCATCGAATTTTGATGAAATAGATATACCTTCTCTGAATGATGATATGTTAAAAAATAGGAGCATATTATGTTACCCTGCGTTTCTTTTTCCCTTCAGTAATATTGTACATATTGTATATAATTGTGTCTATGTCTTCTCTGTACCCTATGTCATTTGGTGATAAGAATCAAAGATATATAGTGTGTGTATGTATAAAGGTGTCATAATTACTTAATGTATAATTAAACTGTCAGACTGTGTTTACACAAGCTTTAATGATTGAAATAAAAAGAAAAGAAGAAATAAAATGTATTTGTCAATTTTTATGCATAGGTTAAACAATAGTTTTCCATGTTTTATGAACTTTAAAACTCGAGGCGCAGCCGAGTTTAAAGATCATAAAACATGGAAAACTAGTGTTTGACCAATTAAGAACATAATCACTTATCCGAGAAAAATAAAAGAAACAATAATTAGCAATAATTAGTCAAATAATGAACTTTCAGTATCTGTACAGAGAAAAATGTATTCACTTAAAAAATCCAAACAAATAAAATGAAAATGTACCCTTAAGACTTTTCTTTTTAATGTGATCATGATTAAAACTGTTTCTTAAATAAGTGAACCATGTGTTAAAAATGCGCACCCCCATACTAGTAATTATCTATAGGTTATAGTTATAAAGATGGATGGAAATGTTCCTTGCTTTAATTTTTTTCTGAAGAAAACCAAGATTGGCATTTAGAAGATTTAGATTTAATTCAGACTCAGCAACTAATTTTCAGTAACAAACCCGCAAATAGTAGTAATAATAGATTTGCTGATGCTGTGTCTACCACTGAATTTGAAAAAACGGATTAGTGACCGAATTCCAAAGAAAAAACTAAAAATGCAACAAACTGGGCAATTAAGGGTGTAGACCTGGGTTACCCTAAAATTTTCTCATCGTTCAATTTTTGTTATATTCGCATCATGGAATAGTTATGTCTAAATACATTATCTGCCAAAATTTCAAAAAATTTCACCGTGCCGTTTTCTCCATAGCACATCCTAAATATAGCAATTTTGGGGGTATTCTTGACGCCAGATGGTAATACTAGTTTCGGAAGATTCTAATAGATATGCACATTTCTTTCTGATTGAAAGGGATTATTTTGGCTTTAATACACTTGAGAGTGTTGTTGTTGAATGAATATGAAATATCTAGTATATCTGAATATCCTGTTTGGAGATAATCACGTGGAAAACAGTGGAAACGGCAGAAAAGAGGGGATGACCTGAGGACCACCTTGGTATTAAAAATCGGATTAAAAAATTTTCTGTCGATTAATTTCCACCAAAAAATGTCACACTGAAGAATAGACATATAGACATCATTGCACCAAATTTTGCAATCTTTTACAGTCAGATTTTTAAAATATTTAAATTTATGTTTTTCATGGATGGCACCCAGAAAAAAATGAATTATTGAGGAAAGTTATCACACACCCATCCTTTGCTAGTTTCTTTGTTTGTGAGATAAAAAAAATAACTAGTTACCAATAACAAAAAGTTTTTGAATTCTTAAAATTGACACAGTGGATGCACAAATTACCAAATGACTGCATTTGTCTTTTTATTTTCAGGTCTGGGGAGGGGTGTTTAGAGGGTGATTCTACTTGATTAATTCATTACAAAATAAACCCCCAAAAATCCCAGACAGCCACCCAGCTGTATTGTTAAATTCCTTCAAATTCTGTGCTCCAGTTGTATTCGATTGATTCTGGTTATTCTGTAGTTGTCTTAGGAGAAGGGGGGGGGGGGGGGGGGGCGGTATGAGAGAGGATCAGATATTACAATTTTTTTCCCAAACATGGCTTTCTATTTTTTTACTACCATAAAATGAATGTACTCTATAGTTTCATAATATTTAAGATTCTGGTGTATATATATATATTTTTTTTTACAAACCCTTGAAATGCAATAGAAAAAGGTTGTAACACAAATTGTGTTACATTTCTGGTATTTTTGACAACATATTTCGATGAACATTTTTTCTGGAAAGAGGTATTTCAATAATATTTTGTGGGCACCGGCATATATAGTCTCTAACATTGTTTCTCTAATGAACCACTAATGAGTGAGTATGATAAGGGTAGATTTTGGCCCAATCTCAGAAACTGTTTATATAGATATAATATTAAACACAATCATTGAAAGGTAAGAACAATATTTTTTTTTATGATTTCACTTTGTCCTTTGTTGCTTAGCAACGTAAATGGAGGAGGGTCCAATTAATCATTGGAAATTCAAATATGGTGGTTTTATTTTACATATATTGCAGTCTTTTCGACAAAATGTTATATTCTGTGTATGTACACTCTAAAAATAATATTCCAATTCTCTATGGTAGCATATAGTATTTTTGTGTAGTTTTGTCACCCTAGCAACGGTTTTGTAAACATTAAATTAGCCTATATTATTGCAATTAATGGTTGAATTTTGACATCTACGATCTTTTGACTTGATATTTGATTAAGCGGTACATTTTTGTCAAGCTATACACACTACAAATGTCATTTCATATTTCAAAAATACATTTTGATATTTTTATTCATAGTTATGCCCCGTCCATAGCAATAGGTTTCCCTATGCACAGTATTTTCCTGTAGATCTCATGGACCTTTTATTTAATAAAGAAAACAAATTCTACAACAGCACCTTAGCAGATCTAGAGACATCTTATCATTTACTAACCAGTATATATTATAAGAATTCCTTAAACCTTACAATGTCCCTACTAACCAAATATTATCCCTAGCAACCGCAGAAACTCGTCAATGCTGAGCTCTGTAAATTGCATTTTTTAAATCTTTTTATAACCGAATGTTGATCTTTTTATTTTTTAAATCATGAGAGGAAATTATTCTCAGTAATTAGAATGTCAAAGGATCTATTCTCAGTAATTAGAATGTCAAAGGATCCAAGTCAACTGCCTAACATGGTAAAACAGCGCTACAGCGGCAGGAGAGGATATAATCCATGTTGAATAATTAACAAATAAATCGTGGAAGCCAGAATGTGTTGGGAGTTTTATCATAGATTGGCGAATATTATACGTTATTAGTCTCGAGATGTTATATATCCTTTTAAAACGGGATATATAACATCTAGAGACTGATAACCTTTTTATCTGAATGTTCCAACATTAATAAGTATGTCCTTATTATAGGAAAAACATAAATACGTGTATCTTTGGACAAAGATCACAGAGAGCGATTATTGATTTTCTGTCATCTTGTGAAATGTGTGTCGTCTGCTGTGCACAATGTAAATGGACAGCACATAGGTGAGAGCGATTATTGATTTTCAGTCACCGCACGGCTTCCCTGAAGTTTTAAAAGTACCTTTTTAGCCAATTAAAATTCTACTTGCCACGAGAACAGCAGAGAATAGTATTTTATCCCGAGCCAAAAGTGAGGGATAAAATTTACTAATATCCGCCAATCCATGTTAAAACTCAAAACACATTCTGGCTTCCATGATTTATTTCGATTCTGATATGTCTAAGAGTACAAATACGTGGCATACTTTGATTGGAAGACGGTAATTTATATTTACGGTATCTTCAAACTTTTTTTTGTTGAGAAAAGTAAAACGTGATAGATTATATAAATAGAATGCTTGGTAATACTGTATTATCGGTCATGGCCCATTAAAGTAATATCATACCACTAAAATTCCAAGTAATACTACACATTTAGCACTGACTCATAAACGATAGACTATATCAATGACATTATTAGTAAGGATAACAAAAGGACCATTATAAACAAAACACCGAATATGTAAATCAAACCTGACATCCGTGTACTATGTTAAAACATGCACGTTATATCGTTATATGTACTGTATTAGATGAATTATGAATTATCAAATATATTATTGTTTGTTTTTCCATACTTTATTGAAATAAGTAAGAATAAAATATTGATCTCACGATGTTGTTATCGGCAGTCATGTGTGCTAATCCATTACGCCACCGCAACGTTAATATTAAGCTATATATAAATCAAATTTACGTTAATACAATTATTCATCGGGAATTCACTTTGCGAAAGAGCCAAATAAAATATATTTGTTAAAGAAAAAAAGTTATAATAAAAAGTAAATGGACTACTAAAAATAGAAAGTTCCGATGTGTTTACATGTCTAATGAATTAATTTCTAAGATAATCTGACGTACTAATTTTCTTTTTGGTTGCTTGTTTTGTTTTCTGTACTTTTTGTGAATTGTAGGGATTATATTAAAGTATACTTTAGTATAGTAACACATGAAATTACACTGAGGGTTAGAAAAAAAAAACGTCGGACTCAATGCACATTCAGGTCGGCAGTAAATCACCTCCAAAATTTATTTAACGTCAAAACTGTTTCATAAAAATTGTTCAAATTTTACTCCCGTAGCAAAACAACTACGATAACCAACTTTATTTTGGATGAGATTAAAAGGTCGATTTCTATTTCTGTCTATTACGGATGAAAACGGTCAATAAAAAATGGCCGCTGACGAGAAATCGACCTTAAAATTATTTTTTGATTGCAGATTTCATACTCTCCACACTCGGGTACCAACACAAAAATTAAATGAGATATGTGTTTAAGTATATTAAACATCATACTAAAATATGCCGTTGGTACCTGCTTGTGGTTATACTGAAAATTTACATTAAATACACATTTCTTGTTAGATTTTTATATATTTTCACGAAACGATAGACTTTTCATTGACTAGTGTGACGTCATCGCACGTGCAAATATGGAAAATTGCTACCAAAATAGTAGTTGGGGTAAAGGTCTTATAAAATCAAGAAACAACGAAAGCTATACGTTTCATTTATAATTTGTCTATTTTTAGGCCAATTTCTGCCCTTATCATACCTACTCCTTTGCTTGATTCTTTTTCTCACTAATTTAACAAAATATATGGCCGTTTTTCACTTTCTCAAATCGACGTCCAATGACGTCACTGACGTATACTTCAATTAACGTCACACCCGTTAAGGAATGTTTTTGAAGCAATGATGGAGAAGGGACAAGATTCCAGATGAGGGGTTCATGATGACGGTACGATTAATTACGGTTAGTTACGGTTAATTAAACGATGTTATTGATACAATGACATTTTGCGAAACGTAACATTTTTACGGGAAAAGTAGCGTGAAATTCTTATCTCACCCACGGGTTGAGACATAATTGCGTAATTGACCAATCAGCGACTGAGAACAAAGTGATCCACACGTTGATTATCGATTTCTTCTCACACGGGTTGAGAAGAGTGAAAATTGAACAAGAATTAGAGAAATAATAATAACACTGCCTGACACTGGCATAAGCAGCAATAAGATATAAAATACAAGGAGCACAGCTATGGAAAGGTAAAAGAGTCATTTTTGTTAACTGGCCATATTCAATGTAAACAATCTTTGTCAGCAAGAAGCTTGGAATTGAGGGAGAATTTTCAAACGCACAGATGATCATATATTTGAGAAGACATTGAAAATAGAGTTATCTCCCATACCCCAGGCCTACATCCTTAATGTATGGATGCAATGGGCAGAGCAGAGGAATCACAGGCACTTGTTTCATTCAAAAAATATATGTCCCCTCCTCTTCCTTACTTCAAGGTAAACATCTACCCTTTTCCCCTTCCCCACTTCGCCTCAATATTTTTCGCTTATTTGTGATTCTTTCGCTGACCCAATTATATCGTTACACTCCCGAGCTATTTCTCTTTTCGACTGCCACATTTAAATATACCTACCGTGCCCCCCTCGGACGAATTGGACAAGAATAGTCAGCGAACGTGGCTTAGTGAAAATTTAAGTCATTGAAACGGATACAACCACTTCCGGGCCGGTTTAAATTGATTTAGAAGTTTTAAAAAAAGATGCTTTAAAAATCAAATGTCATTAATTTGGAGGTGAACATATTTTTATAATCTGCATTGGAACAATTATCTGTATTTTAAAGGCTTACTTTACATTTGAGAGGAGATGATCATGATGGCATTGTTACACATGGCCGGTCTAGAGAATTCCGAATGCATATGAAAAATCCAACGCAAACCGGAAGTGGCTGTATCCGTTTCAATGACTTAAATTTTCACTAAGCCACGTTCGCTGACTATTCTTGTCCAATTCGTCTGAGAGGTGCCCGGTAGGTATTTTTAAATGTGGCAGTCGAAAAGAGAAATATCTCGGGAGTGTAACAATATAATTGGGTCAGCGAAAGGATCACAAATAAGCGAAAAATATTGAGGCGAAGTGGGGAAGGGGAAAAGGGTAGATGTTTACCTTGAAGTAAGGAAAGAGGAGGGGGCATACATTTTTTTAATGAAACAAGTGCCTGTGAGAGGAATTGTAACCCAACAACAGCATTGGAAGACTATACATTTTCTTTTTACAGAAAATGGTTTTCTATGTTTGATAATTCATTGTAATCCAGGCAGATTTTCATTGTTCTCTAATCAGACTTAGTGTGAACTTTATTGAGTCATTCTATACCTAATAAGAGAACAATGCAAATCCAGTCAATCGTGACATTTTATAAAACATAGAAAACCATGTTTTATGAAAATAAGAGTAAAAAATCAAAGCTTCTGATTGGTCAAGGAGAGGTGATTATGTTCTAAGTCAAGTCTGGAAGTTGATTACTCCCAGCTGTGAAGTATATTCCGATTAACAATAAATTATCTCAGTTGTGATTGTATGGCTTGAATGCTTTTTTTTTTTTTTTTTAAACAGTTTGAACAGTTTATTGAGAAAACACTCGGACACATATAAACGTTTAACATGGGGTCAAATATAACAAAAATAATGTTAATTAACATGACGGAATAAACAAATGACAAACAGAATAGTTAATACAAACATGCTCCATAAAGGTTATGACAAATATTCTTTATACATATAATATACAAGTTCATAATATAGCTGCAATTTTTCTTATAAACATAGATACTTTTTTTTTTTTTTATAATTGAGAGTTACAAATTCAGAGTAGACCAACAAGTTTAAAATAAGATGGATGGATTCTATAATTATTCGGTATATATTTGTTTCTTAATATTACAACAATTTCATTTTCACATAACAGAATATGAAATTCATCCCCAATCCCATTCCCACAAAAATTACATTTTCTGTCTGCCCTTGGGATATTATACCAACGTCCTGTTTCGATTGGTAAGCGTAAATTTGATGTTCGGAATTTAGTTATCCATTTTCTATTATACTCACTGAGTCTTAATAAATAGCTTTCAAGACAAAAATCATTTTTAAATCCTGAGTAGAATTGTCCACGGGACGAATTATTTATGTCAATGTGCTATTTTTGTATAAACTGATCCCTTAAAATTTGCTTAACCATATTCTTGTCGAAGTATCCAACCTAACTTTGAAAAATATATCCCAGTCCAACTTCGTTAAATATAGACTCCACGCATTTAACCCATTTGAAATGTTGCTGATTTTGTTCATACAAGGATAACATTAATTTATATAAAATGCTACTTAATTTTGATTCACTTTGAATAAGCCTACTCCAAAAGGATATCATTCTGAGCTTAAATTTAACCTCAATAGGATATCTTCCAAGTTCTCTCAGAACCATAAAATTAGGGGGGGTCCGACCTATAATCCGACAGTCCGACAGTCCGATAGTCCGACGGTCCGATAGTCCGACAGTCCGATAGTCCGACAAATTCTTTATTTCTTTGAAAGTTAACACTATAACATGTGTAATATGGGGTCAGAAACCGAACCGTTTACTCACCAAAGAAAGGTTCAGAACATCGAAACACGATATCATAGACGGACAAACAATTGGCAGGGCCACACAAGAACTAAAAAAAAACACATATATGAACAACACGGACTCCATGAAAACATGGATCTAGTCGTGATGAACCGGTAGTGTAAGTATCCCGTATATTTTTTAGTAGCGACTACTTCAGGCTTTATTCAAGTAGCGTGTAGCCGAGTCCAGCCAAGAAAAGTCATTATTAAAAAGAAAGATGAAATAAATGAATACAAAAAAAAAGAAATACAAAAAAAAGGAAAAGACAAAAAGAAGAGCGTACCAGTGTCCCCTGCCCTTTATCATGGAATATTTGTGCTAAAAAGCAATGTCGACACATCAATAGAGCTGGATACAATAATGTGTGCGAATTGATTGATTGCTTAAGGTCCAGCAAGCAATATTTCAGTCATATTCAGGATAAGAAAAGTTTGTAAACAAAAAATCAGAAAGAGGGGACTTTGGGATGGTTCAACATGGGCAACGACTTATAACACGGGAACTTGCTTTTTCTGTCTCTTCCGACGACAAGTTGGTCATATTTTTATTCCCCGGGATTCCGACGGGTGACCCTGCTATAGTCGCCTTCTCCGACAAGCGCATATATAAAAAAGGTTACGATTGAAGTAATTGTCCCTAAGTGACCTCTTGTGGACCTTTTCCGTGGTTGCTTTCAAAGAAATGCCTCACTAGTTTTGAATATCCTAAGTCCTGAAAAGATTCGGCAATATTTCCAACACAATTTCTGCTCTTGTATTGGCTTTGACAGAGGGTCCCGACACGGATGCTGTTACGACATCAATTATTTCTCTGGATTTGTCATTTCTTTTACGTTTTTCGCTACTTATGACCGATCTTAAATCTTCGAGAACAGATTTATTTAATTTTGCATCCTTGATTTCTTCCAGTGAAGGAACGACCCTTTGTCTCTGTAATTCTTGCACAGTTGGTGATTTTTTGCACAATAAGTAGGCTTTTACAGTTACTACTCGTTTAACTGGTGTTCGGGGAAGTGCACATTTAAGCTTTTTAATCGCTCGATATTTACTCATTTTGTTGAAAGTAAATTCATTCCTCGTCTCTCCAGTATCTATCGGATAAGTAACAACTGATCCATTATGTTTTTTCTCCCACAATCGGCGCTGCCTTTCTGTTTTCCTTTGTCTTGCAGTGTCTACTAACATTTTCTCCCGCCATCGGCGATGCCTTTCTGTTTTCCTTTGTCTTACAGTGTATACTAACATTTTCTCCCGCCATCGGCGATGTCTTTCTGTTTTCCTTTGTCTTACAGTGTCTACTAACATTTTCTCCCGCCATCGGCGATGCCTTTCTGATTTCATTTGTCTTACAGTGTCTACTAACATTTTCTCCCACCATCGGCGATGCCTTTCTGTTTTCCTTTGTCTTACAGTGTCTACTAACATTTTCTCCCGCCATCGGCGATGCCTTTCTGTTTTCCTTTGTCTTACAGTGTCTACTAACAATTTCACCCGCCATCGGCGATGCCTTTCTGTTTTCCTTTGTCTTACAGTGTCTACTAACATTTTCTCCCGCCATCGGCGATGCCTTTCTGTTTTCCTTTGTCTTACAGTGTCTACTAACATTTTCTCCCACCATCGGCGATGCCTTTCTGTTTTCCTTTGTCTTACAGTGTCTACTAACATTTTCTCCCACCATCGGCGATGCCTTTCTGTTTTCCTTTGTCTTACAGTGTCTACTAACATTTTCTCCCACCATTGGCGATGCCTTTCTGTTTTCCTTTGTCTTACAGTGTCTACTGACATTTTCTCCCACCATCGGCGATGCCTTTCTGTTTTCCTTTGTCTTACAGTGTCTACTAACATTTTCTCCCACCATCGGCGATGCCTTTCTGTTTTCCTTTGTCTTACAGTGTCTACTAACATTTTCTCCCGCCATCGGCGATGCCTTTCTGTTTTCCTTTGTTTTACAGTGTCTACTAACATTTTCTCCCACCATCGGCGATGCCTTTCTGTTTTCCTTTGTCTTGCAGTGTCTACTAACATTTTCTCCCGCCATCGGCGATGCCTTTCTGTTTTCCTTTGTCTTGCAGTGTCTACTAACAGTTTCTCCCGCCATCGGCGATGCCTTTCTGTTTTCCTTTGTCTTACAGTGTCTATTAACATTTTCTCCCGCCATCGGCGATGCCTTTCTGTTTTTCTTTGTCTTACAGTGTCTACTAACATTTTCTCCCGTCATCGGCGATGCCTTTCTGTTTTCCTTTGTCTTACAGTGTCTACTAACATTTTCTCCCGCCATCGGCGATGCCTTTCTGTTTTCCTTTGTCTTGCAGTGTCTACTAACATTTTCTCCCGCCATCGGCGATGCCTTTCTGTTTTCCTTTGTCCTACAGTGTCTACTAACATTTTCTCCCGCCATCGGCGATGCCTTTCTGTTTTCATTTGTCTTACAGTGTCTACTAACTTTTTCTCCCGCCATCGGCGATGCCTTTCTGTTTTCCTTTGTCTTACAGTGTCTACTAACATGTTCTCCCACCATCGGCGATGCCTTTCTGTTTTCCTTTGTCTTACAGTGTCTACTAACATTTTCTCCCGCCATCGGCGATGATGCCTTTCTGTTTTCCTTTGTCTTGCAGTGTCTACTAACATTTTCTCCCGCCATCGGCGATGTCTTTCTGTTTTCCTTTGTCTTACAGTGTCTACTAACATTTTCTCCCGCCATCGGCGATGCCTTTCTGTTTTCCTTTGTCTTACAGTGTCTACTAACAGCTTCTCTCGCCATCGGCGATGCCTTTCTGTTTTCCTTTGTCTTGCAGTGTCTACTAACATTTTCTCCCGCCATCGGCGATGCCTTTCTGTTTTCCTTTGTCTTACAGTGTCTACTAACATTTTCTCCCGCCATCGGCGATGCCTTTCTGTTTTCATTTGTCTTACAGTGTCTACTAACTTTTTCTCCCGCCATCGGCGATGCCTTTCTGTTTTCCTTTGTCTTACAGTGTCTATTAACATTTTCTCCCGCCATCGGCGATGCCTTTCTGTTTTCCTTTGTCTTACAGTGTCTACTAACATTTTCTCCCGTCATCGGCGATGCCTTTCTGTTTTCCTTTGTCTTACAGTGTCTACTAACATTTTCTCTCGCCATCGGCGATGCCTTTCTGTTTTCCTTTGTCTTGCAGTGTCTACTAACATTTTCTCCCGCCATCGGCGATGCCTTTCTGTTTTCATTTGTCTTACAGTGTCTACTAACTTTTTCTCCCGCCATCGGCGATGCCTTTCTGTTTTCCTTTGTCTTACAGTGTCTACTAACATTTTCTCCCGCCATCGGCGATGCCTTTCTGTTTTCCTTTGTCTTACAGTGTCTACTAACTTTTTCTCCCGCCATCGGCGATGCCTTTCTGTTTTCCTTTGTCTTACAGTGTCTACTAACATGTTCTCCCGCCATCGGCGATGCCTTTCTGTTTTCCTTTGTCTTACAGTGTCTACTAACATTTTCTCCCGCCATCGGCGATGCCTTTCTGTTTTCCTTTGTCTTGCAGTGTCTACTAACATTTTCTCCAGTTCATCTTTTTTCGTCAACGCTAAGCGACTTTTCCGTTTTCTTTGAGTTGCATCCGCTCTCTTTTTTTTCCTCGTTCTTCTTTATAATGGCGACCATTTCCCTCTTTTTTCGTTTTTGAATAGCTGCTTGTGTTTCTGATTTCTGCTTGGCAGACTTTGGTTGTTTCTCTTTCCATTTTCGTTTCTGTTCTCTTCGTCTCTCGTCCCTCAACTGTTGAATCTTTGAGTAAACTGGCATGACTGAAAATGGATTTAGAAATAATTTGAAAATGCAAATAAGACAAAATAAAGCATGTATAGCCCCATTTACATGCACAATATTTGCACAAGTATGTAAATTTATACGTGTGTATGTTTACAATAGTATGTCAAGGAGTTAAAATAGAGACTCTAACTCCTTGAGTATTTAAATTAAAGCACTTTGTTATGCGATTGGGTACCAACCATTTTCACAGACATGGAGGAAGGGGCTGGGATTTTAGTCAGTGAGATTTTTTTTCCCGCAAGCGCGAAATTAAATCATTTTTCTCTACCGGTCCAGGAGTTAGAATATTTTTTTTCTAATTTTACATTTCAATATAATGGCAACAGTGTTGAAACATTTTTTTCTCTCGCCATTGTCAGAGCAAAAAAGAAATTTCAACATAATTAAAAAAAAAACAGCCCCCCATTTTCGGTAAGAAAATGGTTGGTGCTTTTCATGATTTTAATTTGAGGTGTGTATTTTAATTTAAAAGCCATTTACAAGCAGTGAAAAGGGTCCCATCAATACGTGAAAATTCTAAGTTTTCCAAATATTTTGGAATTTGTTGGAATGATAGATAAATATAACCTGGCATTGTATCTGGTTTTGTTTTCTTATATTCCAAAATATTGCTACAATAAGCCAATAAAGCGAAATCAGATGGAACCATCAGAGAAGTATGAACATTTTCAAGATGGCAGTGCATAATGTGTGCATTCTTTCTCTAGTTCCAATCAAGTTATAAGAACTTTTTCTTTCATTTTACAAGCCATGTGCACAGTGTGCATTTTATAGTTTGCGTTCACATGCTCAAAATACATACCATGTAAATTTACACACCGTGTCGTGTAAATTCACATCCCTTGTTAAATTTACATATTTATATATTTTCGTAAACGTGCAGTTTTTGCACACTAAAGCAAATTTGCATACCATAAAAATACACAGGTATGTAAAAGTGTGCATGTAAACGGGGATTTTTTACATTCATTTGTTATCTAATTTTGAAATATAAAGATCTTCTTTGTGTTGTACATTATACTTCACATTACATAAATTGCACGAAAGTGTCGCTGATTTATCCAATGCATACGCGACGTACAATAAAAACAGGCGACAAAATCGAACGTTGTCGGCAACGTATTTGAACATTTTGGTAGATCAAATAAATAGGTATATTGCAGAATGTAATATAATTTAAAATATGTACTCCATGGTGTTGTTCGAATCCCCATGAAATGGAATTTACCTCATAGTGACAACATCCATCAAATATCACCAGTTTTTTGTAGTCCTCATTAATAATGTCCCAAACTTCCATTTTCGATATTTTCAAATTAAATAGCATTAGTTTTCATAGACATTGTTGGAGGGTCTTTTTCTTTGGACAATTTGATCACAGAAAAATCAAACAAGAAAGTAATCATTTCTGATGTTTAGGAAATTAACGTGCAACACTAACAAGGCAATCGGAAAATTGAAAGTATTAATTTCAAGTTAATTTCTTATGAAAGTGTAGAGAAATAGTGCGTGAAACGTTGCGGAACTTAGAGTGTGACAAAGGTGGCTACGAACACAATTTCATATAAAATTCTCCATATAGGGCCATTTTAAGAACTTTTAGTGCTTTAATAGTAGCCTTTTTTACCATGATGAGCAATACAGGACAATAGATTGTTTCCCGTTTTATTTTAAATTACGTTAAGTGTGAGACGGAGGCTGAGGCATTTCACAGAATGAGGATACGGGAGAAGTGACCCATGTATAGCATGTATCCTACCGTGACATCTGCTCGGTCATTCAATAAAGTCGGTCACTTGTTTTGATTTACAATTCTCGCGCAGCACGAGACCAATGACGTCATTCTGTATATTCATAGCGTACATAAACACAGAGGGAATTCTTTTCAACGTCAAAATTACAAGATGAGATTAAAACAGAGAAGTTTGAATTGAATAAGTTCCATGCAAGTAAAAAAGATCCTTTTTACTAATGTCTTTTTTTCCTGATCATTATGCTTGTTAAATATGTTTCCATCGATGGTATTCCCCAAGCATTTGTATTTTTCCGGTTTGTTGACATAATCGTCATCACAGTTCATGACCGTTTCTGGAATGTAGGCAAAGCAAATTGTATTTTAAAATACTTTGAAAATATGAAGATTGATCATTCACATTCCACCATTTTCTAGAAAATGGCCGATTTTACCGGGAAAATACATGCAAGTGCTCTCCATTAGTCACAAAATGGCAGATTATTTTGCATTTCCACTGCTGCTTTAATAAAGGACTAAGTCCTCATAACGGTAAGCTGTCCGATTTTTCTTTCCATATTGATAGCCAAATATCTGTTCACCGGAAGTTTAAAAAATAGATCAATTGATAATTTAGAAACGCAAAAGATATATATTTCAATGAAAAATTCCCAATTCTTTAATTATTTACCCTATGCAAAATCGAAATAAATTTGAAATAAAATTCTAATAAAAAAATCTCTTTCTACGAAACTCCCGACGGAAGAGCGGCGTACAGAAGGTAAAATCGGCTACAAAATTCATTCAAAATAAAAGATAATAGCCTCACCGGACGCAATTACGAACGAAATAAAAAGTATGTCTCCTAATTGTTCCTTCAAAACATGAATTAAAAAAATACTTTTATAAATAGATACCCCGCTAAATTACTCGTGTTTTGGGAGAAAATGATTCATGCGCAGTTGTTGAATGTTGCAGACGACGGGTTTTCATATTTGTAAACAGAAAACGATCGACAATTGCACTTGGAATCTATCGCTAAAATTCATTGAGGTACGCATATTTTGTTATCTTATGCCTGTAATTGGAAAGAATAGGATCTTCTGGTTCTATGCATATGTAGAACACATTGAAATTAAAACAAAAACAGTCAATATAATACATTTTCCTTACCTTGATCTATCCCAAAATGTCAAAATCCGTGATGTACCTTATTCATTGAAGAGTCCAAGGAATTCCGAATGCAAACTGGCACACATTTATGGTATGAATAAAGGAAAGGTTTTTATTTCATGTGTATTATATACAAATGGATATGTGAACGCAAATGAATGAATGCTCTTTCAATTTTAACAGTTGTCATTAAATAATTTACATTAGAAAGGTTATTATGATGTCGTTCGAAATTGTGTCCAGATCTAGGTCACAGAGTGACTAGAACGAGGTCATGAAAATCTGTTTAAAACCCGTAACAATGCATTGAATAATATATGGGCTATGATTCAAAAGGAATATTGGTGTTTAATCTGAAATATGAACATGCAATCAGCTTCATCAATTTGGTCAAATTTATTATCAAATATCAATATCATCGAAATTGTTCGTAATTGCGTCCGGTGCGGCTAACGTGTACGGATCATCGTATTATTGAAATTTTAGGACTTCGTCCTTCAAACAGGTTGCCTGTCTCATATTAACAAATATACCCCTTACGTCTTGGGGTAATGAAATGAAATTCACAGAGAAGATAGAAAAAGAATTAAATTACAGCAATAATCAAAATTATAGCATAAATTGAACAGAGAATTAAATTAAACCAGACAGAAAAATGAGATTATCTGGGTAAAAAAAAATGTCATTATTACAAATAGCATCAACAAAACTGTATTGTTACCACTCTGTGATAATAAATGTGATTAAAATAAATTGAAATCAGTCATTAATTGTTTTACAAAAATATGGCAGAATGTAGTCAGTCTAATAGATTGTATTGACAAAAGCAAAAACACCAAATTCACTGGATTAAATACTTTATTATATGGGTAAGCAAGTTTAAAATTTGCATCAAATAATATATTTGTAATACTTCAATTTCAAACTATTTAAAAAAAACATCCTTTGAAATTTTTCAGATAAAACAATTACACTGAAAAAGCTGAAATACTGTACTTTCTTAATCTGGTTTACTTTTTAAGTTTGGTTGGCCTATGACAAAATCATGTGCTTTATTGACCTTTGACCGACTTTATGTGACGTAATAGGACGCCATTTGGAAAAAGGGTAGTAAACAAATATGGGTCAGTGTGTTATTATTATCGATCTTTTTTCCATGAAACTTTACACATGTGAGCAAGAATAGATGTGGAACATAATTAAAAAGAAAAAAATGATTACTTTTCAAACATGAAAAAAATAATCAAACATTATCCAATGACTGACCGACTTATTGTCAGACGAGGATACAATCAGAGTCATGTTTCCTGCGTTTTCGGTCGTGATTTGCAATGCAAGATTTTTGTATGAAAATAATATGCATAACAGTGCTTTATCTTGAAAAATATGTTATCTCTTTTTTGTTCGGATAACTTTCGACTTATTTAAGATTGTTTTCTTACCTTTGTATCTTACTTTCTCATGAACTTTCCTGAAAGTCGACATCATTTTGTGCATTCAAAAAGGTGTACTCGTTTATCGATGACGTAAATTTCACCACTTTCTCCTATGACGTCGCAATGCCGTTCGATCTGTGTTCGATTTCCTGCAAAAATGGTATTTTTTCCTTTTTCCGTTTTTCTGCGAAACCGAATTCTACTGTACTCTTTGTAAAGTAATTTATGTTACGCGTCTACAACGAAAAACAAAGTTGTTGTCTACTGTTGTGCTCTGCTTTGCTCAAACGGAATTATCGTCTAATGAGCATTCAGTCGTGGTGGGCTATTTTAATTTGAACAGAAGCTTTGTCTAGGTAATATCTGTGTTACTTTAATCTGATATTTGGTAATTGTATACATCGTCTCGAGACTATCATGACTCGCATATGATCTTGACTTTTGAACTCAAGTTCAAATTATAAAGGTTTTTTTTTGCAGTTTTAATTTTGTTTACCATTTAATGTAGCCTTAAGATATTTAGTATATTTATATATGAATCAGTATAATCTTGAGATCATATCCCACTTATGAGCTTGACCCCAGAAATCACACAATTGTTTTCAAGCATATTTGAGAGCCTTCTCTAGATCTATATCAAGTTTCTTCACCTACAGATCTCAATAGCAAAATTCAATTCTATATGACCAAGACAAATATCATGTCTGACTAGAGCATGTTAGTTCATTCTTAGTCTATGACATACATTCTCAATCTGAATGATACGTATTGTGCTAGCCTTTTATATTTGTCGTCATGGCTTTCTCTGTATGCCTGCACCAATTTTCATTACTGATGATCTACACAAGTAATAAAATAAAATCATTTCATATATCTATAATTAGGGCGCAATATCTCATTTAGAAAGTCGCCGTCTAAATCCAAATCAATATCTATTATTCTGTATTCTATATGTATGTTTCAGACTAAATGCCATCATATACAATTTACATTTCACAATAATTATAACAAAATATTTAAATGTTCATTTTTAAGGTCCTCCTATAATTTGTATGTCTTGACTGTGCTCCCTCATACACTATATTGAACCACTGTTAAAATCTATATCCATGTACCTAAAATATAGAAACAATGCGTTAAATTAGGAACAGCATTAAGTACGTGGCAAGATATTTACAAAGGCGTACCCCAAGGATCAATTTTAGAAACAGTGCTTTTTAACATTTTTATAAATGATATATTTTATTTCATATCTGACAGTTCCCTATATAATTATGCAGACGATAATACATTATCATATTCTGGCTATGACTTGGATAAAATTATAAACACCTTGGAAAAAGACAGTCTTAAAGGAGAACGAAACCAACTGATGATTTGGAGTTTTATAGAATTTAGAACTAATAAAAAAAATGAAAATATTACTTTTTTAATGAAAATTTTACAAGGGCTGATGTTAAAGCACGTTTATATCTTATTGAATTTAAATTTCCCGCTAAGCATGCAGGCTGCCATTTTTCTCTTATCAATGACGTAACTCCATCTATTCCGATTTACCTGTTCAGCTTAAGCTGAACATGCAAATCGGAATAGATGGAGTTAGGTCACTGATAACATTGATTCTATTGAAGCAAAATTGAAACACAATAACTCCATAGTAGAATCTTTACACATCAAATCAAACACTATGGATAACCAGATAAAGAAAATTGCTGAAAACCAAGAACGCATTTTACAAAAACTTGATACCTTGCAACATCTTGGGAATGAACACAGAATCCTACCTAACATTACAAGAAATCGTCAAAGAACAGGTGATTCAAAATGAACTAAAACATGAAGGTACCTTACCAACGAAAGATGATAGTGACAAAATATCTCTTCATGAATCTGACCTAGAAAGTGACACAGAACAAGAAACCAATGTGCAGGTAACAACTTGTGTCAATTTAATTCTTAGTGATTCTATTCTGCAAAGAATACAACCTAAAACATTTTCGCTAAACGAAAAAACTGTCAAACTGTCAAAAATTCGTGGAGGTACTAAAACCTGTACGTCATTTATTGAGAAAAATGGAATAATATAAGCTATTATTTGAAATGCATTCAATAAAGAATTAATGACCAAGCCTTACAAAATCAAAATAATTTAATCACAGGTAGCACTAAATTTGAATTGTTTTTCCAGTGTACATAAAATAGGTGTTATATTATGCCACGTGCATTTAGAATAACCAGGGGTACAGCCTCAACAAACTATGAGACTGTATGTAAACTCAATTTATTATCGCATCCAATATAACACTGTACACAGTACGTAAGTCTGTGTGTGAATCCACAGGGGCTAGGTGCGTCCGAAAAAAAAACAAAAAAAAACTATAAAATACTATATAATACTGTTTTTGAAAGAAATCCCCTTTGCATCCTTCACAAACGCCATAGACATGAAAATTGAGAGAGTTCTGACGGGCTTTTTGATTGGCTGAACAATCTGTTTCAGCCAATCAAAAAGCCCGTTAGAACTCTCAATTTTCAAGTCTATGGCGTTTGTGAAGGATGTAAAGGGAATTTCTTTCAAAAACAGACTTAAAGGGCATACAAATTGGCAACAGGTAAGATATTCTAACGTAATCTGAATGGATGAAAGTATTTAGCTAGTCGAAATGACTCGTTTACGCATGGGAAAGTCTGTACACAGATGGGAAGTGGTCAACCCAGCGTTTGTACGACTTCGGATTTTCACGCCGTTTTGTTTTGGTTCGTGTATGATACCTCAGCAGTTCGGAGGCCTACACTAACAATTGGGATCTCTTTGGAAAGGACAATTACTTGACGTTCGACTGATGAAAACATTTTTTGAAAATATTAAGGCGTTCCGAAGTTACGATCAATTTAACACGACGACTTAAAAAAATGGAACTTGTAGTATTATATAGTATCTTTTTTTTTTTTTTTTTCGGACGCGCCTAGCCCCTGTGTGTGAATCTGGTTAATCCTGTAAATAAAAGGAATGAAACAATTTTACAATATTTGAAATAATTATACAAATAGAATAAATGCACAAATCAATATTGTTTACATTTACCAATTTAATAGTCAATGGAAAGTCAAAGTAGAAACGTATTACTCAAATAAACAGTTCGTTGTCAAATATTCATATATGAAACAGTTCACAAATTGAAAGAGGCAATCAAACGGAATGTTATTGACACATTTACGATGATAAATTCACACTTACAACGGTGGATTGTTCAAACGAAATCTTGCTCTCAGGAAAATGTCCGTCATGGAAGTTGAATGAAACATAAGAATGAACGGCCCGATGACGGGAGAAACTATAAAGTCCGGAATGTCAGAAATCCCAAATATAATTCAAACGTGAATAACATTAGATAATTACAATACATTTCAATCCTCCTTGGTTGAATTAACACAAATATATCTAAATTAAGTTCCAAATTATTGAAACACAAATTATTAATCATTATTGATTATTTATCAGTAAATACATGGATGTGATCCAATACGCTCTCCGTCTGATATTCATTGGATATCACTATTAAAGTTATATCCATAAACACTATATACAGTTACTCTCCAGAAGAAGAATCATATCCACGATGGGTCGAGTATATACGGTAGGCTTTCCGTTTACCATTACTTTCACTTCAGCTTTCCGAACATGGCCGTCAGAACTTTCGAACGTTTTCAGGACTAACCCAGTAGACCATCGGTTTCGTTCTAGATTCTTATCCTTGAGAAGGATGACATCTCCTTTGGTAATGTCACGCTTTACGTCAGTCCATTTTTTCTCTGCTGGAGCAACGGTAGGTATTCTTTCCTCCAGCGAGCCCAGAATATCCTCGATAAGGCTTGCACACGCTTCCATTCTGCTTTGTACAAGTCACGCTCAGAAGTCTCTCCAAATGCGTTGGCATTGAATTCGTAATCTGTTTTCTGAGTCAAGAGCATGGACGGAGTCAGAATTAATGGAGATTCAGGATCTGTAGATACTGGTACCGGAGGTCGGGAATTTATGATTGCACATACCTCAGCCATGAAGGTGGTCAACACGTCGTATGTTAGAGTTTTTCCAGTAGTGCTTACAAGCATCGAGTTAAGTATCTGTCGAGCGGTACGAATCATTCGTTCCCAGGCTCCACCCATGTGGGAGGAATGTGGCGAGTTGAATTTCCACACCGTTCCAGAGTTGTACAAGTGATTCTTGAAGGGTCCATCTTCGACGTTGATAGCGTCAATCTTCAAATCGTCTACAGCGCCTACAAAGTTTGTACCTCTATCAGAGCGGAATATCTTCACTTTACCTCTAACGGAGGTAAATCTGATGACAGCGTTTATGAATGCAGATGAGCTCATCTCCTCAACAAGGTCTATGTGTACAGCTCTAGTCACCAGACAAGTAAACATAATTGCCTAGCGTTTAGAATTGGCGTATCCACCACGTGTCCTGCGTGAAACTATTGTCCATGGTGCGAAGGCATCCACTCCAACATTAGTAAAAGGAGGTGATGGCTCAACACGGTCGGTAGGAAGGTCTGCCATAATCTGCTCTCAGTTTTCCCTCTGAGATTACCACAGGTAATATACTTGTGAATAATGGATGACACCAAGCGTTTTGATCCGATTATCAAAAATCCTGCAGGCCTGACTACCCCTTCCGTGATATGGCGACCTTGATGATGATAGTCACTGTGATAATGTCTAACTAAGAGAGTTGCAATGTGGTGGCGTCCTGGCACAATCAAGGGCTTTTTTTCACGAGGTGTCAAGTCCGAGTTAGTAATACGGCCACCAACTCGTAAAATGCCATGTTCATCTAAAAAGGGGTTGAGGTTAGCTATTGGACTCCCCTTCAATGGTTTTCCTTGTCGAATTAGATCGATCTCAATTCCAAGTGCTTCAGATTGAATACATTTCAGGAAACACTCTTCAGCTTCTTGATATCTTTCGACATCTGTACTAAGGTCGTTTGATTTAGTCCCACGCAAACGGGCAATTCGTTTGAGGAATGCGATCGTTCGCACTAGTCTCTTCCAGTCTTAGAATCGTTCTAGACGGTGTGTCCCAATATCACATCTCGGTTCAGATACGGTGTCGGTTTTTGCGCTTTTAACAGCGGGTCGTAGCTCTTGGTCACCGTCTTGCTCTATAACCTGGAATAGCTCTTTATTTGTTTCCTCATTTTCACAATAGAGAGAACGTGTAGGTCCAAGGAGCCATTTGCTACTATGCATTTCATGAGCCAGGAGTGTCCTTGTAGCTGAATCTGCTGGATTACAATCCGTGGGAACATAGTTCCATTGTTTAGGGGTGCTGAACTTCCGGATACGTTCTACTCTATTGCCTACATATACGACGAATCTCCTTGTCTCGTTACTTATGTAACCAAGAACTACTTTACTGTCAATGTAAAACTTTACATTGTCTATTTCTAAATCTAGTTGTTCCAGTGCGAACTGTGCAACTTCTACAGCTAGAACTGCTGCACACAATTCCAAGCGAGGAATGGAATGTTCCCTGGGAGGTGCATGTTTTGCCTTTCCAAGAACGAATCCAAGTTGCTTAGTGCCGCTTGTGTCGGTGGTTTGTAGATAAACCACGGCGGCACTAGCCTTTTGTAAGGCGTCGGAGAATACATGAAGTTCCTTTGTTGGAGTTTTGCTGAGATATGGCACATATGTCCGTGGTATTCTCAACGTTTTAATGTCCTTCAGTGTTTTTCCAAATATCCCACTCGGTAGCTATTTCGTCTGACACAGGCTCGTCCCAATCTACAGTCTCAGACACTAATCTCCTCAATAACAATTTACCTTGCAAGATTACAGGAGCCAAAAATCCTAGCGGATCGTAGATGCTGTTGATTGTAGACCGTATTCCTCTTCGTGTGACGGATTTGTCGTCAGATGATAGTCGGAACAGAAAGTTGTCATTGTTTAAGTCCCAGTTCAATCCAAGACTGCGCTGTAATGGTTTATCGTCCGATTCTAAGTCAAGATCTTTCAGACTTGTTGCAAGGTCATCGGTTGGAAAAGCTGACATTACATTAGGATCGTTTGAGCCGAGTTTAAGTTGTTGTGCATACGGGTCCCTGTCTGACCCCACCTTCTGGTCCAATACGTGATGCGCAACAGGGAGATCTCTTCCAATGAGCAGTAAGATTTGACAGCTGTCGTCGAGTGGTTGGATGGTACCAGCAAGGTCATGTAGATGAAAGTGATTTAGTACAACTTGTGGAGTTGGAATTTCATCTCTATTATCTGGAATGTGGTCACATTCTATCAACGTTGGTAGACTCAAGTGAATGTCACGATGTACCGACTCAACAACGAATCCTCTCCCTCGTCTTCCAGACGTTGCAATTATACCAGAGCAAGTGGAGAGTGTTTAATTTTCAGATTTGTCTAAGATATTGAACATGTCAAAGAATGCTGGTGAGGCCAGAGATCGATTACTCTGGTCATCGATAATGGCATACATTTTATGAGTCTCCGATGGATTGTCCTTTTGAAATACATTAACTTGCAGAATCTTTGCACAGGAATTTCCTCTGTAGGAATTACAAACTTCTGTACATGAAGAACTGACATTGGAAACAGATTGTGATTTATCGGAGTTCCTTGGCTCCCCGCCGTGCTGCTGTAAAGGTTGGTGTGAAGACGAATAAGGTCCAGGCTGTGGACTAGCTTTTGTCACGTGAAGCGCTGTAGTATGTTGTTTGCTACCACATTCCTTGCATGATATTGTGACACTACAGTCTCTGCTTTTATGTGCATTGGAAGCGCAATACTTGTAACAAATATTGTTTTCCTTCAGTAATTTTTTCCGCTCTTCTACGGATTTCGTCCTGAAGCCTCTACATTCATCTAGTGAGTGCTTCGTTTTATGGATAATGCATCTATCTAGCGAATTTAGATTTTCATCATGTCTCTGACTTTGGTCATGCTGATAGCTGGTGGTTTTATTCACACTGACCCTTCCTTTTGTAGGAAATTGTTGTTTCCCCAGCATTTTCGTGTTAGTTGTAGTCTCCAGATCGTACATGAATCCAGGATGGTTCTTTGTTTTACTTATCTGCCTGATGAAGCTCACAAACTCTACAAAAGGTGGATACGCCACTCCATAGCGTTCGGTGTAGCTGGAAGCTCTTGAAGACCACTTCTCCTGTAGTGCGTACGGAAGCTTAGCCACGATTGGTCGGATTCCAGAAGAAGAATCAAAATATCCCAGTAGACATTGGAATTTCTTATCTTCTTTGTAAGATTCAATCTCAGACAGAATGTCAGACAGCTCGTAAAGACGTTTAGTGTCCTTGTTTGACATCTTTGGGAAGTTTGCCAATTTTGCCTTTAAAGATGCTTCCGCCATTTCAGGTGAACTGTAGCACTCATCCAGGCGTTCCCACAGACGTTGTAGCCCTCGCTCGGGGTTTCCTGCGTTGGAGGAACGGATGCTGACCGCATGAGGCGAGGACTCGGTCCCCAGCCATTTCTCTAGAAGGTCGATCTGTTCAGCTTCCGAAACCTGCAGGTCCTCCTTGATGCCTTTGAAACTGGCTTTCCAGGCATGGTGCGACTCAGCCTTGTCGCTAAAGGTGGTTAAGCGAGAGAAAAGTAAGTCTTTATGCAACAGAAACTTAGTCATATCCGACATCTGATTACTGTCCATATGATTGTCAGGTCTCTTAAATGTCGAGCTTGGAAAATGATCGACGGAGGGCACAAAGATGGATGCGTTGCTATCCAGACGAGGTATCACTGGTGGCTCAGCAAGCTTGTGAACAGGTTGTGAAAACATTGATGTCTGGACTGGCGCTCCATAGTTTGATGGAAAGTACGGTGTACCATACGGATACGTTGTCGTGTTCCTTGGCGAAGTTGCAGTAAATGTGTTCAGCAGTTTTGGACGAGTTAGAGTAGCGGATGTAGTTGTAGGCAGTGGCAGCAGAATGCCAGCTGTAGTTGCTGCATGATGGTTGTCCTTAAAGATGTTGGTGTTTGTCATTTCCGGTAAAACTGTCAGTTCCGCTTGTTGGTTAACGTAGTTTTGAACAAGTTCATTTGAGTCCAGTTTTGGACGAGTTAGAGTAGCGGATGTAGCTGTAGGCAGTGGCAGCAGAATGTCAGCTGTAGTTTCTGCATGATGGTTGTCCTTAAAGATGTTGGTGTTTGTCATTTCCGGTAAAACTGTCAGTTCAGCTTGTTGGTTAACGTAGTTTTGAACAAGTTCATTTGAGTCCAGTTTTGGACGAGTTAGAGTAGCGGATGTAGTTGTAGGCAGTGGCAGCAGAATGCCAGCTGTAGTTGCTGCATGATGGTTGTCTTTAAAGATGTTGGTGTTTGTCATTTCCGGTAAAACAGTCAGTTCAGCTTGTTGGTTAACGTAGTTTTGAACAAGTTCATTTGAGTCCACTTTTGGACGAGTTAGAGTAGCGGATGTAGTTGTAGGCAGTGGCAGCAGAATGCCAGCTGTAGTTGCTGCATGATGGTTGTCTTTAAAGATGTTGGTGGTTGTCATTTCCGGTAAAACTGTCAGTTCGCCCTCAAGATCCTGGCTTCTATTTTCGTCTTCTTCTAAGGCGAGAGCTTCTGCCTCTGCAGTGGCGGCTTTCCCCTTTGTTGCTAATAAATCGAGATCGGCCTCAAGGGCAGCATTTGTAGCTTGGATCTTAGCCTTTTCAGTTTTCATCTTTGATTCCATTTGTGCTTGCTCAGCATGTCATTTCGCCTCCATTTGTACCTGCTCGGCTTGCATTGAAGCTCGTTGTTTTTAATGAGTGTCTGTTGCTCAGCGAAAGCTATTTTTGCCTTTGCTGCCTCTGCTTTGGCACGTTTCTGTCTAGCTGTACTTGCGGTGCCAGAATCACTCCTGCTGTGATGAGTAGTCGCCTTTGACCTGAAAGACTTCATAGATGTCGTCTCGGAGAGGGACACACAAAAGTCTCTTATTCTTTTAATGGACGTGTCTACCAGATTCTGCCGCCTTGAGTATATTTCTTTGAGAGCTTCTATATCACTTATGCTGTCTTTTGTCCGGCAGGATCTCAAAAACTCCATATATATGTCGGATTGTCGACGGTATCGTTCGTAAGACACATTTATTCGCTCTTGGAGTGTCATCAGTGTGTTAATGTCCATAGAAGCTTGACTAATGTCCTGGATAAAGGATTCACATTTAATCCAGAATGATTGAAGTGTTTCGACATGCTTTTGTCGTTGTGATACGTAAAGTTCTGTCCCTCTTTCTGTGAGACTACGGACACGTGATGTAATATGACTATCCTGGCTCAGGACCTCTTCAGCTGGCTTATCATTTTCACTTGGATTCATTTCATCCACTTTACACAGTCAGTTCCGTTGCTGGATAAGTAATAATAGTCAATTACGATGCTTCACGTTAGTTCAACGTTGTAATAATGTACTGTTAGCTGTGAACACTGGCCGTAGTGGCGGTGTTGTGTACTGGCGTGTATTGTAGGATTCCGCAACAGGTTGTCGTTGATTAACAATTATGCCTCGTGCATTAAGAATAACCAGGGGTACAGTCTCAACCAATGGGCCGAAAATAAACTAAGAGATGAGTCGTATGTAAACTGTCAATTTATTATCGCATCCAATATGACACTGTACACAGTACGTAAGTATGTGTGTGAATCTGGTTCATCCTGTAAATAAAAGGAATGAAACAATTTTACAATATGTGAAATAATTATACAAATAGAATAAATGCGCAAATCAATATTGTTTACATTTACCAATTTAATAGTCAATGGAAAGTCAAAGTAGAAACGTATTACTCAAATAAACAGTTCGTTGTCAAATATTCATATATGAAACAGTTCACAAATTGAAAGAGGCAATCAAACGGAATGTTATTGACACATTTACGATGATAAATTCATACTTACAACGGTGGCTTGTTCAAACGAAATCCTGCTCTCAGGAAAATGTCCGTCATGCAAGTTGAATGAAACATAAGAATGAACGGCCCGATGACGGGAGAAGCTATTAAAGTCCGGAATGTCAGAAATCCCAAATATAATTCAAACGTGAATAACATTAGATAATTACAATACATTTCAATCCTCCTTGGTTGAATTAACACACATATATCTAAATAAAGTTCCAAATTATTGAAACACAAATTATTAATCATTATTGATTATTTATCAGTAAATACATGGATGTAATCCAATACATGTTATGCCGCACTATGGTGATGTCTTGAAATTCAAATCAGACAGATCAACACTGTAAATTTTGTGCTAGTGCTCACTCCCTTGAGATAGAACGAGGACGATATTTTCAAGTCCATCAACAGAATCGTATTTGTCTGTCATGTAACATGGGTGAATTTGAAGACGAAGAACATTTCTTTTTAAATTGTTCAAGTTATACACCAGCTAGAGATAATTATATTAAGAAACTAAAGGCAATTTACTCAAATTGGAATTCACGTTCCTTATCAAGAAGGCTTCTGTCTACATTGTTGAATACTGATTCATATGCTGTATTAAAGACAACTGTTAATTTTATAGATGAATGCTTGTTAAAAAGAAAAAAACTGTTTAATTCTTTTTTTACCATGAATATGAATATGTATATTGTACTTACATCCTATAAACCACTGTCACTCCCATGGCCTAACTCAGTGCCATAATCATTTGTTATTGTGTAATAATTTAATTTAATTTGAATATTTCAATCTGATTGGCTAATCCGCCTGGAGAAAATTTTAGTTATACTCGATAACCTGGGTTGGTATTGTGAGATCACCAACGTGTTCATCCGCCAACGACAAATTCAAATAGCCACATGAAATAATCGTAATTAAAATCGAGGAATCATTACATTTTGTTGTAAAAATTAAATTATAAGGAATATTTGAAATTGTTGAACAGGTTATACTTGCATAACCTGGTTTGGGTCAGTTTACGCTTTTCATAAACCGCTTCGCAGTTTATTAAGCGTAAAAAGACCCAAATCAGGTTATAATCGTTTCTAATATGACGGCCTATATATCGTCAACCAGTATATGTCGGTATATATCTACCTTTAGCACCTGCGCACTCAAATTATCGATTGGAAACAAAAAAATATATTAATAACTTATTAAATCTGTTTTGTGTCATTAAAGTAATTGAAATAAATATTTGAATATATTATTACTCACACAATAGGAGTTTGATTCAATATATGTGCTCAAATTGCGCTGATTCCGTCATCATATGTGAAGGAGGCTAAACCGAACAGCCGTTGTGTGGCGGATTCTAAGGTCGCCTAGGGTCATAACATTTACCGTATTTGTCATATTAGAAAAGAAATAATTCATGGCAGCCGTAGATTTGTGTACATTTAACCATGGGTTGGGCTATCTATCTATCTATCTATGGTGTTGACTTGAAAAAGGTCGTTGACCCATCACTCAAGTATTTGTGACGTCCTCCAACATGACAAAATTATTAGTATATACAGTAAAATCCCAAAAGTGTGTGTATTTACAAGTGATTAAAATCAGGATAAAATCATCATCTTTTGTTCATGTTGTTCAGCCACCGTAGTAGAGCTTAGTGAGTCTGTTCTTAAATTCCTCACTGCTCTCTATGTTTATCAGTTCATCTGATAGTTGGTTACAATCCCTGATGGTACGTGGGAAGAAACTGTATTTGTAAACATCTTTTTTCGGTCTAATTTGTATGTATCTCTTCGGATGATGGCATCTCGAAGTTCTCGTTGGTTTAATTATGTAGGATGGTATTGGTATCGCTACTTTTTCATGGATGGCTTTATGTAAAAGTGTGATACGGGCTATTTTTCTCTTTGTTGAAAGTGGTGGTAATTCCAGTTGCTTTTGAAGAAGCGTGCTGCTCGGCGTTGGACCATCTCAATCTGTTGAATATGTTTTTGGAGATGAGGGTCCCAAGTGCTGCTGGCATACTCAAGGCGAGGTCGGACAAGCTCAAGGTATGCTTGTTTCCTTACCTCCTCTGGACATGATCCTATATTTCTACGTATGAAGCCTAGTGCTTTATTTCCTTTCGCTACAACTTTCTGAACTTGTTTGTCCCAAGACATGGTGTTCGTGAGTTCAGCTCCTAGGTATGGATTTGATGCTACTGTTTCTAAGGTTTGTCCATTGATGTTATAGTCGAAGTCTACTGTTTTCTTCTTTTTTGTAATCTTTAGAACATAGCATTTCAGAGGGTTGAAAATCACCTGCCATGTTTTAGTCCAATTAACCATTCTGTCAAGATCTTGTTGTAGCCGTTTGCAATCGTCTTTGGTGGATATTGCTAAGTATAGTAGGCTATCATCTACAAATAGGCGAATTTTGGATATGATGTCATTGCCTATATCGTTGATATATAAAAGGAACTTCAAAGGACCTAGTATTGTTCCCTGTGGTACACCAGATGTTACTTTGGCTGTACTAGATTTGTCTCCTTCTATGGTCACTTGTTGTTCTCGTTGTGTGAGCCATGCTTCAAGCCATGATAGAATGTTCCCATTTATGCCATATGATTCCAGCTTTTTCAGTAGACGCTTGTGTGGTACCGTGTCAAAGACTTTACTAAAATCCAATATGAGCATATCGACTTGTTGGTTGTTGTCACGATTTCTTGCTATGTCTTCACTTGTAATGACTAGCTGTGACTCACATGATCGTTTGTTTCTAAAGCCATGTTGGAAGTCCACAAGTATGCTATGCTTGTCAAGATGGTTCATTATATGTTTAAATATGACATGTTCCATGATCTTGCAAGGTACTGATGTCAATGATACTGGGCGGTAATTTACAGGTTGGCTTTTATCGCCTTTCTTAAATAGTGCGGTGACATTTGCAACTAGCCAATCCTTTGGTACATTATGCTCTTCGATGGATTTTATGAAGATTAATTGCAGATATGGTGATATTGATTCTGCGGCCTCCTTTAATATCCTGCATGATATATTGTCAGGGCCATTAGCTTTGTTGGGATTGACAGCTTTTAGTAGTTTTATAAGGCCTTCTGTCGATATATTCAGGTTGGGTATATCTGGTGTTCCACTGTCGTCTATTTGTGGGAAGTTGTCAAGATCTTCTTTCGTGAATACTGATTTAAATTGTTCATTCAATGCTTCTGCTTTTCCTTTACTGTTTTCAATCGTTTCTCCATTTACCTTCAGTGTTGATACCCCTACTGTTTCTCTCTTTCTTGCTTTTACGTACTTCCAGTATTTTTTCCCTATTCGATAGTTATCTTGTTGGTTAGTTGATGTGTTGTTTGACGTTGTTCCACTTACCTCTAACATATCGAAAATAAACTTTCTATGTGCTTTGTCAATTTCAGCCTTTTCTTGTGCTCTATATTGTTTGAACTTTTTCCAGTGATCTTCTGTTTGGTACCTTTTGGCAGCTTTGTATAGTCTTTCCTTTTTACGTATCATTTTCTTGATGTTTTGGTTTATCCATGGTATATTCCATCTTGATGTTAGGGTTTTTTATGGTATGTATTGGTCCATTGCATTGATAAGGTGTGATTTAAAAGTGGTCCAATATCCTTCGATGTTCATTTCTTTATATTTTTCCTTGAAATTTTCTAGTTTACTGTCTAGATATTCCTTAACAGCATCTACGTTTCCTTTCTAATAAAGATAAACTGTTCTTGGCTTGTTTCTGATAATCTTCGGTCTTGCATTTATAGTTGTTATTATCATTTGATGGTCACTCATTCCATTCATAACATCGACTTTATGTACGAGATTTTCGTTGGTAGTTAGAACTAGATCTAAAATATTCTTTTCTCTTGTCGGTTCAGTTACACATTGCTGTAAACAGTGTTCCTCAACTAAATCTATTGCAAGTTGGTTTATTTCAGTTGAATAGTTATGGCTTGATTTGATAGTATATCCACCTTTTATATCATCTTCATCCCAGTCAATGTCAGGCAAATTGAAGTCTCCCGTTAGTATAACATTAGGTAAAGTGCTGTTGTGGGTCAGTCTACTTAGTGAATTATTCAGGTTCTCTAGTGCTGATGGTTCGTTGTCCGGTTGGCGATAGAAACAACCGGTGTATAGTGCTTTGCAACCCTTTAGTTGTACTTTAGTCCACGCTATTTCACAGTCAGTGTCTAGGGTGTCTTCACCACTACATATAGTGTCTTTCCGTACTGCATTGATCACCCCGCCTCCTTCGTGGCCTTTCTTACATGTTCTGTCTTTGCGTACTATCATATATCGCTCTGGGTCTAGTATCTCTGATGTGGGTATAGATTTGTCAAGATGTGTTTCCTGGAGATGGATTATGTGTGGTTGGTGCGTTTCAATACTTATATTGAGCTCGTTTCTCTTAGCTTCACTTCTGAGACTACGGCAGTTCATTGTAAGGATAGTAAGTAGATTTTGATTGTCCTGAGTTGAACTAATTGATGTATTGCTTCCTGTTGATATGTTGGAAGTGTTCATGTCATCCACCTGATTGTTTATTATTGGTGTTGGCTGGCACGTCTGGCGTTATATAATGTTTGGTTCATAATTTCCTTCTGTTTACATTTTGGACATGACCATATAATGTTATCACACTTACACATATTGTTATATTCTACTGGGCTGATGTTGCCGCATTTGATGTGAACCCAGTGTTCACAGTTGTCACATGATATTGCCGTGTGGTTGCTATTGACTGATCTACCACATATTCCGCACGGATATCGTATTGGTCCAGGATTCGGATGAATATCATTTGCTAGTATTAAGGTAAGAAGCACAAATGTTCTAAGCAATTTTGGTAATTTGTTCTTGTCAATTGTTAATTCAAGTTTTTGAATGTGTAGACAAAGGCTGGGTGTGATGTCCCTCCATGACATAGCATCAACATAGAAAGTTACTTTAGACTCATCTGTTGATAATAGTTTATGGTGGCCTTTTCTAGGTAAACATATGATCGTGACTGCATATGTGACAATTATAATAGCTGAAAGTGCAAGGACTATTTTAGCACATTGGGCTTTAGCTCGGGAAAAATTTATCGAATATAAATGCCCAACCTATGGTTAAATGAGCACAAATCTACGGCTGCCATGAATTATTTCTTAAATAACTTGTTCAACAATTTCAAATATTCCATAACTAAGATGTTTCTTGTACTATTTTTAGACAACACGTAAAGCGGCGTATTTATAAAGTAAATCCCCGATAAAGACCCGGAACTGTTCCGTAAGTTTGACTGGTTAGAATCTAGTGCGCTTGTTGCCAATGGAAAAATCGGTCACATTGATCGTCGCATGTACTAATGAGATTATGTTAGAATTAAAATTAGTAGAGGAGAAAACAGTTGAGTAGTGTGGAAGAAAATATGTTTCTTAATCCAATTTTTTGTTTTTTCATTATAATGTCAGGCTATCAATCATCAGCAGGTCCAGGTATGTTATAGAGATAAAAGTTTATGGCTGTAAACTAGAAATAGAATAAATACGAAATATTTTATTAAAGAAAGCTCAATAATGAACATTTGTCAATGACAGCATAGACACAACAAAGAATAAATTTTCACAACAATCGATACAATTACAATTTATAATGTGTTCCAAGGGGAGTAACTCTAGTATATTTAAGTACAAATTGTATATGCCAATAAGAACAGTTTTAGTGAAAATGATGCAAATTGCACAAATTTAGTTAACTCAACTTCATCAAAATTATTGATAAATTTTCTGAAACAAACGTAGAAGCTATTGTCAACGGTACCGATGTCGACAATAGTAACGAATATGAGCCAAATTAAAATGTATCTAATTCAAATAGTGAAGAAAATTTGTTATATTATAATGACACGTCTGTAAATAGTAATCATGTTGTTGTTGATGTAAATAAATCTATTGTTTGTAATGAAATTGAAACTAGTGTCGGAAATGTAAACTTTAAATATGACTTTAACATTATTAATATTCTCACAGGTACTTGTGGACAGGACCCTCCCCCCTTTTTCTTGAACATCGATTTTTTTTTCATGTAAACAACATTTTGCAACTTTCTATATATCACTGTATGACATATATACAATAAATACAAGCAAACAGTAGTTTCTATCCATACCGGGTTTCTGACATGTATATAAGAGAGAAGGTAAGTCACTCTTCTTTGTCTACTTTGGGGTACCTGTTGTGCATTCATCTTAAATTTAGTGAATAAAAAAGGCCTACCTGTCTGGAAATTGGCTTATTCCTTCTTTGTATATATTATTCTCCCTGAAAACACACATTAATATTTATTTACAGCAGCTGACATCTCTCCATGGAACATTTTCCACTCGCGATTTGCGATTTTCAGACGACATTTTTGAAAACTCGAATTAAAGCTACGGAAGTGTCGATATTAGCGACATCTGCTGGTCATTTGAAATATTGACGATACGGTAAATATCGAGACTTCCGGTTAAGATTAAATTTTGCGCCAAAAAATTCCAGAACTTTTTACCCGGAACTCTCGCGTTTTACCGTATTGTCAATATTTTAAATGACCAGCAGATGTCGCTAATATCGACACTTCCGTGGTTAAAAAGTTTCGACAGGCAACTAGTAATAGTAATGCCCCCTATAGTTGTTAGGCTTAGTGGGTTCAACACTTTTTAAAATAGGAAAAATATAACCAGTGTACCAATTTCTTGGGTAAATACCTGAATCAAGGACTTGAATAAAATATACCAGTTTTTGTTACCAAGCTTCTCCCTGCAATCAAGAATGGGAAATAAATAACTCAACTTTGAAAAATACCCATAATGTATTAAAGTGTTTCCAGTTAAATATAAATGAAGCTTTACAGAAAATGACAGACCCATACATTGTTTTTATTTGTTGTAAGTTGCCAGGTTTTACTCTTATTTCGGTTTTTTTAAACAAAATAAGATAAATAAATAAAATAACTAAAAGAGTGTTGGAAGAAATATATTTGTTGTATAAGTAACACATACTATATGAATTTTGAGAGGGCACATTTGTATTTGTTGGAAGCGGCCTTGTTGGTGTATCGATGTTTATAATAGTCATAAAATTGATCATTTTGATTAATCTTTTGACAAATTTATGAAATTTGAATTTTTTAATGAAAAATAATTCATATAGAACCTTTAACTAATACAATAAATACGATTTTATGGTGTATTTGGGTATATTTGGGTGTATTTGGGTAAAACGTCGCACCCTGTTTGTAATCATATATGCATAGGCTCCGCCCATCACGAGAGTATACGTAAGGTGCCATGGCGGACAACATACAATTTTCGATCGTGAAGGTAGAAACAGGTATTGTAACACTTATTTCGTATCGCCATTACTTAAAAATTGTAGGGAATAATAAGTTATGACCAGATATGCAAAAAGAAAGTTGAAATATTCACTTAACGAAAATTTTAATTTGCTCCCATATGCGTTGAATGGGACCGATTCGTAACCCTAACTGGAGCACAAGCGGAATGAGGGTTACGTAATCGTATCTACACCTCGCCATGAACGGCATTCGAACTCATAACAATATATGTATTGGCCTGTCTTACGCCGAGACCGAGATTCTAAGACGAGACTAATACAGAAACAGCTAGTTAATGTATGTGTTTTATTAAATATTCTGATTCATATGGTTTAATATTTTTTCAAAAAGTGGGAATATACAAGTGTATTTGTCAGATTATCATAAAAGTGAACAGCCATAGAAAAAAAACAATTAAATTTGATTGGATGCTTCTCCATATATAGGAATCGATCAATTAGAGAGACCATCCAACATTATACTTAGACATAATAAGGTTCAGTGCTTGTATTGCTGTTCTACATTTCACAGTCACAGTAGGATGCTCTATAACGAGCATAGCTTAACAAATACCATTACCAATGCTTACTATATATCATACATAAATATATATTTATGCACAAATCAAACACAATTTTTATCAATCTTTCAAATATCTTGAACTGAGTGAATGGAGGCAAAATCGACACATCGAACACATATATATGGCCGCTTACTTTCCTGGCTTGGTACAGGTACTTCAATAAAAAGTGACGGGGTTAGACTAGTTTTATGATCCAAAACCCTCCCCTCTTAGTGGAATGATGGGGTCATGCAATTGTTTGCAGTTGTGAGTAAAATGCCAACCCTCACATATAACAGGGCTAACAACTTTATTATAAAGAACGCTATAATCTTGAACATTACACATAATATATTTAAAAACTGTAATAATTCTTTATTGTGCTCTAATTGTAGTTTCATTGATTGTACAAGATAACATAATTGTATTTGGTTCAACGATTCACCTACTTTGTACGCTTGACGATTCACTAGACCTCACCAATGGTAGCGCTCGGCTATGGTTTCGTGGCAGTGAGAAGAAAGCTTTCATCTTCAATGGATTCTCTTCAGATCCAAATAAATATGTAGAAAATGTCATCTCTGCAAGGCAATTTCGTCTAAGGATATTCAACACCAGTAAAGCAGATGTAAATTGTTATTACAAATGTGCGTATGGTTTCAAATTTGATGAGAAAATGTTAGATTTGAATACCACGAAATATCAGTGTAAGTACAAATTAAATTCATTTAATCGAATTTAAGTGATTCCTCATTGTATAAACTTATAAATAAATATATCCAACATGATCATCGTGTCCTTGATTGTACAAGATGACATGATTGTATTTGGTTCAACTCTTAGCTTACTTTGTAAGCTTGACGATTCACTAAACCTCACCAATGGTAGAAGTCGGCAATGGTCTCGTGGCAGTGAGAACAAAGTTTTAAGCTTCAATGGCTTCCCTTGAGATCCAAATAAATATGAAGAGCATGCCATCTCTACAAGGCAATTTCGTCTAAAGATATTCAACACCAGTGAAGCAGATGTAAATTGTTACTACAAATGTGTGTATGGTTTCAAATTTGATGAGAAAATGTTAGATTTAAATACCATGAAATATCAGTGTAAGTACAAATGAAGTTGATTTAATCTAATTTAAACTAACTAATTTAGTGAACTGCATCGGTGGTGTCATGGTTACCGTGCTTGCCTTGAGTGTGGTAGATCGTGGGTTCGAGCCCCGGTCGGGTCAAACAAAGACTATAACATTTGTATTTGTTGCTTCTCTGCTAAGCACAGAGCAGTAAGGAGAAAGAGCAAAGACGAGTTGGTTAGGAATCAGGATAATGTGTCCTAGTGGTGAGACATGTCTATCAGCGGAGTGTTGTTTCAGTGAGCTAGTACTATACAAATCCGACTAAGCGTATTCGTCTAGTACAAAGTGGACCCCGCCATTGACTTATTCAAAATTAACTTGTTTTCGCCATGATATAAATGAAAAAATACTTACTTACAACGCGTTTATGACAAAAAACCTTCATAAGGTAGACTGAAAATCAAAAGTATGGAAACTCAAAAAAGTTTATTTCGGTTTATTTTAAAATAAATTACAACAAAATGAAATATAAAGTTGCGTTTATCAACATTTGACAAAACTTCAATCCAAGTTTAATGAAAATACACGAGGCGTTAATATGCCATGTTTATAATAATTAATGTGAAATATTGTAAAATCATTATTAATCGTGGGGTACTATTTTTCGCTGATTTCGTGGTCCACTTAAACCACGAAAATAAAAATCCAACGAAATGCAATATTCCTATTGATTGTTGGCTATAATATTTAAAACCACGAATTCAAGAGCCCAGGGATAAATGCATTTTGTAAAAACTACAAAAATTGGCGCCAGCGAATAGAAGTACTTTCACAATATTTATATTACTGTTATTCACCACCCTCGTTTAATCTAATGTGTAGTGTGGAGGAAGTTTGTCAGTTACTTGACGGACAATGGGGGACGTTTGTCAGTTACTTGACCGACAATGGAGGAAGTTTGTCAATTACTTGTCCGACAATGGAGGAAGTTTGTCAGTTACTTGTCCGACAATGGAGGAATTTATCAGTTACTTGACCGACAATGGAAAATTTGTCAGTAACTTGACCGACTATGGAGGAAGTTTGTCAGCTACTTGTCCGACAGTGGAAAAGTTTGTCAGTTACTTGTCCGACTATGGAGGAAGTTTGTCAGTTACTTGTCCGACAATGGAGGAAGTTTGTCAGTTACTTCTCCGACAATGGAGGAAGTTTGTCAGTTACTTGACCGACAATGGAAAAGTTTGTCAGTTACTTGACCGACTATGGAGGAAGTTTGTCAGTTACTTGTCCGACAATGGAGGAAGTTTGTCAGTTACTTGTCCGACAATGGATAAGTTTGTCAGTTTCTTGACCGACTATGGAGGAAGTTTATCAGTTACTTGACCAACAGTGGAGGAAGCTTGTCAGTTACTTGACCGACAATGGAGGAAGCTTGTCAGTTACTTGACCAACAGTGGAGGAAGCTTGTCAGTTACTTGACCGACAATGGAGGAAGCTTGTCAGTTACTTGACCAACAGTGGAGGAAGTTTGTTAGTTACTTGACCGACAATGAAGGAAGTTTGTCAGTTACTTATCCGACAATGGAGGAAGTTTGTCAGTGACTTGTCCGACAATGGAGGGATTTTGACAGTTACTTGACCGATAATGGAGAACGTTTGTCAGTTACTTGTCCGACAATGGAGGGATTTTGTCAGTTACTTGACCGACAATGGAGGGATTTTAACAGTTACTTGTTCGACAATGGAGGAAGCTTGTCAGTTACTTGACCGACTATGGAGGAAGTTTGTCAGTTACTTGTCAGATAATGGAGATATTTTTTTCAGTTACTTGACCGACAATGGAGGGATTGTGACAGTTACTTGACCGATAATGGAGGACGTTTGTCAGTTACTTGTCCGACAATGGAGGGAATTTGTCAGTTACTTGACCGATAATGGAGGAAGTTTGTCAGTTACTTTTCCGACAATGGAGGGATCTTGACAGTTACTTGTCCGACAATGGAGGAAGTTTGTCAGTTACTTGACCGACAATGGAGGAAGTTTGTCAGTTACTTGTCAGACATTGGAGGGATTTTTTTCAGTTACTTGTCCGACAATGGAGGAAGTTTGTCAGTTACTTGACCAACAGTGGAGGAAGTTTGTCAGTTACTTCTCCGACAATGGAGGAAGTTTGTCAGTTACTTGACCGACAATGCATACGTTTATCAGTTACTTGACCGACTATGGAGGAAGCTTGTCAGTTACTTGTCCGACAATGGGGGAAGTTTGTCAGTTACTTGTCCGACAATGGATAAGTTTGTCAGTTACTTGACCGACTATGGAGGAAGCTTGTCAGTTACTTGTCCGACAATGGAGGAAGTTTGTCAGTTACTTGTCAGACAATGGAGGGATTTTTTTCAGTTACTTGACCAACAATGGAGGAAGTTTGTCAGTTACTTGTCCGACAATGGAGGAAGTTTGTCAGTTACTTGACCGACAATGCATAAGTTTATCAGTTACTTGACCGACTATGGAGGAAGCTTGTCAGTTACTTGTCCAACAATGGAGGAAGTTTATCAGTTACTTGTCCGACAATGTATAAGTTTGTCAGTTACTTGATCGACTATGGAGGAAGCTTGTCAGTTACTTGTCCGACAGTGGAGGACATTTCTCAGTTACTTGTCCGACAATAGATAAGTTTGTCAGTTTTTTGACCGACAATGGAGGAAGCTTGCCAGTTACTTGTCCGACAATGGAGGAAGTTTGTCAGTTACTTGACCAACAGTGGAGGAAGTTTGTCAGTTACTTTTCCGACAATGGAGGACGTTAGTCAGTTACTTAACCAACAGTGGAGGAAGTTTGTCAGTTACTTGTCCGACAATGGATAAGTTTGTCAGTTACTTGACCGACAATGGAGGAAGCTTGTCAGTTACTTGTCCGACAATGGAGGAAGTTTGTCAGTTACTTGTCCGACAATGGAGGAGGTTTGTCAGTTACTTGACCAACAGTGGATGAAGTTTGTCAGTTACTTCTCCGACAATGGAGGAAGTTTGTCAGTTACTTGACCGACAATTGATAAGTTTGTCAGTTACTTGACCGACTATGGAGGAAGTTTGTCAGTTACTTGTCCGGCAATGGATAAGCTTGTCAGTTACTTGTCCGACAATGGATAAGTTTGTCAGTTACTTGAACGACTATGGAGGAAGCTTGTCAGTTACTTGTCCGACAATGGAGGAAGTTTGTCAGTTACTTGTCAGACAATGGAGGGATTTTTTCAGTTACTTGACCAACAATGGAGGAAGTTTGTCAGTTACTTGTCCGACAATGGATGAAGTTTGTCAGTTACTTGATCAAAGGTGGAGGAAGTTTGTCAATTACTTGACCGACAATGCATAAGTTTATCAGTTACTTGACCGTCTATGGAGGAAGCTTGTCAGTTACTTGTCCAACAATGGAGGAAGTTTATCAGTTACTTGTCCGACAATGGATAAGTTTGTCAGTTACTTGACCGACTATGAAGGAAACTTGTCAGTTACTTGTCCAACAGTGGAGGAAATTTGTCAGTTACTTGTCCAACAATAGATAAGTTTGTCAGTTTCTTGACCGACAATGGAGGAAGCTTGCCAGTTACTTGTCCGACAATGGAGGAAGTTTGTCAGTTACTTGACCAACAGTGGAGGAAGTTTGTCAGTTACTTTTCCGACAATGGAGGACGTTTGTCAGTTACTTGACCAACAGTGGAGGAAGTTTGTCAGTTACTTGACCGACAATGAAAGAAGTTTGTCAGTTACTTGACCGACAATGGATAAGTTTGTCAGTTACTTGACCGACAATGCATAAGTTTATCAGTTATTTGACCGACTATGGAGGAAGTTTTCATTTACTTGTCCCACAATGGAGGAGTTTGTCAGTTACTTGTCCGACAATGGATAAGTTTGTCAGTTACTTGACCGACAATGGAGGAAGCTTGTCAGTTACTTGTCCGACAATGGAGGAAGTTTGTCAGTTACTTGTCCGACAATGGAGGAGGTTTGTCAGTTACTTGACCAACAGTGGAGGAAGTTTGTCAGTTACTTCTCCGACAATGGAGGAAGTTTGTCAGTTACTTGACCGACAATGGATAAGTTTGTCAGTTACTTGTCCCCGACTATGGAGGAAGTTTGTCAGTTACTTGTCCGGCAATGGATAAGCTTGTCAGTTACTTGACCGGCAATGGATAAGTTTGTCAGTTACTTGACCAACAGTGGTGGAAGTTTGTCAGTTACTTGACCGACAATGGAGGAAGTTTGTCAGTTACTTGACCGACAGTCCAAAATGTGCTTGTGGTGTTCCTCGAGAAGATGCATTTCATTTCTTCTTTGAATTTTGTAAATACACCGATATTATGAGGGATCTGTGTAATTTGTGTAAATCGATTTAGAATGAAAATCGATCTTGCTTTACTAACTAGAGGTAACCAAAATCTAACTGATGAAGATAACTGTTTAATTTTTAAAGAAGTTAACAAGTTTATTAGAAGATCTAAGCGATTCCTCATTGTATAAACTTATAAATATATCCAACATGATCATCGTGTACACACAAAACTTTGTTTTCTCCCTTTTTTTCACTATTTTTCTGTTCTCTTGTACATGTGTAATTGTTACTGGTATACTTTCATTAATGTGCATGCTCTTTTTCATATGTATATGTGTAATATTTGTTATGTAATTCCAATGAGAAGACTTCATAAGTTGGTAAAACTTGTGTCTTATCCTTTTTGTCTCTATGAGCAAATAAAATTGTTATAAACTAAACTAAAAACCGACAACTAATTAATGAAATAATCATTAAGAACCAAAGGATCAGAATTTCGAAGCTACGGTAAATTCATATTCAGAATAAAGTGGTTGATGCGACATAACTAAAGGAATAATCTCTGTTTATATGTACTAGGTCTTTGAATGAACTGCACCAGAAAATAAATATTATTGTATTAGAAGTCTATTATCTAATCACAGAATTTTTTCATCCATCAATTGAAGCTATTATTATCCTGTCACAGAATTAGTGATTTTTTTTTTTTTTTCACTGAAAAAAATACAGTGTTATCGAGTGAAAAATCATTTATGAATATTACGTATCTTCTAAACGTCCTGATAAATTCTAAACAATTAATGATTTTTACGATAAATGCAAATGTGTTGTTGAGTAAAGAATCTTTTATGAATATAAGTTTTCTTCAAAATGTCCTTATTTAATACTGGTATTACCAATTTTTGAAATGTACTTTTTTTTTTTCTCACAGATATACCTGCCGCTGACGAAATCAATACGAAAATTAACTATAGCCAAGAAGACAAACATATATCTGCCAGTCTAACGTTTCAAAATATATATCCTTTACCGCAATGTATGTTGTCAGTCATGGTATGTTAAATCATAATTCATTTGCTTATTTTATCACAAAAGCTATTAATATATAGTAATGTTTTTGAAATTTGATGAAAATAAAAGAAAAAGCTGCATAATAATTTTAAGATAATGATGATAATGATGATGATGATGATGATGATGATGGTGAAAATGAAAACGATGATGATGATGACGACGACGACGATGCTTTCTTTTTAAATTGTGAATAATAACTAATGTCAAGATAAGAAATTCGATGATAATGAAACAAATATGTTGCTGTTACACTAACTAGTCTTAATATAAAACATTGACGAGAATCAAAATATATAGCATTAAGCACCAACCATTTTTATTGGCGAACAGTGTCCTGGTTGTTATCTTTTTCAAATAATGCATTTAAGGAGTGTATTAAGTAGACATCTTAGCAGAGACTACCTATTTAAAAGGTTGTTTCCATTGAGCTTGAACTAATAGATATCACAGATAGCTAGGTCTGCTTCACTGTGAATTTACCATTTATATGAAGTATATATCTCTCAGTTGATAAGCTATTCCATCACCATGTTTGCAAAGAGTAACAGGAACTGCCTACCCTTCCGGAGCACCTAAGGTCAGCCACATTTTTTTTATTGGATGGTCGTGTTGATCAATATTTAGTTTACGAGTAGTTTCTGAGTAGACTTTGGTATTTATTCTAACATGGTGTGCTACTTTCGCTTTGAAAACAATAGAGGGCTCTAAATAGCACAGAACACCCTAAGCACATGCGCAGAAGGCATATCATTATCTAATCGACATCGTATTTTGCATATTTGTACTTTATGTATGTTAAATTAAAACAAATAATAGATATACAAAATGAGCATTAAACATGACATGGGAGAATTATTTCGATTCTAATAGGGCATTTACAGTAATTTATGGATACCGAAGGCGAAGGATTTGGCTGTTCCGATTACCTCCCCGAATGACAATTTCGCATTCTACGATGAATTATAGAAAAGTAATGACTAAATTAAACGAAAATAATGTTACCTATGTTATACAAACTATGTCTTCCATGAATTATTTCGATTCTAGTAGGACAAATCTAACTTATATTTTGAATGGAAGTCAATAATAATGGAAATGCGTAACATAACAAAATCGACTAATCAGTAACCTTCATGTTTACAGTAGTTTTCCAACATTGTTAACTAGACGGTGATGTAATTAAGTTACTGATATTTTCCAATTTGATGGCATTTTGCATTTAGCTACTTAAACAAGTAAAATGCTCACAAAATCGTAAAATAAATCAGTAACCAGCTTGTGTCAATGTCACCAGCGTTCCTTCTAAACTACGTCACCGGATGACGACAAATTACAAAAGTAAAAGTCGATATATGGTTGTCTTAAGTATTTTTTCCGGAAAAAGTTATATGTCAAGATACAATTCTAGAATTTTTATGTTTGTATTCACCATGGTCATAAAATGAGCATAAAGCAAGACATGAGATAATTATTTCTTAAATCAAATGAAACTAATTTTTCATCGTTATCAATTTATATAAGGTTTCTGTTATCTTATTTATTCTCGTAAATAATAGCGGGAGGTAATTGGAACAGCGCCCAAAAATAACCTCTGTCTAGGTACGCTTGAATGCATAAAATTACCGTAAATGCCCTGTTAGAATCGAAATAATTCTCGGATATCGCTCGGTGTAAAATAATGACAAATATAATGCCTACCCATATTAAAATAAGCATAGAGCCCGGCATCCGAGAATTATTCCTTAAATATCATATGAACTTTTATGTTAATTAATTGCAGGGGTCAAAGTTGAATATGTCTGTTTCACGTAAAGCCTTGCATGGACTTTTCTACCAACTATCCATGTTCATCAATTACACATGGGAAGATAACTGTGGAACAGAAGCTAAAATTGAGTGTTTTATTGGCGAAAAAAGATTATCAATTTGGAAAACACAACCGGATCAGTGTCTGGGTATGTACAGAGTCTATTTTCTGCTAATTATCAATACATGTCTTCTGAGTAATAAGTAATATGGTTACGTTACAATTTTCTGGGTAACATAAATATGCATTTTTCCTTTGATGTTTTTATGCAGTAATCAACTTAAAAATAGTGAACTTTTACAAAACATGGTCTAACATGAAGATCTTGATGTTATTCCATGATTTTGACGTCATAGATCTGTTATTCCATGATTTTGACGTCATATATCTGTCAATCATGTAATTTCTGTTACAAACCATATATACCATGGATCTTACTCATGAACTTATTTAAACCAACTCATCCTTCGGATTCGTTGGTTTAAATAAGTTAATTCGTAAGGTCCATGGTATATATAATACTTATTTTTTAGCAGCATAACATGCTTTTAGCTCATAACACCAGCTTCATTTTTTAGCTTTTATTACTGTGCTTGATTAACTTTTTTACTGTTGTATATGCTTATCTTGTCTGTGTTATATGTGTGCTTTAACTTATTTGCTATATTTTGCTACTATGAGTGTTTTTATCTAAATTATTAATTTGTGTGCATGCTTTTGTTGTTTTTAACTGTTATTTATTTTTGTGCTGTGTATGTCGGTCAAATTCCCACTAGGGCTTGTGTTGTATTGTTATTTTAGCATGCTGACTATAGATAAAACTTTTATCTTATCTTATCTTATCTTAATGTGTCTGAGTGGAGCGACATGTCTACCCTTCAGCACAATGGTCTGGAAAAAAACATTATTATTATTTTATCAAGTGTAAGTTGTTCTCTTCATGACAGTTGGGATCGTCTGGTAGTTGGATTTTAAACTACCTTTGAAATCAGTGACTATCACCACTAACGTTGTGAGTTCGAATCCTGCACAGGCGAGGTGTGCTCGATACAACATTATGTGATAAAGTTTGTCAGTGACTTGCGGCAGGTCGGTGGTTTTCTCCGGGTATACTCCGGTTTCCTCAACCAATAAATCTGATCGCCACGATATAGCTGAAATATTGTTGAGAGTAGCGTTAAACACCATTACCAAACCAACCTACGCAACATTTTTCAGCTATATCATGGCGAGAACAAGTTAAATTATCAATGCATATCTCCTGAGTAATAAGTAATATGTTACTTTACAATTTTCCGGGTATTTCTAATTCTAAATGCACTTCATATTCCGTTTTGAATGAGTTTGGTGAATTTATCTATTATTAAAATTATACATTTATTTATGTATTATAATTTTACTCTTTCAAAGTATGACTTGTCACAGCTTTATATTATAATTACACACACTCGGTAGTATAAGGGTTAGCTTTTTTTTTCGTGTGAGGTAGATCATGGATTCGATCCCAGTCGGGTCAAACCAAAGACTATGAAATTGGTATTTCATTCTTCTCCACTGAGCTAAGCAAACATCATTAAGAAGAAAGGGCAAAGACAGATCGGTTGGTTCAGGGTCGGTATAATGTGTCCGAGTGGAGCAACATTTCTAACCTTAAGCGCAATGGTCTGGATAAAAGCATACATTATTATTATTTGATCAAGTGTTAGTTGTTCTCTTCATGACATAGCTGAAGAAATGTTCACTAGGCTTGAATAATCATCACTCACTCATTTACAATTACAAAGCACAGTACGTCAAAGGCAGTAAAATATAATATGATTTCAGAAATGACAACAGAAACCACCCGGGGTGTTAATAAAGACATTGTAATGGCTGTTTCGGTTGTATCAGTATTAGTAGTATGTGGTGCTGTACTCCTCTCTCTGGTCGTGTTGTGGTTGAGAAAGCACCGAGCAGGCAATGGTAAGTAGTAATGTGATTCCACATTTATTTACCACACACATTCATCACAGCATAAAACTATTTTATTTCATATAAAAGTCTTTTAATATTGTAATGCTCATTATATAATTATCGTCATTACGTGGTGTCATTTTTGTTCATATTTTTGTAAAAAGGAAAGGACTTCACTAATGTTGTAATAACTTATGTTCAAACTCATTGGCTGTTCATCATGGAAATAAAATATGTTTAAACTTAACCAAAACTACAGCATAACTGCTAAACAAATCCTTTTAAAAATGCAAACTTTATTATGTAACTATTACCGTTTCTGACCAAAAAAAATGGAGAATATCAAAATTTTTCTTTTTTATTTGTTATACAATTATATTGCAGTCTTTTGCAAAATGATTATTTTGATTGGTCGTTTAAGAGGTAGCTATTTTATTTCAAAAGGGGTTTAATAGGGGCCCACATTAGGACATTTGACATATATGGAAGGCATATAGATTTTTTTTTAAATTTTCATCCAATCCGATGTGGGTTTTTTCTTCGAATTGATTGTGCCGAAAGCTTCGGATTTCCTCTATCTTGTATAGTTTCTGAGATCAACTCGACCGAAAGGACTAATAAATCCAACTTCCAAAATTTGAACTTTTTGATCTTTATTCCAGTTATAATGCATTTTTGGTTGTTGTTGTTGTTTTTCATCTTTAACATATTTATGGGTTATTTATGGGTAATAAACAAATTAAGTTATTTATTTACTACAACTATTAATATATTATAATCAATGTCAAAAAGTATTCACTTTCAATAATGAAACGAGAGAAAAATTCTAGTTAACATGTTCATTTAAAAAATTCCCATGCTAAATTTGAATTTTGAATTTCATATTTTCTTTAGCTATTTTTCTTTGCTTTGATTAAATATTTTTATGATTATGTAAAAAGACATTATTATCTTTACAGGTGAAGCACACAATTCTACGGAAGCTTGTGAATTAGTTGTACACCCAATTGTGACTGTAGGAGAATGGAAACAGAAAGAGCAACCAATGGAACAAATAGGGCTGTGGGGTACAAAACCTCTGAAAGGAACGAATGGAATACACAATGGGCATAATAAGCGTTTGGAGAATTGACCCGTTGATGACCCTGAAAACTACAGAAGCATGTCGTTAGTCTCGCATATCGGAAAGCTATTCACATCAACGATTAATACAAGACTTATGAAATGGAGCGAAGGTAACAGTGTCCTGACTGATGCGGAATTTGGATTTAGACCGGGTTATGGCACTCATGATGCAATCTCTGCTCTTCATTCCATAATTTCAAAATCATTAAGGCAGGGTAAAACACAGGCACTTGTTTCATTAAAAAAATATATGCCCCCTCCTCTTCCTTACTTCAAGGTAAACATCTCCCGAGATATTTCTCTTTTCGACTGCCACATTTAAATATAAATACCGGGCCCCCCTCAGACGAATTGGACAAGAATATTCAGCGAAAGTCGCATTTTCTATTTTTCAATCACTGAAACGGATACAGTCACTTCCGGTCCGTTCTAAATTGATTTAGAAACTAAAAAAAGGGTGTTTTAAAAATCAAATGTCAGTAAATAAAGGTAATAACAAAATTACCGAACTCCGAACAATCTTACAAAGGGAAAGTCAAAACTCATATTTATATAAACAGACAAAATCAGTCAACAACCGGAAAACTGTGAAAACCGTAATGACCCTGACTTGGTACAGGCATTTCTAAAGAAATGGTGGGTTGAATCAGATTTTAAGGCGCCAAACCTCCCGCTCTCATTACGGTTCAAAGGTTCGGCTGTCACTGTAACAGTATTTAAATACAGGAACAAAATAGGTAAAATAGTTGTCAAAGCAGTACCATATTCGATGACGTAAATGTCAAAAATATTTTTACGTCACACATTGACAAAAAAAATTCTTGACATATTTGACTCTTTATCTTTATACATTTTCACTATATGAAAATGCATCGCTTATAATTTTTTCTGCAGAGACGGAATATATTTCGACAAGATATTGGTATCGGAATATAAACTTTTTAAGAGATCGAATAAGGCGAATCTTTTTATAGCCCTGGTCCAGTAGCCTGTTTCTCAGATGAAGATGACGTTTCAGGAAATCAGAATAATTGCTACTGCCCCTTGCATAGCGAATCAATTGCGAGATGTAAACACCATATGCAGGAGAAGCTGGTATATTGCTGCACATATTTGGAAAATTTATGATTTTAAAATCGAAGTCGTCCCGCTTATCATAAATTTTAGTACTGAGTTGACCACTGTCGTCAAATTCGAGGTATAAGTCCAAAAATGATGCGGACGAAGCTGTATCGGTGGTCTCTTTAATTTCCAGCTCTGGAGGATATATCAATGGAAGAAATTCTGCAAATCTAGAATTATTGATAGATAAAACGTCATCAATATACCTGTATGTGAAATTAAAGGCTCTAGCCTCATGAATCTTCTTATCTTTTACAAGCTTTTGAAGAAACTCCGACTCATATGAGTATAAAAATAAATCGGCTAGAAGAGGGGCACAATTCGTACCCATTGGTATGCCGACGACCTGCTGAAACAGTGTCCCTCCAAAGGAGACAAATATGTTATCGATGAGGAACTCCAGCATACTGATCACTTGTTCCTCGGAGTAGCATGTTTTACCTTTATGAATTTTGTTTGAAAAATATGTGGAATTGTAGCCTAACACAACAAATTTTGAGCCATAGTTTCTATGACTAAAAGCTTTATGAATTGTTTCTTTTAAGCGGGTTTTTAATTTGTCATGCGTAGGGTGGTATATAGAGTTGAAAAATCAAAGGTTTTGATGGAGGATACCTGAGAGAAAGATCTTGATTTCAGGTTATCCAAAAGATCTTTAGAGTTTTTCAAAATCCACATGTGATTTATGCCACTACGCGAGTAAACAGTTTCACAATATTTCTGTTGTCCCTCTTTTACTGCAGACAGAATCTTTGTTAGGTGAATAGACAATTCTTTCGTCGAACAAGTTGATGATCCCGCTATGTACCTTTCTTTGTATGGTGTCTTATGGAGTTTAGGTATCCAATATAAATAGGGTAAATCCTCAGACGTTTTACCAGAGGGAATGTTTAAAGAGGTCATGAATGATCTGTGGTTAGCTAGAATTTCATCTTTGTCGAACGAAGTTGGTTTGTATGTGGTATTACTAGAGGTGTTGCTATTTATACCTAATTCCTTGATTAGGCATTCGAAGTAATATGATTTACATACAAACACGATATTGTTGGAAGCCTTGTCCGCAGGAACGATAACATATTTGTCATGAAGAGAGAAAAGACACTTAACAGCTTCTTGGTCTTTAAATACAGACTTGGATCGACTATTAACACAATTTTTGAGTTTGTGAATCCGACCTTGTACTAGAGACCTAATTGTTCTAACCCAGTCTGACAAGGACTCTAACTCAGGATCTTGGTCTACTTCTCTCTTTATCCACCTTCTGGCATAATCTTCAACAGCATCCATAATTATCTTGAAATTATGTTTCCAATTAATGTGTTGAGGTTCTCTGAATTTAGGACCATGAGAAATCACCTTTCGGAGACTCTCATGTTGAATGATATTCAGATCACCAGTGATTACATGTCCAGATGGGTTGTATTGAAAAGGAGAGTGGGAGCAGTCACAAGTCAGAGGGTTCTTAAGGTACTCTTCTATGTTAATATCTTGCAATGCTTCTTTGTAGTTGAAAATTTTACGGCCAATGCTGTTAGTGTAACTATAGGAGACAATGGGAACAGATTGATTTTTGAAATATGGTGGAATTTCTTTTACAACCTCTTTTCTATTAAGAATGTTGCTGATGTTAATAGCATCGATTCCTTTGTTAGCAAACGGAATATGGAGGAATTTTCTGTTGTTATCATGAAGAGGTTCAGATCGAACTGGTTTAAAAAGACGAAAGGACGCCACGTCACATATAATACTAGACAATCTGTACTTAGGAGAAAAAGGATCTACGCCTCCTTTGTCAAGTCCAAAATCCCTAAGATCTTTGAGGTAGTTTACAGGTAGTGAAAATAAGATTGTACGAATATGATGAATTCCAAGAGGTTTCTGTATATTAGAAAGTAAATCATTAAAAGTATCTGGTAACGTTCTTGGTTTAGAGGACTTTTTAACATTAGGATGTTGAATTCTTTTATGACCATGGCTACGTTTAGTTCTTGGAATAGTATTAAAAAGGCTCATCACGTTGATTTCGTTGCATCCAGGACTTGACAAATTTCCCACTCCTTTGATGTTATCATTGCAACCGTAAGGCATTGCAGTGCCTAATTCTTTTATCCAGAACAACTCTCTATCGGTGCGGTAAGGTGTACTAAGAATAGGACTGTTTGTATGATGGTAAATCTTCTCGATGATTCGAACTTTCATCGTCAAACAGCGGTCATGACCCGGTTGATTGAAATGATTATACAAAATCCTGTATTTGGGATCTTTTGCATCATATCGATGTTGGTTCATCCTACTTCGCAATGTTTGACGAGTTTCACCAACATACAAAAGTCCACAGAGTATACATTCTATGCCGTAAATGACATTTTTAGTAGAACAGTCCAGAGGTTCAAACGATTTGGTGTAGTACGTTTTTCCAGTTAAATTACTTGTAAATTCAGGAGAAGTTATTAGCATGACGCATGTTTTACAAGTATTATTTTTGTCAGTTTTTATTTTGCAAGTAGTAATGCATGGAGAAGAGTCACAAGTACCTGGAGATTTAAGACAGTCCGAAATATTAATAGAACAAGATTTTAAAATTTGATACGAATCTGAAGTTTTGAAATAATAATTACCCTCTGGCTGAACGTAAGACAAATCGGGGGTATCCCGTAGGATATTCCGTGGAACGCATATATCATTTGCTACCCTGTTCCGTGTAGTAGCAAATGAGGACCTTGTTAACCCGGGTGACGTCCTAGCCGGTATGTTGTCGTTAATTTCGTTATTCATAATTGCTTAAGTGAAGCTACCAAGTTGCAATGACCTCGGGGAAAAAAAATTCCACCAGCAGTGACATTGGGCATGGTTATAGTAAATAAAGGTAATAACAAAATTACCGAACTCCGAACAATCTTACAAAGGGAAAGTCAAAACTCATAATTATATAAACAGACAAAATCAGTCAACAACCGGAAAACTGTGAAAACCGTAATGACCCTGACTTGGTACAGGCATTTCTAAAGAAATGGTGGGTTGAATCAGATTTTAAGGCGCCAAACCTCCCGCTCTCATTACGGTTCAAAGGTTCGGCTGTCACTGTAACAGTATTTAAATACAGGAACAAAATAGGTAAAATAGTTGTCAAAGCAGTACCATATTCGGTGACGTAAATGTCAAAAATATTTTTACGTCACACATTGACAAAAAAAATTCTTGACATATTTGACTCTTTATCTTTATACATTTTCACTATATGAAAATGCATCGCTTATAATTTTTTCTGCAGAGACGGAATATATTTCGACAAGATATTGGTATCGGAATATAAACTTTTTAAGAGATCGAATAAGGCGAATCTTTTTATAGCCCTGGTCCAGTAGCCTGTTTCTCAGATGAAGATGACGTTTCAGGAAATCAGAATAATTGCTACTGCCCCTTGCATAGCGAATCAATTGCGAGATGTAAACACCATATGCAGGAGAAGCTGGTATATTGCTGCACATATTTGGAAAATTTATGATTTTAAAATCGAAGTCGTCCCGCTTATCATAAATTTTAGTACTGAGTTGACCACTGTCGTCAAATTCGAGGTATAAGTCCAAAAATGATGCGGACGAAGCTGTATCGGTGGTCTCTTTAATTTCCAGCTCTGGAGGATATATCAATGGAAGAAATTCTGCAAATCTAGAATTATTGATAGATAAAACGTCATCAATATACCTGTATGTGAAATTAAAGGCTCTAGCCTCATGAATCTTCTTATCTTTTACAAGCTTTTGAAGAAACTCCGACTCATATGAGTATAAAAATAAATCGGCTAGAAGAGGGGCACAATTCGTACCCATTGGTATGCCGACGACCTGCTGAAACAGTGTCCCTCCAAAGGAGACAAATATGTTATCGATGAGGAACTCCAGCATACTGATCACTTGTTCCTCGGAGTAGCATGTTTTACCTTTATGAATTTTGTTTGAAAAATATGTGGAATTGTAGCCTAACACAACAAATTTTGAGCCATAGTTTCTATGACTAAAAGCTTTATGAATTGTTTCTTTTAAGCGGGTTTTTAATTTGTCATGCGTAGGGTGGTATATAGAGTTGAAAAATCAAAGGTTTTGATGGAGGATACCTGAGAGAAAGATCTTGATTTCAGGTTATCCAAAAGATCTTTAGAGTTTTTCAAAATCCACATGTGATTTATGCCACTACGCGAGTAAACAGTTTCACAATATTTCTGTTGTCCCTCTTTTACTGCAGACAGAATCTTTGTTAGGTGAATAGACAATTCTTTCGTCGAACAAGTTGATGATCCCGCTATGTACCTTTCTTTGTATGGTGTCTTATGGAGTTTAGGTATCCAATATAAATAGGGTAAATCCTCAGACGTTTTACCAGAGGGAATGTTTAAAGAGGTCATGAATGATCTGTGGTTAGCTAGAATTTCATCTTTGTCGAACGAAGTTGGTTTGTATGTGGTATTACTAGAGGTGTTGCTATTTATACCTAATTCCTTGATTAGGCATTCGAAGTAATATGATTTACATACAAACACGATATTGTTGGAAGCCTTGTCCGCAGGAACGATAACATATTTGTCATGAAGAGAGGAAAGACACTTAACAGCTTCTTGGTCTTTAAATACAGACTTGGATCGACTATTAACACAATTTTTGAGTTTGTGAATCCGACCTTGTACTAGAGACCTAATTGTTCTAACCCAGTCTGACAAGGACTCTAACTCAGGATCTTGGTCTACTTCTCTCTTTATCCACCTTCTGGCATAATCTTCAACAGCATCCATAATTATCTTGAAATTATGTTTCCAATTAATGTGTTGAGGTTCTCTGAATTTAGGACCATGAGAAATCACCTTTCGGAGACTCTCATGTTGAATGATATTCAGATCACCAGTGATTACATGTCCAGATGGGTTGTATTGAAAAGGAGAGTGGGAGCAGTCACAAGTCAGAGGGTTCTTAAGGTACTCTTCTATGTTAATATCTTGCAATGCTTCTTTGTAGTTGAAAATTTTACGGCCAATGCTGTTAGTGTAACTATAGGAGACAATGGGAACAGATTGATTTTTGAAATATGGTGGAATTTCTTTTACAACCTCTTTTCTATTAAGAATGTTGCTGATGTTAATAGCATCGATTCCTTTGTTAGCAAACGGAATATGGAGGAATTTTCTGTTGTTATCATGAAGAGGTTCAGATCGAACTGGTTTAAAAAGACGAAAGGACGCCACGTCACATATAATACTAGACAATCTGTACTTAGGAGAAAAAGGATCTACGCCTCCTTTGTCAAGTCCAAAATCCCTAAGATCTTTGAGGTAGTTTACAGGTAGTGAAAATAAGATTGTACGAATATGATGAATTCCAAGAGGTTTCTGTATATTAGAAAGTAAATCATTAAAAGTATCTGGTAACGTTCTTGGTTTAGAGGACTTTTTAACATTAGGATGTTGAATTCTTTTATGACCATGGCTACGTTTAGTTCTTGGAATAGTATTAAAAAGGCTCATCACGTTGATTTCGTTGCATCCAGGACTTGACAAATTTCCCACTCCTTTGATGTTATCATTGCAACCGTAAGGCATTGCAGTGCCTAATTCTTTTATCCAGAACAACTCTCTATCGGTGCGGTAAGGTGTACTAAGAATAGGACTGTTTGTATGATGGTAAATCTTCTCGATGATTCGAACTTTCATCGTCAAACAGCGGTCATGACCCGGTTGATTGAAATGATTATACAAAATCCTGTATTTGGGATCTTTTGCATCATATCGATGTTGGTTCATCCTACTTCGCAATGTTTGACGAGTTTCACCAACATACAAAAGTCCACAGAGTATACATTCTATGCCGTAAATGACATTTTTAGTAGAACAGTCCAGAGGTTCAAACGATTTGGTGTAGTACGTTTTTCCAGTTAAATTACTTGTAAATTCAGGAGAAGTTATTAGCATGACGCATGTTTTACAAGTATTATTTTTGTCAGTTTTTATTTTGCAAGTAGTAATGCATGGAGAAGAGTCACAAGTACCTGGAGATTTAAGACAGTCCGAAATATTAATAGAACAAGATTTTAAAATTTGATACGAATCTGAAGTTTTGAAATAATAATTACCCTCTGGCTGAACGTAAGACAAATCGGGGGTATCCCGTAGGATATTCCGTGGAACGCATATATCATTTGCTACCCTGTTCCGTGTAGTAGCAAATGAGGACCTTGTTAACCCGGGTGACGTCCTAGCCGGTATGTTGTCGTTAATTTCGTTATTCATAATTGCTTAAGTGAAGCTACCAAGTTGCAATGACCTCGGGGAAAAAAAATTCCACCAGCAGTGACATTGGGCATGGTTATAGTAAATAAAGGTAATAACAAAATTACCGAACTCCGAACAATCTTACAAAGGGAAAGTCAAAACTCATAATTATATAAACAGACAAAATCAGTCAACAACCGGAAAACTGTGAAAACCGTAATGACCCTGACTTGGTACAGGCATTTCTAAAGAAATGGTGGGTTGAATCAGATTTTAAGGCGCCAAACCTCCCGCTCTCATTACGGTTCAAAGGTTCGGCTGTCACTGTAACAGTATTTAAATACAGGAACAAAATAGGTAAAATAGTTGTCAAAGCAGTACCATATTCGGTGACGTAAATGTCAAAAATATTTTTACGTCACACATTGACAAAAAAAATTCTTGACATATTTGACTCTTTATCTTTATACATTTTCACTATATGAAAATGCATCGCTTATAATTTTTTCTGCAGAGACGGAATATATTTCGACAAGATATTGGTATCGGAATATAAACTTTTTAAGAGATCGAATAAGGCGAATCTTTTTATAGCCCTGGTCCAGTAGCCTGTTTCTCAGATGAAGATGACGTTTCAGGAAATCAGAATAATTGCTACTGCCCCTTGCATAGCGAATCAATTGCGAGATGTAAACACCATATGCAGGAGAAGCTGGTATATTGCTGCACATATTTGGAAAATTTATGATTTTAAAATCGAAGTCGTCCCGCTTATCATAAATTTTAGTACTGAGTTGACCACTGTCGTCAAATTCGAGGTATAAGTCCAAAAATGATGCGGACGAAGCTGTATCGGTGGTCTCTTTAATTTCCAGCTCTGGAGGATATATCAATGGAAGAAATTCTGCAAATCTAGAATTATTGATAGATAAAACGTCATCAATATACCTGTATGTGAAATTAAAGGCTCTAGCCTCATGAATCTTCTTATCTTTTACAAGCTTTTGAAGAAACTCCGACTCATATGAGTATAAAAATAAATCGGCTAGAAGAGGGGCACAATTCGTACCCATTGGTATGCCGACGACCTGCTGAAACAGTGTCCCTCCAAAGGAGACAAATATGTTATCGATGAGGAACTCCAGCATACTGATCACTTGTTCCTCGGAGTAGCATGTTTTACCTTTATGAATTTTGTTTGAAAAATATGTGGAATTGTAGCCTAACACAACAAATTTTGAGCCATAGTTTCTATGACTAAAAGCTTTATGAATTGTTTCTTTTAAGCGGGTTTTTAATTTGTCATGCGTAGGGTGGTATATAGAGTTGAAAAATCAAAGGTTTTGATGGAGGATACCTGAGAGAAAGATCTTGATTTCAGGTTATCCAAAAGATCTTTAGAGTTTTTCAAAATCCACATGTGATTTATGCCACTACGCGAGTAAACAGTTTCACAATATTTCTGTTGTCCCTCTTTTACTGCAGACAGAATCTTTGTTAGGTGAATAGACAATTCTTTCGTCGAACAAGTTGATGATCCCGCTATGTACCTTTCTTTGTATGGTGTCTTATGGAGTTTAGGTATCCAATATAAATAGGGTAAATCCTCAGACGTTTTACCAGAGGGAATGTTTAAAGAGGTCATGAATGATCTGTGGTTAGCTAGAATTTCATCTTTGTCGAACGAAGTTGGTTTGTATGTGGTATTACTAGAGGTGTTGCTATTTATACCTAATTCCTTGATTAGGCATTCGAAGTAATATGATTTACATACAAACACGATATTGTTGGAAGCCTTGTCCGCAGGAACGATAACATATTTGTCATGAAGAGAGGAAAGACACTTAACAGCTTCTTGGTCTTTAAATACAGACTTGGATCGACTATTAACACAATTTTTGAGTTTGTGAATCCGACCTTGTACTAGAGACCTAATTGTTCTAACCCAGTCTGACAAGGACTCTAACTCAGGATCTTGGTCTACTTCTCTCTTTATCCACCTTCTGGCATAATCTTCAACAGCATCCATAATTATCTTGAAATTATGTTTCCAATTAATGTGTTGAGGTTCTCTGAATTTAGGACCATGAGAAATCACCTTTCGGAGACTCTCATGTTGAATGATATTCAGATCACCAGTGATTACATGTCCAGATGGGTTGTATTGAAAAGGAGAGTGGGAGCAGTCACAAGTCAGAGGGTTCTTAAGGTACTCTTCTATGTTAATATCTTGCAATGCTTCTTTGTAGTTGAAAATTTTACGGCCAATGCTGTTAGTGTAACTATAGGAGACAATGGGAACAGATTGATTTTTGAAATATGGTGGAATTTCTTTTACAACCTCTTTTCTATTAAGAATGTTGCTGATGTTAATAGCATCGATTCCTTTGTTAGCAAACGTAATATGGAGGAATTTTCTGTTGTTATCATGAAGAGGTTCAGATCGAACTGGTCTAAAAAGACGAAAGGACGCCACGTCACATATAATACTAGACAATCTGTACTTAGGAGAAAAAGGATCTACGCCTCCTTTGTCAAGTCCAAAATCCCTAAGATCTTTGAGGTAGTTTACAGGTAGTGAAAATAAGATTGTACGAATATGATGAATTCCAAGAGGTTTCTGTATATTAGAAAGTAAATCATTAAAAGTATCTGGTAACGTTCTTGGTTTAGAGGACTTTTTAACATTAGGATGTTGAATTCTTTTATGACCATGGCTACGTTTAGTTCTTGGAATAGTATTAAAAAGGCTCATCACGTTGATTTCGTTGCATCCAGGACTTGACAAATTTCCCACTCCTTTGATGTTATCATTGCAACCGTAAGGCATTGCAGTGCCTAATTCTTTTATCCAGAACAACTCTCTATCGGTGCGGTAAGGTGTACTAAGAATAGGACTGTTTGTATGATGGTAAATCTTCTCGATTATTCGAACTTTCATCGTCAAACAGCGGTCATGACCCGGTTGATTGAAATGATTATACAAAATCCTGTATTTGGGATCTTTTGCATCATATCGATGTTGGTTCATCCTACTTCGCAATGTTTGACGAGTTTCACCAACATACAAAAGTCCACAGAGTGTACATTCTATGCCGTAAATGACATTTTTAGTAGAACAGTCCAGAGGTTCAAACGATTTGGTGTAGTACGTTTTTCCAGTTAAATTACTTGTAAATTCAGGAGAAGTTATTAGCATGACGCATGTTTTACAAGTATTATTTTTGTCAGTTTTTATTTTGCAAGTAGTAATGCATGGAGAAGAGTCACAAGTACCTGGAGATTTAAGACAGTCCGAAATATTAATAGAACAAGATTTTAAAATTTGATACGAATCTGAAGTTTTGAAATAATAATTACCCTCTGGCTGAACGTAAGACAAATCGGGGGTATCCCGTAGGATATTCCGTGGAACGCATATATCATTTGCTACCCTGTTCCGTGTAGTAGCAAATGAGGACCTTGTTAACCCGGGTGACGTCCTAGCCGGTATGTTGTCGTTAATTTCGTTATTCATAATTGCTTAAGTGAAGCTACCAAGTTGCAATGACCTCGGGGAAAAAAAATTCCACCAGCAGTGACATTGGGCATGGTTATAGTAAATAAAGGTAATAACAAAATTACCGAACTCCGAACAATCTTACAAAGGGAAAGTCAAAACTCATAATTATATAAACAGACAAAATCAGTCAACAACCGGAAAACTGTGAAAACCGTAATGACCCTGACTTGGTACAGGCATTTCTAAAGAAATGGTGGGTTGAATCAGATTTTAAGGCGCCAAACCTCCCGCTCTCATTACGGTTCAAAGGTTCCGGCTGTCACTGTAACAGTATTTAAATACAGGAACAAAATAGGTAAAATAGTTGTCAAAGCAGTACCATATTCGGTGACGTAAATGTCAAAAATAGTTTTACGTCACACATTGACAAAAAAAATTCTTGACATATTTGACTCTTTATCTTTATACATTTTCACTATATGAAAATGCATCGCTTATAATTTTTTCTGCAGAGACGGAATATATTTCGACAAGATATTGGTATCGGAATATAAACTTTTTAAGAGATCGAATAATTTGGAGTTGAACATATTTTTATAATCTGCATTGGAACAATTATCTGTATTTTAAAGGCTTACTTTACATTTGAGAGGAGATGATCATGATGGCATTGTTACACATGGCCGGTCTAGAGTATTCCGAATGCATATGAAAAATCCAGCGCAAACCGGAAGTGGTTGTATCCGTTTCAGTAACTGAAAAATAGAAAATGCGATTTTCGCTGAATATTCTTGTCCAATTCGTCTGAGGGGTGCCCGGTATTTATATTTAAATGTGGCAGTCGAAAAGAGAAATATCTCGGGAGTGTAACGATATAATTGGGTCAGTGAAAGGATCACAAATAAGCGAAATATATTGAGGCGAAGTGGGGAAGGGGTAAAGGGCAGATGTTTACCTTGAAGTAAGGAAGAGGAGGGGGCATATATTTTTTTAATGAAACAAGTGCCTGTGGGGTAACATATTATATTGTTGCTTTATCGATTATGTTAAGGCTTTTGACAGTGTGTCTCATTACTTTATAACTTTATAATGATTTTATTGGCAATATATATATACAATTGGATTGGGAACAAGTTAAAATTAGCTAAATGTGGTGTAACTGGAAAGCTTTTAAATATAATTAAATAAAAAATTTTAGTTGTAATATTGGACTCATGCAGGGGGAATCCTTGTCCCCATTTTTATATACTATGTATGGCAATGACATTGAAATAGAATTAAATAAACAAGGATGCCAATCATACGAATTAAACATGCTCAATCTGTATTTACTAATGTATGCTGATGATACTGTTTGTTCAGTGAAAATGTTCAGGAACTTCAAAATATGATTAATGTTGTAAATGTATGTTCAAATGAATACAATCTGCTTGTAAATTTGTTGAAAACAAAGGTTGTCATTTTTAGAAATCGAGGTAATATTAAATCAGAAGAAAAATGTCATAATACAATTTAACTCTTTCAGTATTTGCTTGTTGAAAATAGCAATTAAAGTTGAATTTCAGTATCAAGTGGTCTCTTTTTCCTAACGAGCTATAATGTTCGATATCTGTAACCATTCCATCTTCATTTGTAAGTATTAGGTCCAACACATGAGGGTCCTGATTGAAACGTCCTCTAGTTGGCTTATTTACATGTTGAAAAAGATAGCAGTCTCTTATGCACTCAATAAATTTAAAGTCAATTGAAGATTCATTTGATGATGTACTCCATGTATTCCAACATATTTTTCCATAATTGAAACCTCCCATGATTAGTAGATGTCTATAACCTTTATTTGAAACTTCATGTAGTAATTTCCGCAGTTCTTCATCATTATCCTCGGTCCCACTACTACTTCTGTATATACATCCTTCTAGTAGTTTGTCACCATCAACAAGCTTAATACTAGTCCATACAGCTTCCTCAAACTTAGTTAAAATCGACTTGGAATATGCAGACGTCGTATGGGATAATAAGACATTGTTCTTGATAAATAAATTAGAAAATGTTCAAATAGAGGTTGCTAGAATCGTCACTGGGGGAACTCGGTTAGTATCTATTAATAGTTTATATAAAGAGACGGGTTGGGAGACGTTACAGGCAAGACGGGAAAATCACAAAAAAATATATTTTTATTAAATGGTAAACGGTCTTGTTCCTCCTTACCTTAGTGCAATTGTTCCCTGTAACTTTGAAAATATTCATGACTACAACACTAGACAGGCCGTAAGTATCCTTCCAATACGTACTAGAACAACCTTGTATAATAATTATTTTCTACCCTCTACTGTAAGATTATGGAACAGCGAACCCACATCAATAAGAGATAGCAAGTCTCCTTCATCTCTCAAATCCTATTATAAATCAAAATGTATAAAGAAACCTATTTATTATTACTCAGGAACCCGAATTGGACAAATCCTTCACATGAGATTACGAACCATCATCTATTCCTAAAAAATGTAGTAGATTCGCCCAACTGTAGTTGTCATCAAAGGGTCCCTGAAACTAACTCGCATTATCTTTTTTATTGTCATAGAGTCATAGATTCAATGATTCGAGAAATCGGTATATCGAATCAATTGATATTCCTATGAACTTGACAGTTGACCGTTTACTTTTTGGATCACCTGACCTCACAGACTGTGCTTTGAACGGTTAAAACTATTTACATGTCGAGTATTGTCTCTTATTTGGATTTTCTTGATGTATCTTGTCCACGGGGGGCCTCTTACTCTGTACAAAAATTTCCCCTGGGATTTTTCTTCCTTTTTTTTAGCCTCTACAATTAAAACTTTGAACTCTTCCCTTTCCTTGGGAGGTCATATCATGATTAATTGATATGTTCTTAATACCTGATTCATTGTCACCAGTTACTTCATCTTCTGATCTGAGCCTAACAAAGTTTTTGAAATTTGTTCTCTTAATATCATCATTGCTAAATGTTACCAGAAGCGGTCTATGTTTCTCTTCCCCTTCTAACTTTTTACCAATTCTTGTTAACTTTGTGATATTATCATTCACAAGATTAATGTCTATGTTTTTAGCTAATTCTTTCAAAGTGTGCATGTTCTCATTTATTTTGTCAACTTTAATGTTAGTTTTGGGTTCAGGTACATTGTAGAATATTGCATTTTTATCTTATCTTAGGGAACGACCATTTAACTTGAGGGGGGTTATGGTTTTTTTCTAAAAAAATATTCTGATTCCCAATGTTGCTGAAAAAAATATTCTGATTTTGGTGGAGGGAAAAAAAATCTAATTCAGAGTTTTTGTCATATAACCTAATGTTAAATTCCGGAAAAAAAATTTCTAATTCTTGTGTTGTCCGAAAAAAAAATTCTGAACGAAACCAAAAACCATAACCCCCCCCCCCCCCCCCCCTTCAAGTTAAATGGTCGATCCCTTATCTTATGGTGGAATGATAGCCTAAATAACTATGGTCGATATAGTAAATGTTCGTCTGCTGAGAAATTAATCAACTCTATTGTGTATAGATATTGCAAAAAACATATTCGGATTAATAATTGATTTTACCGTACAGACAATATTTTCGGTGAGGCTATTTCCCCCCACCACATCAATTATTCGAGGCCTGGATATTTTTGCACCTTTATTCCTAGATGTCATACAATTATAGGCTACTATATGAATATCCAACAGTGTTGTTTAATCGTTTTAGTTCAAGTTGGAACCTAGACCCAGGGGCGGATCCAGCGCGCGCCCCCCTAAAATTGGTAAAAATATGATTTTTTGGCGTAAAATCGTGATTTTTCACACGAAATACCCCCAAAATTTTCGTGCCTCCCTCCGCTTGGCGCAATTTTTATAGGTGCCCCCTCCCCCCTAATTTGAAATCCTGGATCCACCCCTGACCCGTCTGTAATTTTAAGATGCTTTGTTTTGTGATGTGCTATTTGTGTGAGATTTACTTCAGTGTTGCAGATGATACATTTGAATTGATAAAGTAATATTAATATATAGATATATATAGATATATTAATGACACAGTAGATTTGTTTGTTATTTATTGAGTAATAACTACTGAAGTTGCTGTGCAGCAAGAAATACAATCTGTGGCCACTCATCCTGTTTCATAATTTCTGGATCTGTGAGGACCGACTTCCCTACAGGTCTCAGATTTTATGAGTGTCATTTAGAAAGGGTCTGCAATAGTAAGTTAACTACATTATCTATCTCTTTATATGATTGCTTTTCATTATTGTCCAAATTTTGGATCCTTCCTGTAGAGCCATACACTCTTTTTTCTTTTCTTTTTTTGGACCGAAAAATGTGGGGCAAAGCTTTCAAAACTGACAAGCGAAAAAAGAGTCTGTTGGCTTCCAAGCATAATCTTCAACCCTGTGTTGTTGTTTTTGTGTTTGTTATTTTCTTGGCTTCCGTTCCTTTTCTACATATTTGGCAATACAAGTTGAAAGGTGGACAAAACCATAGCTTTGTCCCCTTTTTCAAAGTTTGCACATGTGCCATGTACAAAAACATGCATGTACACGCGTGAATAGCGCTACCAGGTTATAATTTTCGTGCTTTTTTCTTTAAATATTCGGTTATGTCTCGGCTGTTTCCGAATAACAATTGCAAGAAAAAAAATCCTTTGAAGTTCACAATAATAAGTATTTGTTGATTTACTTGGAACAGTTCCGTTGAAGGGTAAGAACAAAACCTAAAGTAACCATTTTAGTACCCCCAAAAAAATCTTGGGGCCCATGGGCTACTATCAGAAAATGCTCAGGATCCCAGTAGTCTTGGGCTTCTATTGGTTCCTTGTTAAGTTTTATCCTCTGAGGGACATGTATAAGATACAGTACTATTGAAACGAAAGAAGCGTTAGTATTGGATAAAACGAGTTTCTTTTTCCGCATGACTACTCAGATGCCTTGCACCAATGCCTTCACCTAATGAGTACGAATAATGCAGAAAAGGAAACCCGTTATATCCAATGTGGGCTACTTCTTTTGTTTCAATAGTAATGTATCTAACTTGTACAATAATGATCCTATAAGTGATAAAATAAAGAAAAAGGTCGTGAGAACAGTTTCCTATTACAACATTGGTCAAATTCTTAAGCTCGTTTATAAAAAGAACTGCAAAAACATCGGTCTGTAACATCGGCCGGTATCAGTGGTCTCTAACAGCGAACTGTAACATCGGCCGGTATCAGTGATCTCTAACATCGGTCTGTAACATCGGCCGGCATCAGTGGTCTCTAACATCGGTCTATAACATCGGCCGGTATCAGTGGTCTCTAACATCGGTCCGTAACATCGGCCGGTATCAGTGGTCTCTAACAGTGGACTGTAACATCGACCGGTATCAGTGGTATCTAACATCGACCGGTATCAGTGGTCTCTAACAGTGGACTGTAACATCGACCGGTATCAGTGGTATCTAACATCCGCCGGTATCAGTGGTCTCTAACATCGGTCTGTAACATCGGCCGGTATCAGTGGCCTCTAACAGTGGACTGTAACATCGACCGGTATCAGTGGTATCTAACATCGGCCGGTATCAGTGGTCTCTAACATCGGTCTGTAACATCGGCCGGTATCAGTGGTCTCTAACATCGGTCTGTAACATCGGCCGGTATCAGTGGTCTCTAACAGCGGACTGTAGCTGATATTAGAGGCGGTATTTACCATATAGCATTGCTGGGGGTATTATTGTACAATTGCCTTTACAGTTTTCCATATCGGCTTAATTATTGCCTGTATCTTTTGCAGGTACGAAATATCGAAAATGGTAAATGTTGTACATTATACAATAATCTACCCGTATTACAGTCTCCATCATTTATTGCTTGCATCTTGTCAAGAAATATATAGGTGTCCACAGTCACTTGAAAGCCAAATAATAAATCGATTTTAACAGTAAAAATGACAAATAGATATAAGCTATTGTATATACAACAACTCTAATTTTTGTTATTTTTTTGTCCTTTTCATTTTATTATTTTGATGTCAGAATGACCACGGATAAAAAACAATTAAAGTGGAACATGACCGTCTTTGAACTGTTAACTGTACCGGGCCATGTTTCTGTAGCCGTGTCAAGAATCAGGATCGAGTTTGCATGAGGTTCGTGATGCTAATTTTTTTTAATTTCTCTGTAGTGTATTTTTGCAGACCGTTGTTTGCCTTGTTATCCTGTTATCTTTGTGTATTTAATTGTCTGTCCTTATTCGCTTCAGTCAGATACACTCTTTGGATTTTCTTTGCTTGAGTTCGAGTTATTATTAGGCTCAATGAGTTAATTAGTTGGATTACCTAACAACTCATACAAGCCTATCACCAATACGGCATGGGTTCGCGCCCGGCTTTGTAAATTACAAAAAAGGGGGCACTCGACTCGCAGCCGCAAGTGATAAAATTTATAAATTTCTTGCCCATGGTCGGTGGTTCTCTCCGGGTACTCCGACTTCTTCCACCACTAAATCTGGTCGCCATGATATAGCTGAAATATTGTGGAAAGTGGCGTTAAACACCAAAAATCAAATTAAATCAAATTGTGGCATGGAATTGCCCCCACCCCCTTTTTTGTAGACTTTCTGTTCAATAGAAATTTCTTTATTGTTTCATCTCTGATCCCTTTATTTATCGTGTTCGTGTCCATGTAACCGTGCAATCTTGGGATAACAGCTTGTATATGTCGACCTTGTATACTGCTAATAAAGGACGAAGTCCTTCTAACGGTGAGCTCTCCGATTTTTCCTTCTATATTGATAGCCAAAAATCTGCTTACCGGAAGTTTAAAAAATAGATCAATTGATAATTTAGAAATGCAAAAGAAATCTATTTCAATGAAAAATTCCCAATTCTTTGATTATTTACTCTATGCAAAATCGAAATAAACTTTTATTAAAATTCTAATAAAAAAATCTCTTTCTACGAAACTCCCGATGGAATAGACTGACTCAATCTGTCACAATCTAGCCGAGATTACGAGCCAGGGGACAGAACTCGTCAGTTTACCGATGGAAGAGCGGCGTAGGTAAAATGAACGCCATAACAAATCGGCTACACAATTCATTCAAAATAAAAGATAATAGCCTCACCGGACGCAATTACGATCGAAATAAAAAGTATGTCCCCTAATCGTTCCTTCAAAACATGAATTAAAAAAATGCTTTTATAAATAGATACCCCGCTAAATTACTCGTGTTTTGGGAGAAAATTATTCATTATTCATGCGCAGTTGTTGAATGTTGCAGACGACGGGTTTTCATATTTGTAAACAGAAAACGATCGACAATTGCACTTGGAATCTATCGCTAAAATTCATTGAGGTTCGCATATTTGTTATCTTATGCCTGTAATTGGAAAGAATATGATCTCCTGGTTCTATGCATATGTAGAACACATTGAAATTAAAACAAAAACAGTCAATATAATACATTTTCCTTACCTTGATCTATCCCAAAATGTCAAAATCCATGGTGTACCTTATTCATTGAAGAGTCCCAAGGAATTCCGAATGCAAACTGGCACACATTTAACAGTGCATTGAATAATATATGGGCTATGATTCAAAAGGAATATCAGCTTCATCAATTTGGTCAAATTTATAAATTATTATCAAATGCCACGGTCAACATCATCGAAATTGTTCGTAATTGCGTCCGGTGGCGGTGTGGCTAACGTGTACGGATCATCGTATTATTGAAATTTTAGAACTTCGTCCTTCAAACAGGTTGCCTGTCTCATATTAAAGGACGAAGTCCTTCTAACGGTAAGCTGTCCGATTTTTCCTTCTATATTGATAGCCAAAAATCTGCTCACCGGAAGTTTAAAAAATAGATCAATTGATAATTTAGAAACGCAAAAGAAATCTATTTCAATGAAAAATTCCCAATTCTTTGATTATTTCCTCTATGCAAAATCGAAATAAACTTTTAATAAAATTCTAATAAAAAATCTCTTTCTATGAAACTCCCGAGATAAAATGAACGCCATAAAAAATCGGCTACACAATTCATTCAAAATAAAAGATAATTGCCTCACCGGACGCAATTACGAACGAAATAAAAAGTATGTCCCCTAATTGTTCCTTCAAAACATGAATTAAAAAAATGTTTTTTTTATAAATAGATACCCCGCTAAATTACTCGTGTTTTGGGAGAGAATTATTCATGCGTAGTTGTTGAATGTTGCAGACGACGTGTTTTCATATTTGTAAACAGAAAACGATCGACAATTGCACTTGGAATCTATCGCTAAAATTCATTGAGGTACGCATATTTTGTTATCTTATGCCTGTAATTGGAAAGAATATGATCTCCTGGTTCTATGCATATGTAGAACACATTGAAATTAAAACAAAAACAGTCAATATAATACATTTTCCTTACCTTGATCTATCCCAAAATGTCAAAATCCGTGATGTACCTTATTCATTGAAGAGTCCAAGGAATTCCGAATGCAAACTGGCACACATTTATGGTATGAATAAAGGAAAGGTTTTTATGTCATGTGTATTATATACAAATAGATATGTGAACGTAAATGAATGAATGCTCTTTCAATTTTAACAGTTGTCATTAAATAATTTACACTAGAAAGGTTATTATGATGTTCGAAATTGTGTCTGGATCTAGGTCACAGAGTGACTAGAACGGGGTCATGAAAATCTGTTCCAAGTTAAAACCCGTAACAATGCATTGAATAATATATGGGCTATGATTCAAAAGGAATATTAGTGTTTAATCTGAAATATGAACATGCAATCAGCTTCATCAATTTGGTCAAATTTATAAATTATTATCAAATGCCACGGTCAATATCATCGAAATTGTTCGTAATTGCGTCCGGTGGCGGTGAGGCTAACGACGGGGGTAACGTGTATGGATCATCGTATTATTGAAATTTTAGGACTTCGTCCTTCAAACAGGTTGCCTGTCTCATATTAAAGGACGAAGTCCTTCTAACGGTAAGCTGTCCGATTTTTCCTTCTATATTGATACAAATGTAGCTAAAAATCTGCTCACCGGAAGTTTAAAAAATAGATCAATTGATAATTTAGAAACGCAAAAGAAATCTATTTCAATGAAAAATTCCCAATTCTTTGATTATTTACTCTATGCAAAATCGAAATAAACTTTTATTAAAATTCTAATAAAAAAATCTCTTTCTACGAAACTCCCGATGGAATAGACTGACTCAATCTGTCACAATCTAGCCGAAATACGAGCCAGGGGACAGAACTCGTCAGTTTACCGATGGAAGAGCGGCGTAGGTAAAATGAACGCCATAACAAATCGGCTACACAATTCATTCAAAATAAAAGATAATAGCCTCACCGGACGCAATTACGATCGAAATAAAAAGTATGTCCCCTAATTGTTCCTTCAAAACATGAATTAAAAAAATGCTTTTATAAATAGATACCCCGCTAAATTACTCGTGTTTTGGGAGAAAATTATTCATTATTCATGCGCAGTTGTTGAATGTTGCAGACGACGGGTTTTCATATTTGTAAACAGAAAACGATCGACAATTGCACTTGGAATCTATCGCTAAAATTCATTGAGGTTCGCATATTTTGTTATCTTATGCCTGTAATTGGAAAGAATATGATCTCCTGGTTCTATGCATATGTAGAACACATTGAAATTAAAACGAAAACAGTCAATATAATACATTTTCCTTACCTTGATCTATCCCAAAATGTCAAAATCCGTGATGTACCTTATTCATTGAAGAGTCCAAGGAATTCCGAATGCAAACTGGCACACATTTATGGTATGAATAAAGGAAAGGTTTTGATGTCATGTGTATTATATACAAATAGATATGTGAACGTAAATGAATGAATGCTCTTTCAATTTTAACAGTTGTCATTAAATAATTTACACTAGAAAGGTTATTATGATGTCGTTCGAAATTGTGTTCGGATCTAGGTTACAGAGTGACTAGAACGGGGTCATGAAAATCTGTTCCAAGTTAAAACCCGTAACAATGCATTGAATAATATATGGGCTATGATTCAAAAGGAATATTGGTGTTTAATCTGAAATATGAACATGCAATCAGCTTCATCAATTTGGTCAAATTTACAAATTATTATCAAATGCCACATAGCCAGAAATGATGGGTACTTTGCTCATTTGCATATCTAAGATGGCGACGCCGGGACGTCTGCAATTTTCATATGATCTATATCGACGATATCATTCATAATTGCATGTGTGTCATTTTCTGAACTTGAAAATGATACATTGAATCAAGCTGAATTAAATGAAATAAAAATTAATGAAAACAATTAAATATTCGAGGTTCCTGGACTAAATGAAAATCCGAGGCGACGAACCCTTTTTTGGCCTCAAGAGTCTATGTAAAAATGTCTGAAATACATGAAACTGGTGGCGTGTGACACAAAATTTAACAATGAATGACTTTTGGCGACATATTTTCTGAAATTAATTTAGATTCCTCAATAATATATGTAATTATATTAACTAACCTTATATTTCTAGCTTCTAAACTCGGGGTTCCCACATTAAATATAATATGATCATTTTTGCATGATCGCGATATCAAAGACATGTCTAAAATCGTTACAAAACAAAAATATTTGAATTTTGACAGAAGAAAAACTTTGCGGAAATAAACAATAACTTTTAATTTTCGAATCATTGACGGACACATTGAATTTCCGTACTATAGGCTATTTTTTAATAAATCTAATAAACGATCCATCAAGCTTGAAACTGCAGTAACGTGATCAAAATCTAATTTAAATATGATGAATATTTATGAGGAAAGTACCCTCAATTTCTGGATATGACGGTCAATATCATCGAAATTGTTCGTAATTGCGTCCGGTGGCGGTGAGGCTAACGTGTACGGATCATCGTATTATTGAAATTTTAGGACTTCGTCCTTCAAACAGGTTGCCTGTCTCATATTAAAGGACGAAGTCCTTCTAACGGTAAGCTGTCCGATTTTTCCTTCTATATTGATAGCTAAAAATCTGCTCACCGGAAGTTTAAAAAAATAGATCAATTGATAATTTAGAAACGCAAAAGAAATCTATTTCAATGAAAAATTCCCAATTCTTTGATTATTTACTCAATGCAAAATCGAAATAAACTTTTAATAAACTTCTAATAAAAAAATCTCTTTCTACGAAACTCCCGATGGAATAGACTGACTCAATCTGTCTCAATCTAGCCGAGGTACGAGCCAGGGGACAGAACTCGTCAGTTTACCGATGGAAGAGCGGCGTAGGTAAAATGAACGCCATAACAAATCGGCTACACAATTCATTCAAAATAAAAGATAATAGCCTCACCGGACGCAATTACGAACGAAATAAAAAGTATGTCTCCTAATTGTTCCTTCAAAACATGAATTAAAAAAATGCTCTTATAAATAGATACCCCGCTAAATTACTCGTGTTTTGGGAGAAAATTATTCATGCGCAGTTGTTGAATGTTGCAGACGACGGGTTTTCATATTTGTAAACAGAAAACGATCGACAATTGCACTTGGAATCTATCGCTAAAATTCATTGAGGTTCGCATATTTTGTTATCTTATGCCTGTAATTGGAAAGAATATGATCTCCTGGTTCTATGCATATGTAGAACACATTGAAATTAAAACGAAAACAGTCAATATAATACATTTTCCTTACCTTGATCTATCCCAAAATGTCAAAATCCATGATGTACCTTATTCATTGAAGAGTCCAAGGAATTCCGAATGCAAACTGGCACACATTTATGGTATGAATAAAGGAAAGGTTTTGATGTCATGTGTATTATATACAAATAGATATGTGAACGTAAATGAATGAATGCTCTTTCAATTTTAACAGTTGTCATTAAATAATTTACACTAGAAAGGTTATTATGATGTCGTTCGAAATTGTGTTCGGATCTAGGTTACAGAGTGACTAGAACGGGGTCATGAAAATCTGTTCCAAGTTAAAACCCGTAACAATGCATTGAATAATATATGGGCTATGATTCAAAAGGAATATTGGTGTTTAATCTGAAATATGAACATGCAATCAGCTTCATCAATTTGGTCAAATTTACAAATTATTATCAAATGCCACATAGCCAGAAATGATGGGTACTTTGCTCATTTGCATATCTAAGATGGCGACGCCGGGACGTCTGCAATTTTCATATGATCTATATCGACGATATCATTCATAATTGCATGTGTGTCATTTTCTGAACTTGAAAATGATACATTGAATCAAGCTGAATTAAATGAAATAAAAATTAATGAAAACAATTAAATATTCGAGGTTCCTGGACTAAATGAAAATCCGAGGCGACGAACCCTTTTTTGGCCTTAAGAGTCTATGTAAAAATGTCTGAAATACATGAAACTGGTGGCGTGTGACACAAAATTTAACAATGAATGACTTTTGGCGACACATTTTCTGAAATTAATTTAGATTCCTCAATAATATATGTAATTATATTAACTAACCTTATATTTCTAGCTTCTAAACTCGGGGTTCCCACATTAAATATAATATGATCATTTTTGCATGATCGCGATATCAAAGACATGTCTAAAATCGTTACAAAACAAAAATATTTGAATTTTGACAGAAGAAAAACTTTGCGGAAATAAACAATAACTTTTAATTTTCGAATCATTGACGGACACATTGAATTTCCGTACTATAGGCTATTTTTTAACAAATCTAATAAACGATCCATCAAGCTTGAAACTGCAGTCACGTGATCAAAATCTAATTTAAATATGATGAATATTTATGAGGAAAGTACCCTCAATTTCTGGATATGACGGTCAATATCATCGAAATTGTTCGTAATTGCGTCCGGTGGCGGTGAGGCTAACGTGTACGGATCATCGTATTATTGAAATTTTAGGACTTCGTCCTTCAAACAGGTTGCCTGTCTCATATTAAAGGACGAAGTCCTTCTAACGGTAAGCTGTCCGATTTTTCCTTCTATATTGATAGCTAAAAATCTGCTCACCGGAAGTTTAAAAAAATAGATCAATTGATAATTTAGAAACGCAAAAGAAATCTATTTCAATGAAAAATTCCCAATTCTTTGATTATTTACTCTATGCAAAATCGAAATAAACTTTTAATAAACTTCTAATAAAAAAATCTCTTTCTACGAAACTCCCGATGGAATAGACTGACTCAATCTGTCTCAATCTAGCCGAGGTACGAGCCAGGGGACAGAACTCGTCAGTTTACCGATGGAAGAGCGGCGTAGGTAAAATGAACGCCATAACAAATCGGCTACACAATTCATTCAAAATAAAAGATAATAGCCTCACCGGACGCAATTACGAACGAAATAAAAAGTATGTCTCCTAATTGTTCCTTCAAAACATGAATTAAAAAAATGCTTTTATAAATAGATACCCCGCTAAATTACTCGTGTTTTGGGAGAAAATTATTCATGCGCAGTTGTTGAATGTTGCAGACGACGGGTTTTCATATTTGTAAACAGAAAACGATCGACAATTGCACTTGGAATCTATCGCTAAAATTCATTGAGGTTCGCATATTTTGTTATCTTATGCCTGTAATTGGAAAGAATATGATCTCCTGGTTCTATGCATATGTAGAACACATTGAAATTAAAACGAAAACAGTCAATATAATACATTTTCCTTACCTTGATCTATCCCAAAATGTCAAAATCCATGATGTACCTTATTCATTGAAGAGTCCAAGGAATTCCGAATGCAAACTGGCACACATTTATGGTATGAATAAAGGAAAGGTTTTGATGTCATGTGTATTATATACAAATAGATATGTGAACGTAAATGAATGAATGCTCTTTCAATTTTAACAGTTGTCATTAAATAATTTACACTAGAAAGGTTATTATGATGTCGTTCGAAATTGTGTTCGGATCTAGGTTACAGAGTGACTAGAACGGGGTCATGAAAATCTGTTCCAAGTTAAAACCCGTAACAATGCATTGAATAATATATGGGCTATGATTCAAAAGGAATATTGGTGTTTAATCTGAAATATGAACATGCAATCAGCTTCATCAATTTGGTCAAATTTACAAATTATTATCAAATGCCACATAGCCAGAAATGATGGGTACTTTGCTCATTTGCATATCTAAGATGGCGACGCCGGGACGTCTGCAATTTTCATATGATCTATATCGACGATATCATTTATAATTGCATGTGTGTCATTTTCTGAACTTGAAAATGATACATTGAATCAAGCTGAATTAAATGAAATAAAAATTAATGAAAACAATTAAATATTCGAGGTTCCTGGACTAAATGAAAATCCGAGGCGACGAACCCTTTTTTGGCCTTAAGAGTCTATGTAAAAATGTCTGAAATACATGAAACTGGTGGCGTGTGACACAAAATTTAACAATGAATGACTTTTGGCGACACATTTTCTGAAATTAATTTAGATTCCTCAATAATATATGTAATTATATTAACTAACCTTATATTTCTAGCTTCTAAACTCGGGGTTCCCACATTAAATATAATATGATCATTTTTGCATGATCGCGATATCAAAGACATGTCTAAAATCGTTACAAAACAAAAATATTTGAATTTTGACAGAAGAAAAACTTTGCGGAAATAAACAATAACTTTTAATTTTCGAATCATTGACGGACACATTGAATTTCCGTACTATAGGCTATTTTTTAACAAATCTAATAAACGATCCATCAAGCTTGAAACTGCAGTCACGTGATCAAAATCTAATTTAAATATGATGAATATTTATGAGGAAAGTACCCTCAATTTCTGGATATGACGGTCAATATCATCGAAATTGTTCGTAATTGCGTCCGGTGGCGGTGAGGCTAACGTGTACGGATCATCGTATTATTGAAATTTTAGGACTTCGTCCTTCAAACAGGTTGCCTGTCTCATATTAAAGGACGAAGTCCTTCTAACGGTAAGCTGTCCGATTTTTCCTTCTATATTGATAGCTAAAAATCTGCTCACCGGAAGTTTAAAAAAATAGATCAATTGATAATTTAGAAACGCAAAAGAAATCTATTTCAATGAAAAATTCCCAATTCTTTGATTATTTACTCTATGCAAAATCGAAATAAACTTTTAATAAACTTCTAATAAAAAAATCTCTTTCTACGAAACTCCCGATGGAATAGACTGACTCAATCTGTCTCAATCTAGCCGAGGTACGAGCCAGGGGACAGAACTCGTCAGTTTACCGATGGAAGAGCGGCGTAGGTAAAATGAACGCCATAACAAATCGGCTACACAATTCATTCAAAATAAAAGATAATAGCCTCACCGGACGCAATTACGAACGAAATAAAAAGTATGTCTCCTAATTGTTCCTTCAAAACATGAATTAAAAAAATGCTTTTATAAATAGATACCCCGCTAAATTACTCGTGTTTTGGGAGAAAATTATTCATGCGCAGTTGTTGAATGTTGCAGACGACGGGTTTTCATATTTGTAAACAGAAAACGATCGACAATTGCACTTGGAATCTATCGCTAAAATTCATTGAGGTACGCATATTTTGTTATCTTATGCCTGTAATTGGAAAGAATACGATCTCCTGGTTCTATGCATATGTAGAACACATTGAAATTAAAACAAAAACAGTCAATATAATACATTTTCCTTACCTTGATCTATCCCAAAATGTCAAAATCCGTGATGTACCTTATTCATTGAAGAGTCCCAAGGAATTCCGAATGCAAACTGACACACATTTATGGTATGAATGAAGGAAAGGTTTTTATGTCATGTGTATTATATACAAATAGATATGTGAACTAAATGAATGAATGCTCTTTCAATTTTAACAGTTGTCATTAAATAATTTACACTAGAAAGGTTATTATGATGTCGTTCTAAATTGTGTCCGGATCTAGGTTACAGAGTGACTAGAATGGGGTCATGAAAATCTGTTCCAAGTTAAAACCCGTAACAATGCATTGAATAATATGAGACAGGCAACCTGTTTGAAGGACGAAGTCCTAAAATTTCAATAATACGATGATCCGTACACGTTAGCCTCACCGCCACCGGACGCAATTACGAACAATTTCGATGATATTGACCGTGGCATTTGATAATAATTTATAAATTTGACCAAATTGATGAAGCTGATTGCATGTTCATATTTCAGATTAAACACCAATATTCCTTTTGAATCATAGCCCATATATTATTCAATGCATTGTTACGGGTTTTAAAGAATGTTCCTAATCAACATAAAGATCATTATATAATTGCCGCCAATCACGTTTTATGTAAATTGCTAATCACTTAATTATGCCATAAATAGACCAATTTCACGTTACCGCCGCCATTATGGTTCAAAGGTCAATCGGAGTAAAAAAACGTAAACAAGACGTCATTGCATTTGTAAACACGGTGACGCAGTTTATTCATCGTGGCAGTTATGCACATATCGTCACGGTCGTAAGGAAGTTTTCGTGAATTTGTTGGTTAGGAAAATAATTTATGACTACATGTATCCCGTAGATCTTAAAAATAATGAGAAATCGTGTGAATATTCAGCTATACAGTATGTGGCCAAAAGTATTGCCACATGTAAAAAAAATCCCTATATAATCAACCAAAACCATATTTAAAAAAACAAAAATTGTGAAGTCATTTTTGGATAGATTTTAACAAATTTTATACCAAAACATTCAGAATTGTCTATATTTTGATTGTTTATTTGCTCATTATGTTTATATGAGTGGTTTTTATTTGTACATAATTTAAACAGGATTGTGAATTTTTAGGATTTATTTTTAGTTGAAATATATAGGAAAATCAGTCAATTTTTATTTGTTATGTTTAAATTATGGAGCATCAAATAAAACTTTTTAAAAGGCCCAACTTAAAACTGGTATGCCCCTTTTGTTAGAGAATGTATAAAGTCTGTGTGTGTAAGACACTTTTGATGTACTAACTTAAAAATGACTTGGTTCAACTATATATCATTTTATGATTTTTTAGAAGTCAAAATCCTGTAAGAATGCACACCTTTAGTATTTGTACATTAAACACGCTACAAAATATTACAAAAATTCTAGCTCAAAACTATAGGGAGGGACAGACAGGAGTTAAATAGTATGCCCTGATACAGGGCTATACATTAACAGTCATTCTTACATGTATGTCAAGCACATTATTATGGTGTGGTTTCTGTTCGCGAGGCGCTCCATCCTTTCTTGTTTATGCCAATGTCAGGAGACCAATAATAACATGTAAGGATTAGTATGGAAAAAGTGCTATATTCAGGAACAAGTCAGTCTTTGTTGGGCAAAATATGTACATGCACATGTAAACTTTTGTAAATCATAGAGCACAAAAATTAAACAAATACTCATTAACAAGAAATATTTATTGCAAAAACAAAACATTATTAAAAGGTCAGCTACATGTATAATAACAATGTTATAAAATAACAAAACTATGAACTCCAACATTGAAGAATGGGTAATAAATTAAAACACATTCCCCTCATCCTGGTGAAGTCTTAAGTTAATGATTGAATGAAAATTATATTGCTTTTAACATCAAAAAGTTAATATTGGGACACTATTAAATTTTCTCTATCTTTAGTTATTGAATTGAGAAGTTAAAAAATCTGACTAAAGTTCCCCCCCCCCCCCCCCAAAAAAAAACATATTACATGTAATAAGGTTCAAAACTCCTTTAATTTCAAAATATTTGTCTAAGACTTACTCAGGTAAATGAACAAAGCCCAAAATATTCAATAATTTTACATGAAAAACAACACTCATATGGGGGATAAAAACATTCTATTCATAGAATTTTTAAACAATAAACAACAAGAAACATAAACTATAACATGTGATGTGTAAACTATTTAAGCATGAGCAACAGGAAACACATTTAGATACAAAAAATGAAAAGACCAACACCCTTAGTTGGATTTTTAGAGTGCTAGTTCATTGAAACAACAGTTTGTGGGTAGATATGTAGTTCCACTCTGAAACATTATTCTGATTCTGACCCGACCATTCTTTGTTCTTACTCCTTAATGCTGCATTCTTACCAATTTTATAATCTTTGGTTTGACTAGACAGGGGCTAGAACCCATGGATCTACCACATTCAAGGTGAGCATGCTTAAGGGACCGACCATTTAACTTGAAGGGGGGGGCTATGGTTTTTTGTTTCGTTCAGAATTTTTTTTTCGGACAACACGAGAGTTAGAATATTTATTTTTTTTGTCGTGCAAAGCACGAAATTTTTTTCCAGAACTCCACATTAGGTTATATGACAAAAACTCTGAATCAAATTATTTTTTTTTTCCTCCACCAAAATCAGAATATTTTTTTCAACATCGGGAATCAGAATATTTTTTTAGAAAAAAACCATAACCCCCCCTTCAAGTTAAATGGTCGTTCCCTAACCATTACACAACATTTTTGCAGTCGTGTAAAAATCATACTGAAAAAGGAGCAGTTCTTCAAAACTTTCATTAAGCTAGGGACTTGTGTCCAAGTTAGTTAATGCAGTCAACATGATCAAGCATATATTAAAATAAACCCATAGATTAGCTTCCAGTCAGATTTGAACTGACATCTTTTCAACATTATTGAAATGTACTACCTTGTACTATAGAAGCTATATACATGTATTGTAATTGTTAGTAGTTGACAAACCTAATACAGTACTCCGATCATTAGCTTCCAGAGAGATTTGAACTGACATTTCTCAAACATTATTGAAATGTACTGATTCATTGACACCATAGTAAATACAACATTTTGTCATGAATTTGTTAGGAACATTTCAGCTAAGATTGCCCATCATTGGTTGCAATCCCTTCTGTTATTATCTAATGGTCCTGAATTGGCACTGCATAGACACGATAGAGAATTTTAAAAAAACATGCATAAATTTCATACCCTGCAGTACAAGAACAATAAGCTCCTTCTGTCAAACCATCATCTTCTTTGGCGCAATATCTATACATTGTGGGGGTCATCATCCAGTGTCTGTGATGGTGAACACTTTGTTCTTAAAATACACAAGTTGTTGTTGTTCGACTTAGCCTTTAAGAAATATCCCTCCTGTAGCCACCCACTTGAAAAATATTCATAGGCCTTGCCACCCCTTATAGTCTTTCAGCATGTCATTTGTCAATGCTACATCACCATGGGCTAACAAGAACTGCGTTATGTCTGTCAAAAAATTTGGTGGCCAAACTGCATACCATGATCATGTTCATCAAGCGAACCAGAATAAATCTGAAGGGGGTCTGTAATTCCACACTCACTCAAAATGCTGTCGTAGCATCTCTTGTTGTCCTTCAAAACGTCATCTTGTGATGGCACCAAAGGCAAGTTCAACTTGCATGCCGAAAAACACAAGGCCGCTAGCCTCCTCCGTCCTTCGATCTCTCATCGTCAAGAACTCCGAGATTCTCGACTTTCCAACATCGAAGCTCATCAAGAGTGTAGAGTTGATCACCAGGATCCATTTGTAGATGTATAATACAATTTTGCAAATAAATAACGTGAATAAAACTTCGAAAAGGTTGAAAAATGATGTGGATATAGAAATCATCGTATAATCCAAACAGAAAGGCCGCTTACCACCCGGATTTTACTCCGATTGGACTTTGGACTAAGGCCGCTTACAACAAAAATAGGTTAATGTGAAATAGGTCTATTAATCATTAATTAATTTCTTTGATCCTTACAAAAGAATCCGCTCACCAATAAGATTTAAATTTTACCTCTTTTAACTAAAAATATTAATTTATATTAATATATAATTTTTATTTATTTATTCTTTTTTTATTTTTATTTTTTTGGGCCGATATGACTTTCATTTTGAGGCCGATTTGACTTGAGGCCGATTTGAATTGGGGCCGATTTGACTGTAAATCATTTGACCATACATGTTTTCACCATGATATTTATATTTAAAATGTAATTAAATATATCAACATATATAAAATCACGTGACCAACATTCGTGTAAATGACACAAGAACAGCCCGTATCTAATTCAAACTGTCGTATTACGAGCACGTCCTGTTTATTGCGCTTATTATTTAACGGCGGGGAAATGGGGGTTTCTAGACGTCACTGTCAAAGGAAATGAGCACAAATTCAAAAGCTTGTACAAGTGGTAAAGTGTTAAAGGAACAAAATAAAAAGAAATTTACACAAGATACCCTCTTTTCTAAACAATATCAAATAATATCAGAACAGCTCATTTAGATAGATGTATTTTTGTCTTTGTACAGGTAAAATTCCTCCGGGATTCGGAGCACTCCAATTAAGGATAAAATTATAAAACCTAACTTAACGGGCACATACTTAAAAAGATACGTATTTACAGTTAAGATCAAATATACGTAGTAGTTAAAAGTTCATCATTTCCATGTTGTATAAATTTGGTTAGTGGCATAAAAACGTATTTACATCAATTACTAAAAAGTATAAAACGTGTGTTGTAATAGTCGTTTCAGTAGTATTATAATTGATAGCGTTGTTAAAAGTCCATTCTGTTGTTTAATTATTCATATTAGTAAAAACGTATATACACACAGCACTAAAAGATAAAAGCGCAATCGTAATTTATACAATGTTCTTTCCTTCACGCACTCTCCGAATACAGCAATTCTTCCGTTGTTAAAACAAATTGACTCATAAAAGGTAAAATCATCATTTAAGTATGCGTATAGACTTTAAAAGGTAAAACGATCTCTTTAATGAACGGATCGGGTGCTGGACACAGTAAGAAAAATATTATATTAGCTTACTTATAAAAGGAAACGGTTCTATAAAAGTACTATCAGCTATTGACTATCTGCCTTTCTACATAATGCTCTTCAATATTTCAGTTCTCTTTTGGTGAAGCACAAAGCAATAGTGTTGCGTGGCTCTTTCGATTTGCACTAAATCCTGGTTTGAATATGGAATCAGTTGGTTTATTTTATATGAGGTGCAGTCCAAGATGATTTGCATAAGCAGCCCATTTTGTTCTATAGTCCGTGTACCAACCCCCCTTGCCTCTTCTAGAGCTTCACCTAGTTTCACCATTTGTATTTTTCTGTTTTCTTCTAGAGTTTTACATTCAAGTAAAAAATGCACTCTATCTTCATCTTCCTCCCCACATAGTTTACAGATCGGAGATATTTTGTTACGGCTGAACTTAGCATGGTGGTATTGTAGCATATAAGTATCAGTAATTAATCGTAATTTGATTTCTGCTTTTTGTATGTCGTACTTTCGATTTTTCACACTTCGTAATATGTTATGTGGTGTTCCTATTGGATTTTGTTGAATTTCTAGATATTCTAATGTAGATTTTATTTGCTTTTCGTTTGTCCATTTATCGTACCAAAAGCTGTTAATGGCCTTTTTCATTGCATTTTTCCACTGCTGTTTCTTTGGAGGATTTTCTAGTATTTCTTCTGGAGATGGCAGATTATATTTCTGGAGCGTCTTCCTAATTCTACAGATGAAAAATCTGTCTTCTTCTTTTGAGTTTTCCATTTCCCATATGAGTATGTCTTTTTCGATGGATGAGTCAAGCCTGGCTAAGGTGGTAAATAAGATCATTGCATTTTTGTCCAGCGTTGTCTCTATTGGTTCTGCACCTATTAGTGTGTAGATGGCTACTGCTGCGGTTCGCTCTGGAAGGCATTGAAATTGCCTGCAGGTTGCCCTTTGAAGCTGTTCTAATTTGTTCGTGTCTAATGGTGTATATGCTTGGATTTCCAGCCCATATAGATAACGTGGGACAGCGTATGTATTCCAGATTTTCAGTAGAACCACTGGGGACATTCCTGATCTTGCATGCAGTCCAGGTCCTAGTAGGGCATATATTGTTCGTCTGCCTATACTCAATCTCTCTTCAATATTTATTTTCCCGTTTTCTTGGTAAGTTATTCCAAGGTGCTTAATTGATTGTACCCTGTTTATTTCCTGGTCTCCTAATACATATTTTTTCAGATGTGTTTGTAGAGCTTTTGATACATTTATTACTTCAGTTTTTTCCAGGTTTAGTTTCACTAAATCTCTTTTGGTGTTATATTCTAGGAGATTTAACATGGCTTGAATGTCCTTACTCTCTCCCAGCAGAGCAATGTCATCTGCACAGGCTGGCGCTGATACAGTAATACAGCACGCACAGCGCGTTTTAGCAAGAAATCACCTTGGTCAGTGTTTTTTCGCGGTGATATGTCATAAAATCACCGTAAAATGTCGGTGAAATCACGGTGAAACTTTCACCGCGAAAATTAACAAATTAGGACCTAAATGTCGGTGAAATATTTTAATTGCCGGTGACAACACCGCGGCGAAAATAATACGTGTATACACGTACATGTAACTGTACTTCATGTGTTCTTTTGTTTTTTGTTGCTTAGTTTTGATTTTTTACTATTTCGTACTTTATATTTCAATTTGATACCGGGTTTTTTTTCAGGGATGCCAGCATGGCATACATTTTATTTATAGGATTTATGAGGCTGAGCACGCATCTTGTTTTGCGTATATTATCTAATCCAGGGATATATATAGTAGTCCTACTATATAAATCCTTGTCTAATCCCAACATTTCGATTGGTTTATATCGATGTTATTTTTTTTAATCACCTGTGTTTTATCAATGTACGGATGTGTCTATTTTTATGTAGTGCACACATTGAACTAGGTCACTAAAAGGTCAAATACACAGTTACCTGAGGCTGCGGGATTGATTTAAAAACATACCGAGAATGATTGAAAAAAAAAATCGATGTAATTTTTTATCTAAAGCAAACGTGCTTTTTCGTATTTGTATGTCGTTAATCCCCTTTTGCAAGCCACGTGTTATTTTACCTTTAATAAAAGTTCCATTTCTGATTTGTACACATATTTTTCACGTGAACGTAAATCTAGAAAGGTTTCCACATGCTATCGATCAAAGCGTGCTTTTGGGGATCTAGAAACTTTTGTAACAGGTGAACTTAAGTCACGTGCCAAGTCGACCATTAATTGAACACCCGAAAGCAAATTAACTCGGGATACCAAGCTTGCATTCAAAAGATCAAGTTTATTTTAATTAACAAAATAATACAACACAAGCTTATAAATGGTAATGATCACATAATACTAAACGTTTTTACCGGCATTGTTTTCTTAACATAATAGATTAAAACAAAAGCAAATATCAGAATTAAAGAACGAAAAATGATCACATAGCTTGCACACCTGAAAAAGAAAATAAGTATTTGCTATGAATCATTCATATTATCAAAAATGACAGTCTCAAGAACATACAAATGTACAAATAAAGGTTAATATCCCATTTCTTTATTTCGCGGCGTTTAATCGTCAATGTCGGTGTTTTATAGTAAATCACCGTGTTCGATTTTTCTCGGACATTTCGCGGTGTCAACACCGACTTTTTTTTTAATTTCTCCGACATTTTCTTGATTTCACCGACGTCGGACCTGAGTGATTTCTTGCTAAATCGCGCTGTGCGTGCTGTATTTCCAATAGTAGCTCCTAGTGTGCTTTTTGTAATACTATCCAAAATTGTGTTATTATACCTCTTGTAGAGTAAGGTTGACAGTTTTGCACCTTGGCGTATCCCTTGTTTAATATCTATACTTTCTGTGGTTTGGTCTCCCCATTTAACTTTCAGGATTAGCCCATCATAAATGTTCCTTAGTAATAGCCACATATCACCAGTAATTCCATCGTGGTATAGCTTATTTAACATTATGTCATGGTTGATGGTATCAAATGCTTTTTCTGCGTCTACAGTCAGAAGTTCTAAATCCCGATTAATTTTTTTTGTATATTAATATAGTTTCTGATGCTATAAATGCTGTAAATTTACTAGATGCGTGTTCAGTAAAACCTCTCTGTAAAGGATTTTGCGTTGGAGATAGCTGTTTTTCTAATCGCTCTTTGATGACCGACTCAATAATTTTTGAGAACGTGTTTGTAACGACTATGCCTCTATAATTTCCTGGTAAAGTTTTGTCCTTTTTCTTTTTCAATACTGGTGTTAAGATTCCTCTTTTCAAAGTATCTGGAATATTAAGCTCTTCAAATATTTGGTTGGTGATACTACATATTTCTGTTGCCAATTCAGCATTTGCAAATTTAAAGTGTTCTGCTTGTATTCCATTTTCATCAGCAGCTTTCCCATTATTCAGCTTTCGGATAGCTTGTTTTACTTCTGCTTCTGGTGGAATTTTCACCTTATTGGCTGTTACTTCTGCTATGATGTCATTTTGTATTGTGCAGAGGCTGTTTCGTTCTAGGTCAAATTTGTTTTCGTCCAGATTAGGAGTAGCCAGAGTTTCAAAATGTATTCTCCAGGCTTCCATAATATTATTTTGGTTGTATTCAACATTGTCTATGACCAGTGTGTCAGTATTTATTGCCGAGTTACTTCTCTGCATTCTTAGCAATTTGTGGAATGTTTTACTATCGTCTTGAGATGCCTCCATAATTTCTGAGATCAGTTTATCCTTCTTTGAGGCGTATGCTTGTCGCTGTACTTGACGCAATGTTCGTTTTTTCTTTATCATATCCTTTTTTTCGCTTTCAGTCCTACCGTTCGAATTTCCCTTATTTTTCCAAATCCAGTGTGCTTTTCTAGCCTCTTTAGATGCTTGGTCGATGTTATGATTCCATATTCCTCTACCTACAGATTTGAGTGTCTTTAGACGCCTGTATTTTGGTATTGACTTCCTTACTGCCTTGTGTAATGTATTTTCTAGTGTGGCTATTCTGTCTGCAACACTTAGTTTTATAGTGTTTTTTGCTTTCTTATTTCTGTTTGTACGATTTTCTTATATTCGTCAGAATTGCATTTGTCCCATGCTGGCTTGGTATATATTTTAGCTGATTTTGGTGCCAATTTACTTATTTGGGTGGTAATTTCTACTTTAATGAGAGTATGGTCCGAGGTGTTTATAGCATCGAACGGCATGATTGAAACACTAGGTTGTAGGTTCAAAGTTTTTCCTTTAAACAGAATATAATCTATCTGAGATTTGCCTTTTCCGTTATGATGGTGGAATGTAAAGTCAATTGGATAGTTTGTAGGCAATATCAGGTTGCTTTCTACAGTAAACTTCTTAAAGATGCGATCCCTTCATCTGTCGTCTCTATGTAATGAAGCATTCATATCTCCACAGAGTAGGATGTCGTATGTTTCTTCATATTTTTGTATGACCTCATTCAATTGATCCATCATGTCTCTGTATTCATAATCTCCCTCCTTGATATCGGATGGCATGTAAACATTTACTATGAATAACATTGTCGGTATATTGTTGATTGTAATAACTTGTATACGACTACCCCCATCTGATTTTATTTTAACTGCATTGTCTATGGTTTTCTTCCAGAATACGGCTATACCGCCATTGCCACGAAGGGACTTATAGTTAAGTTTTATATCATCATTGTCCACTGCTTTAGCCGAAACGTTGAAATCTTTGTGCACATTTTCCAGGATTTTCTTTTCTAATGATAAAAGCCAATGTTCTTGTATGCATAGTATGTCACAAGTGTTCAGTATGTTTTCGAGATATTTTGAATTCCCTTTTGCACTCTGTATATTTATTGATCCTATGATTGTTGTCTGTATTTTTTGCTTTGCCATGCAGCTGTTGTTGCACGGCCGTCTCCTAAAAAAGGCACGTTTGTTGTGTTAGTTCCAGTTGGGGTTTCAATCATAGGTTGTGTATTTTGCTGATAATCTTGGGTGGCATTTGGTGGTTGTAGGTCTGCTGGGAGAGAGTATGTATGATTTTTTCCATCCAGCTGAGCTACCTCTTCTACACTGGTTTTGTTGTTACTGGTTGTACTATTTGTGTTATTCGGAGTTTGGTTTACATTTCCAGCAAGTTGAATATTCCTCCATTGTAGGTTTAATGTTCGATATTCACCACTTCGGTTTTTGCAGTTCTGGTTGCCTGTTCTTTGATGCTGATAGGTTGTTCCGAGCGGTGGCAAGCCCTTATTTTGCGCTTGACGATGCCTATACTCCCCTTCTGTTGGCACGATTGTTGTGCGAATAGGATTAACTGGGTGACCGATGTTGTTATAAGGCGTGTAGTATTCAGGCTGTACTTGTGTTTGTCCCTTGTTTGTATTGATGACCTAGTGGGTATTGACTAGCACGTTGGAAATGCACAGGTGGTGGTACAACTGGGTTCGTGAAGGCGACATATGTAGGTATTTGTGCCTGTGGAGGTGCAGCATATTGTTGGTTAGGTTGTGGATGATCTTGCTTGCTATTTTCCCTCCTGGTACAGAAATTGTCGTTGTATGGAGCGAGTTTCTCTTTAGCTTCTAGGATATTAAATTTGCATTTTAGTTCATTCATTTCCATGAAGTGTTTAATTTGTAGGTCTTTTAATTCTAGTTTGTGATTCATTTTTTTTTGCAGGTTGTCTATACGGTCAGTAAGCTGTGATTCAATCTGTCCCATTTTGTAGAATAGAGATTGTTGAGGATGGTCGTTTCCATATATTTCAGCTCTCTTTATCATTGGCTCCTTAATACCTAATTTAGCTGTTAGCAGATCTATGGTGTTTTTGTAGTCGTTGTTAGATATCTGAAGCATGGCTATTTTGGCTTTGCAGTCAGCAAGTTGCATTTCTACCGATTCATAGTCTAATTGATCTCTTTTCTTGGTTCGTTTCTGCTTGGTCTTGGCTTCCTGTCTATTAGCATTTGCTATAGTTGCATTAGTTGCCTGTGTAGTATGGCTATGTGGTGGTACCTCTACAGATTCTGTGGTTTTACTTTTAGTAATATTTTGTTCTTCTTTATCATTATTTGTGATGGCAATGTTTTCTACCATTAGCTGTTTAGGTTCTGTTTCTTCATAAGGTATAGTTATGTTCAATGCCGTACATGAGGAGCATATATATTGGTCGTCTGGTATGCAGCCTATATTCACGCATTCAGCATGATGCCAGTTAGTACAATTTTTGCATTCTATGGCAGACTTAGTGTCTATTGTGGTTTCACAATACCGGCAGTTTAATATATATTCTGCCGCCATTCCTTCTCTGTCATCTAATTCTAATTCAGTGCTCAGACAGTGTTCATGGAAAGTTTCTATCTCAGTGATTGTATTTCTAGTCGGTAATGCTTGATATTCTATGGCCTTCCTATCTGGAGGTGGTGATATTACATTAATCCTTTGAACTGGTGTTGTAGATTCGTGCAGAGACAATGGTTGCGCATCAGTTGTTGATTTTATAGTATCGTTGGTATAAGTTGGTGGACTCCAGCCATGTAAATTTGGCGATATCATATGTGCTGTGTCGTTATGATTACGAGTTTTAGTATACTCTTTGGTTGTTCTTTGAGCAATTGGTAAAGAAAGCTGGCAAGTTTCCCTAATTTTATTATTCAGTCTTTTATAGTCAGTATACTCCTCCAGGCATTGGCATATTATATGCAAGTCCTCTTGTATGAATTCTTGTAGCCAGTAACCATTGACATCGATTCTACTTGTGGTGTTAAACATGTTTATCCTATAAAGTTGGCGATTTGTTCCATCATTTTTGTGTTTAATGGATAATGATTCTTCTATAATAAGCATTTTTCCAGCCACAATCTCATTGTCCGGTTTGCTTGACTTTGTATGTAGACGAAATGTTTTTGTACTAGAATGGTCATAATATTCATATATTGATTTTTTTAATATATCATATGATGCTGCAGAACTAAAGTTCCAGATTTCAGTTCTATATTGCATAGGCTTCTTTCAGTGGCCTCTATTTTCTTTTCCAGGGTCTTTTTGGTATTAATTTTGTAACTCATCTTATGATTGTTGTCAGGATTTTGCCTATTTGGCGTATAAATTTGTGGTGGGTTACGTACCCTGGTACTTCTAGCTCTGATGAGTGATGCACTCATTGTTGTCTAAGAAGAGTAGATATTTAGATAGATATGTTCAATTCCTCAATTGTAGAATCTATATGATAATCTAGGGTTGGTTCAGATATGAGCACTGGCAGGACAGTTAGCTTGGAATCCCATGCAGACTGACCTAACCAGTACTAGTTCTATGTATACCACAGATATATAGATAAATATGTTCAGTCCCTCAGTTGTAGAGTCTATATGATAATCTAGCGTTGGTTCAGATACGTGCACTGGTAGGGCAGTAAGCTTGAACATATATAATATATAGATAAATATGTTCAGCCCCTCAGTTGTAGAGTCTATATGATAATCTAGGGTTGGTTCAGATACGAGCACTGGCAGGACAGTTAGCTTGGAATCCCATGCAGACTGACCTAACCTGTACTAGTTCTATGTATACCACAGATATATAGATAAATATGTTCAGTCCCTCAGTTGTAGAGTCTATATGATAACCTAGGGTTGGTTCAGATACGTGCACTGGTAGGGCAGTAAGCTTGAGCAGATATAATATATAGAAATATGTTCAGTCCCTCAGTAGTAGAGTCTATATGATAATCTAGGGTTGGTTCAGATACGTGCACTGGCAGGACAGTTAGCTTGGAATCCCATGCAGACTGTCCTTACCAATACAGTAAAGCGTAAAGTTTGATTTCAATTCCAACAGTCTGTCCTTATTCTGTCACTGATTTCTCTTAGCCAAACTCTTGCTAAATTTCTTCCAGGGTGTATACCATCCAGGTATAAATTAAAATTGTAATAATGCCACATATCGTGCCTAGATCTAGTTCTATGTCTACAGCTTGCTTTCAGGAAGACGCTGAAGTCTGGTGAGTTTGTGTTTAAATCTAAATTTAATTTCCGGATTTCTTTATTTAAGGTAATAATTTGGACTTGCAGTTGTTTATCTTGGTCTTTAAATGTAGATGGATCTTTATGTTTACAATGTTCGTTCCAATTTTTTAACGAGTAGATGGGTACTTCTAAGAAGACAAGTTTCACTTGTGAATAATCAGTCAAAAACCTCTTGAATTCTAATAATGTCCTAATAATATGGTCTATTGTTTCGTTGTTTTGTGAACTTAATGAAATAAATCTGCTTTTGTCTTTTGATGTCAGGTTGCAAGTGCCCAGCCAGACATAGAGGGCTATATCTCCTAGATTTTGTAGGTTTCTGTCAATATTACGTTTTAGCCAGGCTAGACTCCCCTCGATTTTGGCACCTTTTTTGCACCACCAGACTATATTGTTGTCAAAAGGATGTGTGATTTGGTTTCTAAGGCTGAAGCCTTTACTGTCAGATAAAATGACTGGAGTCCGCAATCTTGGTCTAGCAGGCACATTTACTACTGTCTTTTGGAGATATTTACTTAATTTCGTTTCAGACATAGATAGTGGCTATTTGATTTATGTGGCCACGTGGTTTGGGGGGAGGGTGGTACACTGAGTTAGCCCGGACAATTTTTTTACAAACTAGCAACAGTTGATTGTTAATGACAGTCAATCGGCAATAAAATACCACTGATATAAATAAATTTACGACAAATTAATCCACAATATAAGAGTTGATCAATGTTTGCTGAGGATTTTTTTTTTTTTTTACAGTGACACCATTTTGGCGCGAATATCAGCACGGACGACTGAAGTCAAATTGTCAATTAAAAATAATCGATAACCTATGAAGTTCTCATGAAATTACTATGAATAACGAGTAATCGGACTCACAGGGGCTAGGTGCGTCCGAAAAAAAAAACAAAAAACAAACTATATAATACTACAACTACAAGGGGGCGAACTCACTTGCTTCCATTTTTTTAAGTCGTCGTGTTAAATTAATCGTAACTTCGGAACGCCTTAATATTTTCAAAAAATGTTTCCACCAGTCGAAAGTCAAGTAATTTTCCTTTCCAAAGAGACCCCAATTGTTAGTGTAGGCCTCCGAACTGCTGAGGTATCATACACGAACCAAAACAAAACGGCGTGAAAATCGTACAAACGTTGGGTTGACCACTTCCCATCTGTGTACAGACTTTCCCATGCGTAAACGAGTCATTTTGACTAGCTAAATACTTTCATCCATTCAAATTATGATAAAATTTCTTACCTTAAGCCAATTTATATGTCCTTTAAGTCTGTTTTTGAAAGAAATCCCATTTGCATCCTTGACAAACGCCATAGACGTGAAAATTGAGAGAGTTCTAACGGGCTTTTTGATTGGCTGAAACAGATTGCTTATCCATTGAAACTTTGGCGAGATATTTTTAGAGGAAGGTCCAGTCTATTGATATATGGCTGAACATCTTTCACGGAAAATCGGCAAGTCTGTAGACTGTACACACACTGTCACTGTTTTGTAAACTTTTATATTTAACGTTCAGATTTCGACTCTTTTAAAATTATGTTCAACCGGATTTGTAAAATTGAAGTGTTTCCGCAAATTTTAAGCCATACATGAAGAATATTGGTCCAGAGATAGCTGTGTGGTTGTCAGTTGGTGTCAAACGTCTCACACGTTTGATCTGGACGCCGCCATGTTTATTTACATCGTCTGCACATGACACACACTCATGAATATTCATAGATATTGAAAATAGAAAGTTTGGAATCTGTGATTTCATTCACTGGTACAACTTTTGCAACATAGCGACTTAATTCTTCGGTATTTATGTTCAAAGAAATTATGTAACAGAATGCGTAGAATGCGTAGGTAAGGGGGAAAGGGGTATGCGTAAAAAGCGTAAGTGAGGGGGAAAGGGATATGCGTAAAAAGCGTAGAAGAGTGGAAAGGTATTAAGCACAGGGCCCGTTGGCCAGGGGGGGGGGCCCATCTTTTTGCCAATTTTTTTTTTTTACGATGGATTTTTGCTTATAATTATGTGGTGCAATTTAAAATTGTTTAGCAATTCTTAAATTTCCTGAGCATGTATGTCTGACTGCCTGTTTAGGCCTACCAGGTCTACCTCCTTCAGGGCCCAAGTAAGGGGCCTCATAACTTAACTAGCACAGGGCCTCATGTGTCCTAAATCTGGCACTGCTTGCCTTATGCAACACCAAATATGGAAGCTTAATTATTTTCTTTGGAACAAATCTATTATTTTTTCAACCATTGTCTTTTCTTCTTTTTTCTTTTGGCCATTTTCTAACCCATTGTCAATTTACGCCATCATGTTGGTGGTTTTCCCAAATACTCTGGCTTCCTACACCAAGAAAAATAGCAAAAAAAAATACCCAACATTATTTACAAGCAAATACTGTGAATTCATAACTATTTGATGGGTACAATTTTTCATTTATTTCATGGTTACCAAAATAGTGGATCATGAAAACATCATGTATTATATTAATCCATGGAAACTAATGGCAACGGAAATAATTGAATCCATAATAACAGAAAAGTTACAATTTATATTGTCTATTTAAAACATAAAATTTTCTAAAATGTAAACCCACAAAAAAAGTTGTCATAAATATTAGATAGAAAAAGCGTATTAAAAAATATTGATAGCGGCACAAGAATTAAATAAAATGTCGACTTTCTCTCATTTATTACCTCAAATCAATCTAATAAATATTTTATCAGATCAATTTTTCACGGCTTTTACATTCAAGTCTAAAAGGTTAATGTCGTGTTGGACCATTTAACATATAAAGAAATAGTTGAATCAACAACAGCATTTAAATATTCAAGGCTTTCAATTTTCAAAAAGCTTCTCTAATAAGACTATTTTGTATTGCGTGATCACCGATTCAATTTTCTGTCGTATGATTTTCTTTTGAATTTGTGATAAAATAAGAAGACCCTAGGAATTTCATAACAGTTACAGTGAGATTAAAAACCATAACATAAGACTTGTACACATAATAAATTACTCAATACAACTTTATGTGATAAAGTTTGTCAGTGACTTGCGACAGGTCGGTGGTTTTTCTGCTGGCACTCCGGTTTCCTCCAACAATAAAACTGACGGCTATGATATAACTGAAATATTGTTGAATGTGGCATTAAACGCCATCAGCCAACCATCAATCTACGAAGGCCGTCATGGTCATGATCGTTTGGTACCAGTAGTGGGATTTATATTCATGTATTTACCATATATGTTATCAGCGCCTATCACCGCTAATGTTTTGAGTTCATTAGCCGTCTGTGGATGGTTGGGTGTACTTGATACAGTACTAGTCTTATGTGATAAAGTTTGTGAGTGATTTGGAGCAGGTCTGTGGTTCTCTCCATGGTACTACAGATTCCTATATAAATAAAACTGGCCATAATAAGACATTTATATTTATAACTGAAAAAAATTTTAAACTCTCATAACAGTACCAATTAAAATACAGTTCTTCCCCTCATATGAGACCACTCTCACCAATGGCGGCCCATATAATAAGGGCAGATTTTAGAAGCACTGAGATGGATACATTATTACTTATCTGTACTTCTATATAAAGCTATATTTACATTGCTGAAAGGGTTTACCTTATAAATGGGAAACTGCTGTATAAAAAAAACATCTGTGTGGGTTTTTTTGATCAGATGTTTTACTGTTGCTATATAAGATAGGACTGCCTGATTCTTGGTTTGTTTTATGGTGTTTAACACAACTTTCAACAATATTAATTTTCAGTTATATCATGGAGTCCTGATTCTTGGGAAAACTTTATTTAATAAAACTGAAAAAAAGGGAACCATTCAATTATATAAATGGGAATTATATAAATATTTAAATTTTTTGTACTTTTGATTTTAATCGGAACTTCACAAAGTTTAAGTAAACTGTTTTAAAAATCTTTAATCTCTTTGGAAAATTGTCAACATTTAACCTAACGTTTTAGAATAAAATATAAAGCAGAGTTTGAATACAAATCTTTAATGTAAATTGAAAAATTAAAATATTGTGTATTAAAGATATAGTGTGACAATTTCAAAATTTTCTAAGGCTCTTCAGGGGCACTTTTCATCACAAAATCTTTTGAGGTTCCTTAGGGGCACTTGTCATTCAGGGACTGTTATCGTGGTGATCGTATGATAGTTGGATTTACAACTATCTCTGTAAACAGTACCTATCACCACTAATGTTCAAACCCTGTTCATTGCGAGGTGTACTCGATACAACATTATGTGAGTTTGTCAATGACTTGGGACAGGTCGGTGGTTTTCTCCGGTACTCCGGTTTCCTCCATCAATAAAACTGACCACCACGATATAACTGAAATATTGTTGCAAGTGGCATTAAATACCATAACCCTAACCCTCAAGTTCAATATTCCAGCACCACCTTTTTCTCATATTACGTAATAAATTGATCTAATTGAGAGAAAATATGCATTGGTGGTGTAATTGTTAGAGTGCTCGACTTGAGTGCGGTAGATCATGGATTCGAATCCCGATCGTGTCAAACCAAAGACAATTAGATTTCCTCACTTTGTTCCTTCTTTTGACCAAAAAAAAAGGGGAAGACAAGTAAGGAGGTATAATTTTAATTAGATTGAATATTACAAGTAAATCTTGATTTCTTGAAATAAACAAAGAATTAAAAAGAAAATAGATTTTAGTGACCAGCAGCAGGCCTCCGAGCCAAGACCAGTAAAACTTTGTTCGGACTAGTAAATTTTTCAGTTTTTATTTAGAACTACAAAATTGTATATAAAAATAAATTCAAGAATTTGATTCGGACCAGTAAATTCAAATTTTCATTTCGAGGACTGCTTAGGCCCGTGTTTTCATTAAAATTTTAGATTGTTTGTTCTATTAGAACACCAGATTTCAAAGTGAGATTTTTACAAGTTATTAAAACCAGGGGCATATATAGAAAACTTCTATAGATTCATGTATGAACAACATATATCATTGTGGGGGCTCGCTGAGGATATAATACCAGTACATGTTATGAAACATGTATGTAATTAATGTTATATATAATAGTCACTATTAATCCCCCCTAAAGACCCCCTTGTTTTTACAGAAGATAAATAAATATGTATACAAACTTTTAATAGACTATTGTTGTTAAGATCATGTAGTTTGATTGACTTTAAATTACTTCTTTAGAAAACTTCAATGTCATTATGAATGACCAACCTAAAATGTTGATGCAATTTGTTCAGATTATGATTATGTTACATTAAAAAAAAATTGGCAAAATAAAGACTCTTGGGAAAAAAAGGAATGTCTTTGTATATATTTACTGTACTTTTCAATTAAAAAAAATGATGACAATCTTAGTTTTGAGGGTTTCTTAACATGTGAAGACTCCCATCAGTAGTAAAAATCTACAATTATTCAATCAGTGTTTCAGCTAGACTTTGAAATCTTCAGTAAAACTTTGTTCGGCCCAGTAAATTTTTCAGTTTTTATTTAGAACTATATTTTAAAAAATTCAAAAATATTTTAATTGATTAATGTACATGACATGTTTATTCCTTTTCAAAAATAAATAAATTACAAAAAAAAGAATTTGATTCGGACCAGTAAATTCAAATTTTGATTTTGAGGATTGACATGTAGATAAGCTATTGAACGCAGATAGGCAAAACAAATTTACATATGTTTCCGCTAACCATACCGACCCTAATTTTTTGTGCCTACCCTACAGTTTTTTGGCCATTTTTGAACAAGCACTATTAAAGTTAGAATGTGACCCCTATAGAAACTAGCTAAAAATATTTTTAAAAATAGAATCTTTTTCCTACCTACCGACCCTAATATTTTAGAGCATGTTAACGGAAACACAGGTATTTTTTTTTCTTGGCCATAAACGAGGTGAAATTAGATTTATAATGTTTAATATCTTAGTACTCAAAGGAAAAGTGTTACAATAAATCAAACTTTATCCCATCAACTTGATATTACAATGTTCTTTTACATTGATGGTCTAATTGGGGTTCAAAAATTGGTATTTGATGCTTCTCTGCTCAGAATGCAGATTTAAGGAGCAAGAGTAAAGACTTGCTGGCTGAAAATAAGGGAAACATACCTTAAAAGACCCACTCCTTCTCCATGACAGTCCATGTGTAATGATTGGAATAAAATATTGGATTTTGCCATAACGGGTAATAATAAAAAACCAAAACAAATACTTGTTATTGAAAACAACAGTAATGGTCAATGACTTTTGACTGCTACTAATAAAATTGGGAGAGGTGGGTAGGGACGAAAAATTTAGTCTTGAGTAGTGACTGCAATGCGTCTACTTTTTTTTTAAATCTACAAAAAATATCTTTAGCGTGCAGGGAGCATGGCACTCTTCAAGCACGTTACCCACTATGGTTCATGGTCAGGCTTTCCGTGTTAGTAGAACTACAACCCCCATCAAGAGAGCTGTACATATCCATTACCCAGGGACACGCTGAACAGCTCTGTAGGTTAATGAGCCCTGGGATCCTTTACCAGTACCGAGCAATAATGGTTGATTATAAAATCTGAAAACAGTAGTCTGTGCCAAAATCATGTTGACAAACTTAAGCCAGAACAGCATGTTAGAAGATTTTTTCTATTTGAATAAGCAAATTTTATGCAATTTTTACTTGCCTGAACCAATTTTTACTAGACTGGGGCTTAAGGCTAGTGGTTTTTGGCGCAGACTGCAACAGGTACACAAGACATCCCTCTGTCAAACTTCCAAATGATATAGAAATATTTAACACAGAATCAAAGCCAATAGAAATCTAGGACCTGGGTTTGACCAGGAACAAAAATGTGGCAAGGTGAAACCAATTATTTTGCAGACTTCCTGTTTGTTGCACAAATTATTATGAAAAGAAATTAAATTTAAGCAGTGATAATAAACTGAATCCCATCAATATCAGCAAAATGAACAACCACTTCTCACCTCAAATCCTTGAACATGAAAAAAAGACGGAGACAAACGAGGCTGGAAATCCAGATCCTGGCTTGGGATAGTTACATTAGTTTTGTATAGTAAACACTTACATGTATTATGCTTTAGGGGTATGGATTTTGCCCTTTTCTACTACTTTACGATTGAATTTTGAAACTGTTCCGACTGTGGTGCCGTATATTTTGTTTTTCATTATATTGACCATCGTAGACATGTACTATTTATAGTATAATTACTCTTACATTCTGAATATCGAAAATAAATTACGAGTAACCAAAAAACAGCGCAGTAATTCACAAATGTGTGTTAGCGCATGAGTGAATTGTCGTCGTTCTTTTAACGAGTGATTTTTAGTTTATATTTGGAATGCAACAGTAGTTATACTATTTGCTGGTATTACACAGATTTTACACTTTTGTTTGCAGTAATAAGACATTTAAAAAAGGAACTTATTTTTCTTTGTCGAACACCTAGTGATATTTTAGATAGTGACAACATTGGTACTGTGATTTCATCATGGTATTTCACTAAGTAGAACACCTAGTGATATTTTAGATAGTGACAACATTGGTACTGTGATTTCATCATGGTATTTCACTAAGTAGAACACCTACATGTAGTGATATTTTAGATAGTGACAACATTGGTACTGTGATTTCATCATGGTATTTCACTAAGTAGAACACCTAGTGATATTTTAGATAGTGACAACATTGGTACTGTGATTTCATCATGGTATTTCACTAAGTAGAACACCTAGTGATATTTTAGATAGTGACAAAGTTGGTACTGTGAGTTCATCATGGTATTTCACTAAATAGAACACCTAGTGATATTTTAGATAGTGACAACATTGGTACTGTGATTTCATCATGGTATTTCACTAAGTAGAACACCTACATGTAGTGATATTTTAGATAGTGACAACATTGGTACTGTGATTTCATCATGGTATTTCACTAAGTAGAACACCTAGTGATATTTTAGATAGTGACAACATTGGTACTGTGATTTCATCATGGTATTTCACTAAGTAGAACACCTAGTGATATTTTAGATAGTGACAAAGTTGGTACTGTGAGTTCATCATGGTATTTCACTAAATAGAACACCTAGTGATATTTTAGATAGTGACAACATTGGTACTGTGATTTCATCATGGTATTTCACTAAGTAGAACACCTACATGTAGTGATATTTTAGATAGTGACAACATTGGTACTGTGATTTCATCATGGTATTTCACTAAGTAGAACACCTAGTGATATTTTAGATAGTGACAACATTAGTATTGTGATTTCATCATGGTATTTCACTAAGTAGAACACCTACATGTAGTGATATTTTAGATAGTGACAACATTGGTACTGTGATTTCATCATGGTATTTCACTAAGTAGAACACCTACATGTAGTGATATTTTAGATAGTGACAACATTGGTACTGTGATTTCATCATGGTATTTCACTAAGTAGAACACCTAGTGATATTTTAGATAGTGACAACATTGGTACTGTGATTTCATCATGGTATTTCACTAAGTAGAACACCTAGTGATATTTTAGATAGTGACAAAGTTGGTACTGTGAGTTCATCATGGTATTTCACTAAGTAGAACACCTAGTGATATTTTAGATAGTGACAAAGTTGGTACTGTGAGTTCATCATGGTATTTCACTAAGTGAAATACTGGTTTTTATCATATGCTTGTAGATGATATAGCTAAAATTTTACCCTGTGATAAAACTTTGAGTTTTGTTTAGATTAATAAGAGGAGTCATGTTTATTTTACTCAGTTTCACAAGAATGACCCAAGCGGGCTGATAAAGCAAGTTTATTAACTGCTTCCGGAATGTTATTACATGCCTTTCCGTCAATGTTCGTAAGTTCACTTTGTGAATTTCCGAAAAACTGTGTTTACAAACAGGGCGGACTAAACTGTTTTATTGAATATTTGCACAGAAAATTATTACATGTAACTGTCAATTTTCTCTCTTATGATATTGAAAGTGCTATAAAAAATGCATTTATTGGATTTGCATATTAAAACAATAAATTTCTTGTTATAAAACTTTGTATTTTATTATAGCCAAAAATGACTAAACATTTTGGTACAAATCAGTTGTTTTCTCTGTTGAAGTATACGATAAACATATCATAACATGTCATTTTTCATATCATACTCTTTATCAGCCCTCGTTCATATATCATCCCTTGAGCCTATCGGCTCTTGGGTTGATATCATGACCTAGGGCTGATAAAGGGTATGATATGAAAAATACCATGTAATAATCTATATTTACACTTTTTTTTGCAGTAATAAGACGTTTGAAAAGTGATATTTTCGATTTTGATGACATTGGTACTGTGACACTGTATTTCACTAGATACTGCTCGTATGGTAGTTGGATTTACAACTATCTGTGCAATCAGTGCCTATCACCATTAAAGTTGTGAGTTTGAACACTGTTCATTGCGAGGCGTACAACATTATGTGATAAAGTTTGTCAGTGACTTGCGACAGGTCGGTGGCTTTCTATGGGTACTCCAGTCTCCTCCACCAATAAAACTGACTGCTACGGTATAACTGAAATATTGTTGAAACACCATAATCCTAACCTAATCACAAAGTTCTGAAGTCATTTATGGTACTTTTATTAATAAGATCTTTTTGTACTTTACAGCTGCCCAGGTGGCGCTAGTGGTAAGACGATCTGTCCTGCTGGAACATATAATGCACTGTCCAATAAATCTTTGTTGTCAGAATGTTTGGTAGGTACTTGTAGCTATATATATTTATACGTTTGAGGGCGATTCAGACAAAAAAGTCGCCTTGTGGAGCTTTCTCATTGGTCAAAAGTAAAGTTCACGTCGCCCACATATTTTTGCCATAAGTCATTTATAAAAAATCGTGTTTATTGAAATCTATCATATCCATTTAGTATTTTGTAAGTGATTTTCTCGAAAAGTAATCCATTTTGGTTTAAAGAATCTGATTTCGTTCAATAACAAATAATAATGGCTCCGTCAGAAATGTGACGAAATCAGGCACTGTGTTACGTTTAAGGATGTGGCAACCATACAATATATATCCCCATACTTGAAATACTAGGTTAATATTTAATATTTATATATGTCTGAAAATTTAACCCAACAAAGTGTTAGAATTACATTTTTGAGCTGATGATTTTTTTCTCTCCATTGACTGGAATTGAACTCGCACCATTGATACATTGCAGCACCAATCGATTAGCCTTATGTCCAATGCCCTAGACCATTCTGCCACATACGCTGTATTTATAATGGCTGTTACTAAAAATAGAAATTTCTTTAATTGTCTATTGCAGCTACATAGCAATGAGTAGTTTAACATATAACGGTATTCGGGGGGTTATTTCTATGAAAATTTTCTTTGTGTCGATTTTTACCGATTATACAACTTCGGCATTATTTGATAAAAGATCACGTTTACCTCTTCTCCTCTGAAACTGCCGAACAAAATGAAACCAAATTTGGCTGGGATGGTCCTTGGATGTACCACTTTTTAAAATTGTGTTCGACAGCCCTGCCCTCCATTCAAGATGACGGCCACTACTAAACATACAAATTTCTTGAATTATTTATTGCTGCTTTATTATAAGTCCAAATGAACTCAAATTTTAACATCATGGAATTGAGTAGTTCAACATATATTCAGGGTTTTTATGTGAAATTTTTTTTTCAACCAATTTATAACGATTAAGCATATTATGAGAAGCTCATCTCGTCCAAATCTTATGCTTAGAAATCTTTGTTGGTTTGCTCACTTTCAAAATTGTATGTGACAACACCATTTAATATAAACTTTGTTAGAAGTCAAGTTGAAATCCAGGTGCAGGATTACAGGTTATTTGGGAGCCTCTAGTTTTCTTTAGATTCCTGATGAAATTTATTGCCTGTGTTTTTCAAGCAGAGGTGACTTATCTCTTATGGATTCTGACATAAAAGTGGGATCCAAAAGGGCCCAACTCCCAAATTAATAACTTTTTTTTAGCTCTCCTTGCCAAAGGCAATGGGAGCTTTTTCCATCACTTGGCGTCCGTCGTCTGTGTTTCGTTAACTTTTCACATTTTAATCTTCTCTTCTGAAACCCCTTAGCCAAATGAACTGAAACTTTGTAGGAAGCATGATCTATGGAAGGTCCTCTATGAAGATTGCACATTTTGTCTCAATCCGTTAGCAAACATGGCCACTACAGGCAATTCTTTTTTCTGATTGGTCAATTTCTAAAAAATCTTCTCTTCTGAAACCGAGTAGCCAAATGAACAGAAATTTGGTAGGAAGCACCTATGGAAGGTTATGTATAAAGTTTCCTCAAAACAGAATGAAAGGTCAGCAACACAGGCTCAGGCCACTGAGCCTATAGTCTTTTGTAAGTCCCATTTGTGTGCATTTTTTTTCATTGAATTCCTTTCTGGAATGTGCTCTACAGATTTTGTTATAACTTTTGATTTGAGAATATCAAAAGGGACCAATGACCAAAAGTTTTTAATTTTTTTACTATAAAGTCCTATCTTAATAGCTCAAAATCTAGACTTGATTGAACATATTATAAACTGTATGAATGACAAGGTGAGCAATACAGGCTTAGGTGAACCTCTAGTTTTCTTGTTTTTCTGTGCCGTGTTTACTCACATTCAGTTACATTAAAGACTTGGGGCTGTTGTGGTCGTGATCGTAATTTGGTAGTTGGATTTACAACTACCTATGCAATCAGTGCCTCTCGATCAGAGCGAAGTGTACAACATTATGTGATAAAGTTTGTCAGTGACTTGCGACAGGTCGTTGGTTTTCTCTGGGTCCTCCGGTTTCCTCCACCAATAAATCTGACCGCCACGATATAACTGAAATATTGTTGAAAGTGGCTGGCGTTAAACATCATCAAACAAACAGACGAAATCATAATCTAGACTTGAGTCAATAATACAGGCTTAGGTAAGTATCTAGTTTGATTGTTTCTTTGTGCCCTGTTCACTCACTTTCAGTTATACTAATGACTTCAACCCTTTTGTAGGCTTGTGCTGCAGGACAAACCAGTAATGCTGGAGCAACAGCTTGTGTAACATGTCCTAATGGTACCTACTGCCCATCAACTGGTACAGGTACCCCCACTGCCTGTGCCACTGGTACCTACTCATTAGGTGGTGCAGACGCATGTACAGATTGTCCAATCGGAAGTTATTGTCCAGCGTTAGACGAGGGTCCACGAGCATGTTTATCAGGATTTCATACAGCAAGTACTAGTAAGTAGTCCTCAGTGATAGAATTTCAAATAAGCAACTCAGCATGCCCATTTACCCCCTGCAGAGGGTTTTTTACCCCCAAAATAGGCCCTGTACCCCCAAAATTGTAGGGACTCTATATGCAGGGGTACAAAGTTAAGGAAAAAACAGCAATTGTACCCTATTGTACCCCCAGTTTCAAAGCTCAGTGGGCACCCTGCAACTTTATTCAGCTTTGAGCATAAATTTAAGACCATGCATAGTAGTATCCACACCCGTAGGCAGGGAGAGGATGTAGTTTGGAGGATTTGTACATATCCCTCTTTGAAATTCTAGAACTTAATTATTAAAGCCGAGGTTTTGGTTGACCTATGATTATTAAAATCAAAATTTTGTATTGATTGACCCCCTAGGCAATGTCATCTGACCTTGACCTCATTTTCACAATCTGTTGACCTTGTTAAATTTATGTCAGGTTTTTGTGATTAGATCAATTTATCCACTACCATACAACTTAGCTTTAGACTCACCATAATTGATCCACACATTGATGATATTCATGCACATGCCAGCTTAACTTAATTTCAGTTTCATGGTACATTGATGTAGTTTATTTCACACAAGCGATTTGGAGGGGGTCGGCCAGACATAGATATGTCTATACTTATTTAAAAAATAGCTGACCATCTGTGAGTATGATCAGCAACAAAAAAGATCAAACATTTCTTTTCATTGCTAAAAAAATAATCGGTTTGCTATTCATACTATAAAAACTTAATTATTCAGGACAAGCATCATGTTCCCAGTATAATAATAATAATAATAATAAATTCTTTATTTATAGAGGGTTACACAGTTAATAACTAATCTTCCCTGAGGGCCTCATTGACATATTTAGACATACATTGTAAAGTACACAATATAAAGTTACACAATACATTGTAATAAGTATACACAAAAGATTTAGTAAACATTTGATGGTAAATTAAAGTAATATGAAACGAGTTTTTGGTGAAATAAACATCTTCAAAAATATTCTTGATATGTTTACATTCCCTAAAAACTAAACCATTCGTGCATGTTTGAGGACGAAAATCACGATCATCTGTGATTAAGAACAGAAAATCATTCCATCTCGTACGTGTTTTGTCAAGACAATGGCGGCTAATTAACTTTCGGATACACCGTTCCGATGATTGCCGATCATGAAATTTCATCACCAACGTAAACAGGTGGGCACATGTATCATTCTGGTTTTGAAAGAAGTTAAATTTCTTGCCTTGCAAAGAAATTATTTCATGTATGTTTTACCTTAAAGATTATCAACTGCAATGAATTTCATTCTGACTTAATCAGTTTATTCGAAAACTGGGCAGTTTTTGTAAATAAAATAAATAATCTGGCCACCAAAAGTTGGAAACAAATTCTGGCCTTTGCTTCATAGAAAAAAAAAAAATCTGGCTTGAACTGAGTAAACAATGTTATAACCTGTCCTGCACTATGTGTTGAATGAATTTTCTGTCAAATATTCTAACCTGACTAATCTTCCCTCAGAATCAAATTATTTGCCTATATATTATTATGAGATAAAGAATGTGTGCTTTCTTTCACATTCTTGTCTCTTAGGCCAAATAAATTTTAAATAGATTTGAAACAAGTAGTATTCATTTTTAATATGAAAAAAAAAAAATGTTTTAACATAATTACAAGTTGCGTATGCAGTGTCCCCTTACTGGACCCCGCGAAATTTGCTGAATTATACCAAGGACGTATATAAGATTCTATATACGTCCTTGATTATACACATAATGCCGTTAAAAGACATTTACGGCGGTTTAGATCATAGATGGTGATATATATTTATTTTCCAGTTAAAGAGATCCTTGTTTAACGTTTCGCTAAGGGAAAATTATTTTTAATCGTGGATTGAATGGAAAATAGTGGAATGTAAATCGAAACGAAAATGATGTTATCTGTCAAGACTATAACGGAGCATGCGCACAATCTCTACCGAATGAGTTCAAATGTGAGGTCAATAGCATATGATTTGCATTATTGTCCGGGTAGCAAGAATTATCGAAGACAGAATAAAGTGACGTTTTCTCCTGAATTATACATCGTAGCTCTCAAAAAGTGAATGGTTTACGTTCTTTATATATTTAATCTTTACATATACAGGGATTTCAATAAGGGCCGTCACCCGGCGATATTTCGCTGCTTCAAACGAGTGAAATCGCCGGTTCGACTGTTAGAAACTAGAATATTTGTTCATTAAATAAAAGAAATATACAATATTTATTCACTCTTTCATCTTAAAGATTTTTAAAATCCACAATTATACAAAGAACAATGCATTTCAGGATCGATAGCATTGCATTTGTTATCTAATACTAAGGGAATGAAACGAATTTATCCGAATTTATCATTGATCGGTGTCAATTCTACGCTTAGCTTATTATCATTTGATGTTTGATTAAACGTTTAAATGATAAGAGATATTTCAGTTGAAAAATCTAGAGACACATCGAAAAGATAATCATGTTATCGATGGATAACTCATGAGATACGCAAATGGAAAAGTTTGAAGTGCCACAGTCACCTTGAAATGGACTTATTGCTTGCTAAAATTTAAAAAAAAATCATTTCTATGAAACCTTCTTTTTCATGCATTTGTAAACTACATGTACCTTAGAATGCACCATTTTGAATGTAAGTGAAAAAATATTTCCGTACCTCCCCCTCCACACTTATCATGTAGCCTCTTCAAATTTCAATTCAGCCTGTTCAATACAATCGTATTGAATATCCTGCATATATCAGAAATTTTTAGAAAACTGAAAATAATGTTTTTGACATTTCATATTACTTTAAGGTACATCATCATTTAAAATGAGACTTTTAACTTTTGTTTTAAATGCATTATGAGAAGAAACTTGCCGTATCGAAAACGGAAGTTCAATCCATAGCTTTGGTCCAGAGTATGTAAAAGTTTTCTTAAAAAGTTCAGTTTTTGCCTTTGGGATTTGTAATTTTTCACTTACAACATTTCGGAGAGAGTAAGGATTTCTATCAGACAAGTACTGGTTAATACAATAAAAAAAATCTTTTTTCAGCACAAACATCATGTTCTCCGTGTTCAGCAGGTCACTACTGTCCAAATCAAGGAGCTGCCGTCCAGTGTCTATCAGGATTCTTCAGTAACCAAGGAGATGGGGCGTGTTCTGCCTGTGCTCCTGGGTATTTCAGTAGCTCTGCAGGTAACAAATTATTTTTAAAAAGTTATCTTTCGTCATTTTTGTGCATTTTTTTAGAAAAAGAAATGGATTTCAAAACATTTTGTTTTAAGAATATAAATGGATACTGATGCATAATTGAAAATTACAAAGCATGGTAAAAAGGAAAATGACAAGGATGAAATTGGAAAGATTCTGTTAAAACATGTTTTAACCAGGGGGGCTAGCTCCCCTGGATCCGCCTATGCTTTGAGACCCACAAATTGAAGTATCTATTTTTTCCTAATAATTCCCAAAACAAAATAATATACTAATATACAGTACAATGTTCATTTGTATTTCTAGGAGCAAGTACATGTGACAGCTGTACAGTTGGGCATAAATGTGTAAATGCTACATCTACACCTGTAGCCTGTGATCCTGGTTACGTTGCTCCAGTAGGATCATATGCTTGTACCCTGTGTGCCAACAGTATGTATTAAATCAACACTTTATGTATTAAATCAACACTTTATGTATTAGATCAACACTTTATGTATTAGATCAACAATTTATGTATTAAATCAACACTTTACATTGTAAATAAAATGCACCCAATCCAATTTATTAAAGCTTGCAGTCTTAGCTGATGCATGAATAAACTGAAATCATGATTAAGTCGACATCTAGTATATGTCATATATCTGCAAATTTAACCTGTGTTATCAGATTACCTGTCTATTGTGTACAAAATATTGGTCCCAAAGCTATCCTGTTTAGACAGGTTTCTTTGTGTTGTATATATACTATCAATAATACTAAAATTATGTTCAATTATTAAATTATTCAATCTGTGATTTCTTTAACCTCAATATTATTAAGAAAGTGTTTCATTTTTGTTATTAAGTATTACATTTTTGGCTCGCCTCAAGTGCAGTAGATTGTGGGTTCGAGCCCTGATTGGGTCAAACCAAAGAATATAAAATATGTCTTTGTTGCTTCTTCGGTAAGCACACATCTTTAAGGAGAAAGAGCAAAGACTGGTTGCCTTGGAATCAGAATAATGTGTCTGAGTGGAGCAACATGTCTATCCCCGGACTGTTGTTTCAGTGAGCTAGCACTATAAAAATCCAGCTAATCGTGTTGGTCTAGTACAAAGTGGACCTCATCATTATTTCATTGAAAATTAACTTGTTCTCGCCATGATATACAGCATCTGAAAAATTGCTGAGTTGGCATTAAACAACAATCACTCGCACACTCTTCCATTTAACATATGTAAAATTACACTTTTTTTATGATGGTTAATTTTTTTTGTATGCTCATAATACTAATTGTTGTTTGTCTTGCTGAAACAATGTTTGGTTTACAATACTCAAGGTACCATAATGCATTAAATATTAAATCTACACTTTACTGAACATCGATTCATAACTGTCGTCTGCTCTTTATTATAAGATGTCATTTTCCATTTGGGAACAAGACATCATAATGCATTAAATATTAAATCTACACTTTCCTGAACATGGATTCATAACTGTCGTCTGCTGTTTAATATATTTAATGCCATTTTCCATTCTGGAACAAGACATCTGATAATTGTTGTCAATGAGCAAAACGAAATTAAAAAAATACTATTGGGAGAGGCAATAATCATTTTCAAAAAATGTTTTGCAGAATCTCAGGGACTTTAATGGTGGTGTGACAACTATAAAATGGATTATTTATATGGACACTTTTGAATTCTTGATGCAGATGAAATAAAGTTCAGGAAATGTTTTAAAACTTCTTTGCTGCCATATAGATCCAAATTGAAACCAGAACACTTCCTAGTGACATACAAAATTCAGTGAAATTTATGAATATTTACCATATATGGTATTGGTCAATTATTTACATATAAGTTAAATATTTTTTTGCAGATAAAGTAACAGACACTAATCAAGGACTATGTGAAGATTGTCCTGCTGGGAAACAGTGTGTAAACCCCACGTAAGTCACATGACATCACATAAGTCACATGGCACAATGTAAGTCACATGACACCACTTAAGACACAAATATGTCTACATCCACTTCTGTTTTGTTGTAATTTTTCTGTAGAGAAAGTGTGCAACCCCATGCAAGTCACATGTCACCATGTCAGTCACATGACACCATGTAAGTCACATGACACCACTTAAGACACAAATATGTCTACAACCACTTCTGTTTTATTGTAAATTTTCTGTAGAGAAAGTGTGCAACCCCATGCAAGTCACATGTCACCATGTCAGTCACATGGCACCACTTCAGACAAACATTTCTACAACCTCTTCTGTTTTATTGTAATTGTACTGCAGGAAAAGTGCACAAACCCCACATACGTAACACTATGCCATGTAAGTCACAAACATTTTATTCTACAACCACTTCTGTATTATTGTAATTGTTCTGCAGGAAAAGTGCACAAACCCCACATACGTAACACGACACCATGTAAGTCACATGAGACCACATAAGCTACACATGTTTTTACATTCATTCCTGTTTTAGTTTAATTATCCTGCAGGGAAACAGTACACAAACCCCATGCAAGTCACACGACAAAATGTAATGAGAGTGATCAGAATTTCAGCTCCATGGCAACCAGGAATTTATATTTTTTTATTTTGTTTGTCTACGTTCTGTGTTTAGCACCCAATGTTGCCTGTCTCTGATGGATAATCCATTTATGATTGCCCCCTTGTTTTTCTCTGTTGTCTTATAACTAGAAAATATATGGTATGTCACCACATTGTTGTTGACAAATGAAATTTAAATTTTTTTAAAAACACAGCGAAAAGAACAAGAGTTTATTGTCTACACTTTCACACCCACCCTTCACTGAAAATTTAAAAAATACTATAGTGAAATCTGTCTAAACCTGAATGGTATATCACCACTGTTGTTGACAAATGAAATTTAATAAAAAAAAAAATTAAAAAAATTAAGTGCAGCAAAAAGAACAAGAGTTGTTTGTCTACCATTTCACCCCCACTCCTCCCCAGGAATAAAAAAACTACAGTGAAACTTGTCTAAACCGATGGAAATCTTTACCTGTCTATACAGAACACAATAGTTGTTCCCAAGGAGGTTTAATTTAGACCGGTTTCACTGTATTTGTATATTTTTTTCAGATTAAAACCAACAGATTGTAGTTCAGGAGAATATGCCACAGTAGGAGCAGCTGTGTGTACCACATGTCCAGCAGGGAGTTACTGTGCTTCTACCACTGCTTCCCCAGTAGTCTGTCCTGCAAGTAAGTATGACCGCATCGGTGACATAATGGTTAGCATGCTCGCCTCGAGAGCGGTAGACCGTGGCTTCGAGCCCCGGTCGAGTCTGCTTCTTCGCTAAGCAAGCAGCATTAAGGAGAAAGAGCTAAGACTGGTTGGCTCAGAATCAGGATAATGTGTCCAAATGGGGCAACATGTCAATCAGCAGACTGTTGTTTCAGTGAGCTAGCACTATAAAAGTCCAACTAAGCGTGTTGGTCTAGTACAAGCCAGACCTCATCATTATCTCATTGAATATTTACTTGTTCTCGCCATAATATAGCTGATAAATTGTTGAGTTGGCATTAAACAACAATCACTCGCTCACATTTGGGAATACTACAAAGTAATGTTTTAAATGTTCATTTCATTTTGCAGATAACTGAACCATTAACAATTACAAGTCTGGCATTGTATGCTTTAGTAAATTTCAGTAAATGATAATGTATAAAAATTGCCATCTTCTGCCAATATTAGATTTAGTTTGGGTCTCAATCTTTGAAAATTCAGGTGTAAAAAAAGAAACATTATTCCTCCTTTGCTTGTTTATGTTTGATATGCTAAATTAAGACGAATTGCAAAAAGTGCTATTTTCAATTGGACCTGGATTTAGTTCAATGTCGAAATGACCACTGACCTGCCGCAAATCACTGACAAACTTAATCACATAATGTTTTATCGAGTACACCTCACCTCAGTGGGGTTCGAACTCACAACGTTTGTGGTGATAGGGACTGATTGCATAGGTAGTTGTAAATCCAACTACCATACGATCACGATCAATCAACGAGAGCATCTAGTGCATATTAGAAAAAAAATATTACATATATTATTTACCTGCATGCCTAGATGATAGTGCACGATTAAATTTGTCAACTCATGTTCTAAATTGGTGTGCAGGAAGTATGATATAAAAATCAAGGTAGGATCATGCTTGACTGTACCTTTATAAAAAGTAACATATTTAAACATTTTTCAGACCAGTATTCATACGCAGGAGCCACAGCGTGTACGGACTGTCCAGCAGGTTATAGTTGTGCCTCTGCATCAGTGGCACCTGTTCTATGTGCTCTGGGAGAATACAGTGCGGCTGCTTGTAAGTATACCACATTTATTATACCCCCACCTATGACGAAGGGGGCATTCAAATTGACGTCTCCTTCCTTATGGGGATGACATATTGTTTTCATCTTGTCTGTTCATCCATCCATCCTTGTGTCCGTCTGTCACAATAGCTGGTACCCAAATTGCTATATTTTACATAGGAATGTGTGCTTGATTATTACCAAATGGAGATTTGCATGTCATTACGGCAGTTTGATCTGACCATTTGAAAAAGGAATTGTTATAGCGAAGTTACGTCTCCTTCCTTCTGGGGAGCAGACGACACAATTTGAAATTTTTAAAAGAAATTGGTTTATATACAAAAATATAATTTGATAGCAAATGTTCTAAATATATGGTTTTATCCTTTTAATGTTTCTTTTATTTGTACATATAACACGTTTGTTTTACAGACAAGAGTGTTTTATTTGTACATATAACACGTTTGTTTTACAGACAAGAGTGTTTTATTTGTACATATAACACGTTTGTTTTACAGACAAGAGTGTTTTATTTGTACATATAACACGTTTGTTTTACAGACAAGAGTGTTTTATTTGTACATATAACACGTTTGTTTTACAGACAAGAGTGTTTTATTTGTACATATAACACGTTTGTTTTACAGACAAGAATGATTTATTTGTACATATAACACGTTTGTTTTATAGACAAGTATGTTTTATTTGTACATATAACACGTTTGTTTTACAGACAAGAATGTTTTATTTGTACATATAAACCGTTTGTTTTTATGGACAAGAATGTTTTATTTGTACATATAAACCGTTTGTTTTACAGACAAGAATGTTTTATTTGTACATATAACACGTTTGTTTTATAGACAAGTATGTTTTATTTGTACATATAACACGTTTGTTTTACAGACAAGAGTGTTTTATTTGTACATATAAACCGTTTGTTTTACAGACAAGAATGTTTTATTTGTACATATAACACGTTTGTTTTACAGACAAGAGTGTTTTATTTGTACATATAACACGTTTGTTTTACAGACAAGAATGTTTTATTTGTACATATAACACGTTTGTTTTATAGACAAGTATGTTTTATTTGTACATATAACACGTTTGTTTTACAGACAAGAATGTTTTATTTGTACATATAAACCGTTTGTTTTTATGGACAAGAATGTTTTATTTGTACATATAAACCGTTTGTTTTACAGACAAGAATGTTTTATTTGTACATATAACACGTTTGTTTTACAGACAAGAGTGTTTTATTTGTACATATAAACCGTTTGTTTTACAGACAAGAATGTTTTATTTGTACATATAACACGTTTGTTTTATAGACAAGTATGTTTTATTTGTACATATAACACGTTTGTTTTACAGACAAGTATGTTTTATTTGTACATATAACACGTTTGTTTTACAGACAAGAGTGTTTTATTTGTACATATAAACCGTTTGTTTTACAGACATGAATGTTTTATTTGTACATATAACACGTTTGTTTTATAGACAAGTATGTTTTATTTGTACATATAACACGTTTGTTTTACAGACAAGAATGTTTTATTTGTACATATAAACCGTTTGTTTTTATGGACAAGAATGTTTTATTTGTACATATAAACCGTTTGTTTTACAGACAAGAATGTTTTATTTGTACATATAACACGTTTGTTTTATAGACAAGTATGTTTTATTTGTACATATAACACGTTTGTTTTACAGACAAGAATGTTTTATTTGTACATATAAACTGTTTGTTTTTATGGACAAGAATGTTTTATTTGTACATATAACACGTTTGTTTTACAGACAAGAATGTTTTATTTGTACATATAAACCGTTTGTTTTTATGGACAAGAATGTTTTATTTGTACATATAAACCGTTTGTTTTTATGGACAAGAATGTTTTATTTGTACATATAAACCGTTTGTTTTTATGGACAAGAATGTTTTATTTGTACATATAAACCGTTTGTTTTACAGACAAGAATGTTTTATTTGTACATATAAACCGTTTGTTTTACAGACAAGAATGTTTTATTTGTACATATAAACCGTTTGTTTTTATGGACAAGAGTGTTTTATTTGTACATATAAACCGTTTGTTTTACAGACAAGAATGTTTTATTTGTACATATAAACCTTTTGTTTTACAGACAAGAATGTTTTATTTGTACATATAAACCGTTTGTTTTACAGACAAGAATGTTTTATTTGTACATATAAACCGTTTGTTTTACAGACAAGAATGTTTTATTTGTACATATAAACCGTTTGTTTTACAGACAAGAATGTTTTATTTGTACATATAAACCGTTTGTTTTTATGGACAAGAGTGTTTTATTTGTACATATAAACCGTTTGTTTTATAGACAAGAATGTTTTATTTGTACATATAAACCTTTTGTTTTACAGACAAGAATGTTTTATTTGTACATATAAACCGTTTGTTTTTATGGACAAGAATGTTTTATTTGTACATATAAACCGTTCGTTTTTATGGACAAGAATGTTTTATTTGTACATATAAACCGTTTGTTTTTATGGACGAGAATGTTTTATTTGTACATATAAACCGTTTGTTTTTATGGACAAGAATGTTTTATTTGTACATATAAACCGTTTGTTTTACAGACAAGAATGTTTTATTTGTACATATAAACCGTTTGTTTTACAGACAAGAATGTTTTATTTGTACATATAAACCGTTTGTTTTACAGACAAGAATGTTTTATTTGTACATATAAACCGTTTGTTTTTATGGACAAGAGTGTTTTATTTGTACATATAAACCGTTCGTTTTTATGGACAAGAATGTTTTATTTGTACATATAAACCGTTTGTTTTACAGACAAGAATGTTTTATTTGTACATATAAACCGTTTGTTTTACAGACAAGAATGTTTTATTTGTACATATAAACCGTTTGTTTTACAGACAAGAATGTTTTATTTGTACATATAAACCGTTTGTTTTTATGGACAAGAGTGTTTTATTTGTACATATAAACCTTTTGTTTTACAGACAAGAATGTTTTATTTGTACATATAAACCGTTTGTTTTTATGGACAAGAGTGTTTTATTTGTACATATAAACCGTTCGTTTTTATGGACAAGAATGTTTTATTTGTACATATAAACCGTTTGTTTTTATGGACAAGAATGTTTTATTTGTACATATAAACCGTTTGTTTTTATGGACAAGAATGTTTTATTTGTACATATAAACCGTTTGTTTTACAGACAAGAATGTTTTATTTGTACATATAAACCGTTTGTTTTACAGACAAGAATGTTTTATTTGTACATATAAACCGTTTGTTTTACAGACAAGAATGTTTTATTTGTACATATAAACCGTTTGCTTTACAGACAAGAATGTTTTATTTGTACATATAAACCGTTTGTTTTACAGACAAGAATGTTTTATTTGTACATATAAACCGTTTGCTTTACAGACAAGAATGTTTTATTTGTACATATAAACCTTTTGTTTTACAGACAAGAATGTTTTATTTGTACATATAAACCGTTTGTTTTACAGACAAGAGTGTTTTATTTGTACATATAAACCTTTTGTTTTACAGACAAGAATGTTTTATTTGTACATATAAACCGTTTGCTTTACAGACAAGAATGTTTTATTTGTACATATAAACCGTTTGTTTTACAGACAAGAATGTTTTATTTGTACATATAAACCGTTTGCTTTACAGACAAGAATGTTTTATTTGTACATATAAACCTTTTGTTTTACAGACAAGAATGTTTTATTTGTACATATAAACCGTTTGTTTTACAGACAAGAGTGTTTTATTTGTACATATAAACCTTTTGTTTTACAGACAAGAATGTTTTATTTGTACATATAAACCGTTTGTTTTACAGACAAGAATGTTTTATTTGTACATATAAACCGTTTGCTTTACAGACAAGAATGTTTTATTTGTACATATAAACCGTTTGTTTTACAGACAAGAATGTTTTATTTGTACATATAAACCGTTTGCTTTACAGACAAGAATGTTTTATTTGTACATATAAACCTTTTGTTTTACAGACAAGAATGTTTTATTTGTACATATAAACCTTTTGTTTTACAGACAAGAGTGTTTTATTTGTACATATAAACCGTTTGTTTTTATGGAGAAGAGTGTTTTATTTGTACATATAAACCTTTTGTTTTACAGACAAGAATGTTTTATTTGTACATATAAACCGTTTGTTTTACAGACAAGAATGTTTTATTTGTACATATAAACCGTTTGTTTTTATGGACAAGAGTGTTTTATTTGTACATATAAACCGTTTGTTTTACAGACAAGAATGTTTTATTTGTACATATAAACCGTTTGCTTTACAGACAAGAATGTTTTATTTGTACATATAAACCTTTTGTTTTACAGACAAGAATGTTTTATTTGTACATATAAACCGTTTGTTTTTATGGACAAGAATGTTTTATTTGTACATATAAACCGTTCGTTTTTATGGACAAGAATGTTTTATTTGTACATATAAACCGTTTGTTTTTATGGACAAGAATGTTTTATTTGTACATATAAACCGTTTGTTTTTATGGACAAGAATGTTTTATTTGTACATATAAACCGTTTGTTTTTATGGACAAGAATTATTTATTTGTACATATAAACCGTTTGTTTTTATGGACAAGAATGTTTTATTTGTACATATAAACCGTTTGTTTTTATGGACAAGAATGTTTTATTTGTACATATAAACCGTTTGTTTTTATGGACAAGAATGTTTTATTTGTACATATAAACCGTTTGTTTTTATGGACAAGAATGTTTTATTTGTACATATAAACCGTTTGTTTTTATGGACAAGAATGTTTTATTTGTACATATAAACCGTTTGTTTTACAGACAAGAATGTTTTATTTGTACATATAAACCGTTTGTTTTACAGACAAGAATGTTTTATTTGTACATATAAACCGTTTGTTTTACAGACAAGAATGTTTTATTTGTACATATAAACCGTTTGCTTTACAGACAAGAATGTTTTATTTGTACATATAAACCGTTTGTTTTACAGACAAGAATGTTTTATTTGTACATATAAACCGTTTGCTTTACAGACAAGAATGTTTTATTTGTACATATAAACCTTTTGTTTTACAGACAAGAATGTTTTATTTGTACATATAAACCGTTTGTTTTTATGGACAAGAGTGTTTTATTTGTACATATAAACCGTTTGTTTTTATGGACAAGAGTGTTTTATTTGTACATATAAACCGTTTGTTTTACAGACAAGAATGTTTTATTTGTACATATAAACCGTTTGCTTTACAGACAAGAATGTTTTATTTGTACATATAAACCTTTTGTTTTACAGACAAGAATGTTTTATTTGTACATATAAACCGTTTGTTTTTATGGACAAGAATGTTTTATTTGTACATATAAACCGTTCGTTTTTATGGACAAGAATGTTTTATTTGTACATATAAACCGTTTGTTTTTATGGACAAGAATGTTTTATTTGTACATATAAACCGTTTGTTTTTATGGACAAGAATGTTTTATTTGTACATATAAACCGTTTGTTTTACAGACAAGAATGTTTTATTTGTACATATAAACCGTTTGTTTTACAGACAAGAATGTTTTATTTGTACATATAAACCGTTTGTTTTTATGGACAAGAGTGTTTTATTTGTACATATAAACCGTTTGTTTTACAGACAAGAATGTTTTATTTGTACATATAAACCTTTTGTTTTACAGACAAGAATGTTTTATTTGTACATATAAACCGTTTGTTTTACAGACAAGAATGTTTTATTTGTACATATAAACCGTTTGTTTTACAGACAAGAATGTTTTATTTGTACATATAAACCGTTTGTTTTACAGACAAGAATGTTTTATTTGTACATATAAACCGTTTGTTTTTATGGACAAGAGTGTTTTATTTGTACATATAAACCGTTTGTTTTATAGACAAGAATGTTTTATTTGTACATATAAACCTTTTGTTTTACAGACAAGAATGTTTTATTTGTACATATAAACCGTTTGTTTTTATGGACAAGAATGTTTTATTTGTACATATAAACCGTTCGTTTTTATGGACAAGAATGTTTTATTTGTACATATAAACCGTTTGTTTTTATGGACAAGAATGTTTTATTTGTACATATAAACCGTTTGTTTTTATGGACAAGAATGTTTTATTTGTACATATAAACCGTTTGTTTTACAGACAAGAATGTTTTATTTGTACATATAAACCGTTTGTTTTACAGACAAGAATGTTTTATTTGTACATATAAACCGTTTGTTTTTATGGACAAGAGTGTTTTATTTGTACATATAAACCATTTGTTTTACAGACAAGAGTGTTTTATTTGTACATATAACACGTTTGTTTTACAGACAAGAATGTTTTATTTGTACATATAACCCGTTTGTTTTACAGACAAGAGTGTTTTATTTGTACATATAAACCGTTTGTTTTTATGGACAAGAATGTTTTATTTGTACATATAAACCGTTTGTTTTTATGGACAAGAATGTTTTATTTGTACATATAAACCGTTTGTTTTTATGGACAAGAATGTTTTATTTGTACATATAAACCGTTTGTTTTTATGGACAAGAATGTTTTATTTGTACATATAAACCGTTTGTTTTACAGACAAGAGTGTTTTATTTGTACATATAACACGTTTGTTTTACAGACAAGAATGTTTTATTTGTACATATAACCCGTTTGTTTTACAGACAAGAGTGTTTTATTTGTACATATAAACCGTTTGTTTTTATGGACAAGAATGTTTTATTTGTACATATAAACCGTTTGTTTTTATGGACAAGAATGTTTTATTTGTACATATAAACCGTTTGTTTTTATGGACAAGAATGTTTTATTTGTACATATAAACCGTTTGTTTTTATGGACAAGAATGTTTTATTTGTACATATAAACCGTTTGTTTTTATGGACAAGAATGTTTTATTTGTACATATAAACCGTTTGTTTTTATGGACAAGAATGTTTTATTTGTACATATAAACCGTTTGTTTTACAGACAAGAATGTTTTATTTGTACATATAAACCGTTTGTTTTACAGACAAGAATGTTTTATTTGTACATATAAACCGTTTGTTTTACAGACAAGAATGTTTTATTTGTACATATAAACCGTTTGCTTTACAGACAAGAATGTTTTATTTGTACATATAAACCGTTTGTTTTACAGACAAGAATGTTTTATTTGTACATATAAACCGTTTGCTTTACAGACAAGAGTGTTTTATTTGTACATATAACACGTTTGCTTTACAGACAAGAATGTTTTATTTGTACATATAACACGTTTGCTTTACAGACAAGAATGTTTTATTTGTACATATAACACGTTTGCTTTACAGACAAGAATGTTTTATTTGTACATATAAACCGTTTGCTTTACAGACAAGAATGTTTTATTTGTACATATAAACCGTTTGCTTTACAGACAAGAGTGTTTTATTTGTACATATAAACCGTTTGCTTTACAGACAAGAATGTTTTATTTGTACATATAAACCGTTTGCTTTACAGACAAGAGTGTTTTATTTGTACATATAACACGTTTGCTTTACAGACAAGAATGTTTTATTTGTACATATAAACCGTTTGCTTTACAGACAAGAATGTTTTATTTGTACATATAAACCGTTTGCTTTACAGACAAGAGTGTTTTATTTGTACATATAACACGTTTGCTTTACAGACAAGAATGTTTTATTTGTACATATAACACGTTTGCTTTACAGACAAGAATGTTTTATTTGTACATATAACACGTTTGCTTTACAGACAAGAATGTTTTATTTGTACATATAAACCGTTTGCTTTACAGACAAGAATGTTTTATTTGTACATATAAACCGTTTGCTTTACAGACAAGAATGTTTTATTTGTACATATAAACCGTTTGCTTTACAGACAAGAATGTTTTATTTGTACATATAAACCGTTTGCTTTACAGACAAGAGTGTTTTATTTGTACATATAACACGTTTGCTTTACAGACAAGAATGTTTTATTTGTACATATAACACGTTTGCTTTACAGACAAGAATGTTTTATTTGTACATATAACACGTTTGTTTTACAGACAAGAGTGTTTTATTTGTACATATAACACGTTTGTTTTACAGACAAGAGTGTTTTATTTGTACATATAAACCGTTTGTTTTTATGGACAAGAATGTTTTATTTGTACATATAAACCGTTTGTTTTACAGACAAGAATGTTTTATTTGTACATATAAACCGTTTGTTTTTATGGACAAGAGTGTTTTATTTCTAAGGGTACAAACAAAATGTAGGTGTCTTAAGTTAGAAAATAAAAATTTTTACACCACGATATAGCTGAAATTCTGCTAAAGTTGGCATTAAACACCAATCAATCAATCCTTCTGGGGATGACATATTGTTTTCGTCTTTTCTGTCCATCCATCCTTGTGTCCGTCTGTCACAATAGTTTGTACACAAAATGCCTATATTTTACATTGCAATTCCTCTAAACCTTCATGCTTGCTTATTCTTATTAGAGAGGGAGAGAAGAATGTGCAGGAGGGAGAAAAAAGAATGTGGGAGGAGGGAGAAAAAAAGAATGTGACAAGGAGGGGGAGAGAAGAATGTGGGAGGAGGGGTAGATGTACAGTTGACTCTCATTGTCTCGAACTCGGTTGACTCGAATTTCCGGTTGAGTCGAATTTTTATCGAAGTCCCGAACTTCTTTGTGTATAAATATATATAATTTGACTCCTGTTGAGTCGAATTCGGATGAGTCGAAATTTCGGTTGTCTCGAATAAAAGTTTTGGTCCCAAGATGTAGAAAACCATATTATTTACATTCGTTAAGTCAAATTTATCTGTCAAAACATGTGTATTACCTTGGGATTAAAATCGGATCACAGGTGAAACATCCGGTCATTGACTTTGACATTTTTACCTTAGGCTATTTCACATGTTTATTTTAACAATCTGTCAAATTAATTAGTGATAATATTTGAATTGGCTTGGTATAATCTATTATGACACAGGTTAAATGTGTACAATAACAAATTATCGATTTAAAATAAGTGCGCTTGGGTCGGCATACATCAATGATTGTGAAAAGTACACAACGGAAGCGTTTTATCTATTGATTTATTTGTCGTAAATTAATTTTCATTAAAGATGTATAATTTCTCAATTTTGAGAGATTTGAAAAAAATGTTACTCTTAATTAACTGTTGTAATAAAAGGGGAAATCACGCTATTTCTCAGAATTGGTGTTATTTTCGGTCGAGAAAAGTTTTCTTTTATACTTTATTGAATCAATGCAACACAACAGATAAACATAATCATACACACAAAAAAAAAGATATCTAGCAGTTATCAGTCATTCCACAAGATTCTAAGAATTTAACAGAAAAAAAACAGCAACAAAAACATCGAATAAGTTTTAAATCATTCCGAGAATCGAGACATGCGATGCTGGTTTTAGCTCTTCAAAATTTTGCTCGAGTTGTCTCCCTTTTGTCGTTAAACAAACTACACTTCCGGTATTTTCATAGCTCCTCTTGAGTCGAACTACGGTTGACTCGAATTTTTTCCATGGTCCCATCGAATTCGAGATAACGAGAGTCAACTGTATATTTTTGTGTAAAAAATAACCTCTAATTTAATTAATTTTTAACAGCAATGACATGTTCTACATGTACTGCTGGAAGTTATTGCCCGGCAGGAGCTGCATCAGAAACGGCTTGTCCAAATGGATTTTACTCATCAGCTGGCCAACATGTCTGTACAGCATGTGAAGCAGGAAAGAAATGTCCAGATAAAACAGCGTCTGTTGAGTGTGAGCCAGGAACATATTCACTAGGGTTAGCGACCATCTGTACGGCGGCTGGACCAGGTATGTAATGTTAATTTTGAATGTTTATTTCTATTTTTATCGTTGAAGGAAGGACAATTTTTTTTTATAGTGACACAGAAAAAACTTGATACTAATTTTTTGTTATGTTTAGTAGATGTCCATTTCAGTCTGATTATCACCACTAACGTTGTGAGTTCGAACCCTGCTCAGGCGAGGTGTACTCGATACAACATTATGGGAAAAAGTTTGTCAATGACTTGCAGCAGGTCAGTGGTTTTCTCCAGGTACTCCGGTTTCCTCCACCAATGAAACTGACTGCCACGATATAGATGAAATTTTTTTGAAAGTGGCATTGAACACCATAAACCAAACCAAATTAATCTGATTAAAATCATTCTGTGAATTCATTTACACTCGTGGATAACAATTTTTGTGATTCAAGGGGGAAAAAAAATTTGTGGATGCGTAAATTTTTTTTGACCCCCTGCTATTGTCAGTACATATATAAAATATATGGTGACAAATATTTGTTGAATTCTTAATTACGTGGTTTGATACTATTCACGAAATCTACAAAAATTTGGTATGCAACCAAATTATACTGCATGCACAGTATGTTAGGCATGTTATGTCTTCATTTAACCTAATTATTATACCCCCGCTCCCCGAAGGGGGAGGGGGGTATACTGTTTTACCTCTGTCCGTCTGTCCGTCCGTCTGTCCGTCTGTCCGTCTGTCCGTCCGTCCTTCCATCCTTCTGTCCTTCTGTCCGTCCAAGATATTTTTCGTCGCATTTTTCTCAGTAACTGTTGATGGCAGAAATCTGATATTTGGTCACAAGCGTCATATAGGTATACCATATTGTGGGTAGCGTTTTTGGACCCGTCAGATTCCTACTTCCTGTTTGCCGACTTAGTTGGTTTTTATACACATTGAACATGTATATATATGCACATTTTTCGTCACATTTTTCTCAGCAACTATTGATGGCAGAAATCTGATATTAGGTCACAAGCGTCATATAGGTATCCTATATTGTGGGAAGCGTTTTTGGACCCATCAGATTCCTACTTCCTGTTTGCCGACTTTGTTGATTTTTATACACATTGAACATATATGCTAATTTTTCGTCGCATTTTTCTCAGCCACTATTGATGGCAGAAATCTGATATTTGGTCACAAGCTTCATATAGGTATGCCATATTGTGGGAAGCGTTTTTTGACCCATCAGATTCTTACTTCCTGTCTGCCGAAGAGCGGGGTATCATAAGTGAGCATTAGCTCACAGTTCATCTTGTTTTGTCTTTGTTTTCAAGGTAGTGGGCTCCGTCACAAATTATTTTGTCTTTATTTTATTTACAGGATTTGAAGTTTTAGACAAGACCACTAACCCTAACCCATGTGACCCAGGAGAATACAACGTAGCAGGCTCTGCCACTAATTGTACTACATGTCCAGGTGGTTTCTATTGTAGTACAACGATGTCATCACCAATTGCTTGTCCGACAGGTACGTTAATAAAATATCTAAATACAATCAAACCTGTCTTATGTGACCTTCCAAGGGAACTGTGAAATATGGGCACATAAGACTGGTGGTTGCTTAATACAGGTCAAAATATGACTGTTTTGTAATTATCACCTAAATAACGTTAAAGGAGCCTACGATTTTACACAGTAATAACTGAGAATTTGATCTATTCTGGTTCAATTAATTTTACAATCACTATTAGCAGACCATTTCTTACTACAGGTTTGTAACTAGAGTAACATGCCAGGTGTCACTAGTGGAGCAGGAACTGCTTACTCTTTCTGAGCACCGGAATTTACCTCCAGATTTTAGTGGAGTTCATGTTGCCTAATCTTTAGTTTTCTGTATAGTGTTTTGTAGATCGTTGTTTTTCCTTTTGTGCTTTTTATTTTGGCAATTGTGTTGTCTGTCCTTCGATTTACCAATTCTGATTTCCCCTTTGATATTTTCAAACTCTTCTTATCATAGGAAATGATGTATCTGAGTTTGATATAACAAGATTTAACTGAAGCTAAAAATAAATGCCCACTTTGTGTTAAGCAACAAATACGGACACACTACAAATACGGATACACTACAATTACGGACACACTACAATTACGGACAGACTACAATTACGGACACACTACAATTACAGACACACTACAATTACAGACATATTACAAATACAGACACACTACAATTACAGACACACTACAAATACGGACACACTACAATTATAGACACACAACAATTACGGACACACTACAATTACGGACACACAACAATTACGGACACACTACAATTACGGACACACTACAATTACGGACACACTACAAATACGGACACACTACAATTACGGACACACTACAATTACGGACACACTACAAATACGGACACACTACAATTACGGACACACTACAATTATGGACACACTACAATTACGGACACACTACAATTACGGACACACTACAATTACGGACACACTACAAATACGGACACACTACAATTACGGACACACTACAATTACGGACACACTACAAATACGGACACACAACAATTACGGACACACTACTTCATGATTTATTGTATAATTTGTAGGTTATTACAGTAATCCTGGAGCTACAGAATGTACACAGTGTCCAGCGGGATCACAATGTCCTGACAATACAGACGGATCTAAAAATACACAATGTGCTGCTGGCTGGTACTCACTAGCAGGAGATATGGCATGTACACCCTGCCTTGCAGGCCACTATTGTATCAGTATAACGTAAGTAATCTGAGTAGAATATATTGCATGTAAACTCCACCCTTAGGACAATATTACACCAGTGTAAATTCCACCCTTAGGGCAATATTACATCAGTGTAAGCTCCACCCTTAGGGCAATATTACATCAGTGTAAACTCCACCCTTAGGGCAATATTACATCAGTGTAAACTCCACCCTTAGGGCAATATTACATCAGTGTAAACTCCACCCTTAGGGCAATATTACATCAGTGTAAACTCCACCCTTAGGGCAATATTACATCAGTGTAAACTCCACCCTTAGGGCAATATTACTTCAGTGTAAACTCCACCATTAGGGCAATATTACATCAGTATGATAAAAAGTGATGTTGAAGGAGATATCACATGTTCCTTTAATTTTTGAAGCACCAAAGCAAATATTTGGCAGAGCTGTTTTTTTTTTTATTTAAATAGCTTTAGTATGATGTACCATTTACATTAACCAATTTTTTTTTCTTGTGTCCATATTAAACTGTATTAATCGTAGAACAAAAGCTTATTTTTATATCTCCTATTATTATTTTTTTATCTAATGTGGCTTTTCTATGTTATTTTTAGATCTGATGTGTCTATACCATGTTCTGATGGATCCTATGCTACTGGTAATGCTACAAGCTGTACACAATGTCTAGCAGGCAAGATCTGTCCAAATACTGATGGTACAGGTATAGAAGATTGTCTACCAGGAACCTATTCAACTTCTGGGGCTACAGTATGCACAGATTGTCCTGCTGGCTATGCCTGTCCATTGACTACTACAACACAGACTGATGAATGCCCAGCAGGGACATACGCCATCGCTAAATCTACTTCCTGTACACCGTGTCCAGCTGGAAAGTATGTGCAAACAAGTAATTTTAAACGAGTCACACAAGGGTATCATTCACCCAGTAGTCAGTATTCCGACATTAACATGGTTTTTATTGAAATTTACAAATCGTAAATAATGTAATTATTATTAAAGCTAATGTTCTTCTCCCTCAGGCATAGGTGACCTTAGCATAGATGACCTTAGCATAGGTGACCTTAGCATAGATGACCTTAGCATAGGTGACCTTAGCCTAGATGACCTTAGCATAGGTGACCTTAGCATAGGTGACCTTAGCATAGATGACATTTGCATAGGTGACCTTAGCATAGATGACCTTAGCATAGGTGACCTTAGCATAGGTGACCTTAGCCGATTTTGGCTATCATATTTTTAGGGCCTAATGTTTTCTTGCACTGAAAGACTTATAAATTATTTGGCTTCCAATCTTTTGACTTTGAACGTACCTGATGAAGGTTATTCCAGAAACATGTCATGCCCACTAAATTATATATCTACACATGGGGCGGTCATGGTCGTGATCGTATTGTGGTAGTCTCCCTTCTTGTAGGGGGAGGGTGGTTATGGTGTTAAATGCGACTTTCTACAATATTTCAGTTATATCACGGCAGTCAGTTTTATTGATGGAGGAAACCAGAATACCTGGAGAAAACCATTGACCTGCCACAAGTCACTAACAGACTTTATCACATAATGTTGTATTGAGTACACCTCGCCATTAGCAGAATTCGAACTTACAACGTTAGATGTGATAGGCACTGATTGCATAGGTAGTTGTAAATTCAACTACCATACGACTACAACCACAACAGCCCATCTTTTGTGAGGGGGGACAACTGTTTCATGATTATTTCATGGTACAGTAGATTCCCCTGTCAATTGCATGTAAATAATTTCATAAAGAAGTGTTTATAATCTTCACAAATGCAGTCAAACCTGTATTAAGAGGTCACCTTCGAGACAAAGAAAAAGGGGCCTTAAAAGAGGTTCAATTCATATGAAGTTTTCTATGACAGGACAAGGAAAAAGTGACCTTTTAATACAGGTGACTGCTTAATACAGATGACTGCTTAATACAGGTGACTGCTTAATATAAGTGACTGCTTAATAGAGGTGACTGCTTAATACTGGTGACTGCTTAATACAGGTGACTGCTTAATACAGGTGACTGCTTATTAGAGGTGACAGCTTAATAGAGGTGACTGCTTAATAGAGATGACCTTTTAATAGAGGTGACTGCTTAATAGAGGTGACTGATTAATAGAGGTGACAGCTTAATAGAGGTGACAGCTTAATAGAAGTGACAGCTTAATACAGGTGACTGCTTAATAGAGGTGACTGCTTAATAGAGGTGACTGCTTAATAGAGGTGACTGTTTAATAAAGATGACTCCTTAATAGAGGTGACTGCTCAATAGAGGTGACTACTCAATAGAGGTGAATGCTCAATAGAGGTGACTGCTTAATAGAGGTGACTGCTTAATAGAGGTGACTACTCAATAGAGATGACTGCTTAATAGAGGTGACTGCTCAATAGAGGTGACTACTCAATAGAGGTGAATGCTCAAGAGGTGACTGCTTAATAGAGGTTACTGCTTAATAGAGGTGACCACTCAATAGAGGTGAATGCTCAATAGAGGTGACTGCTCAATAGAGGTGACTGCTTAATAGAGGTGACTGCTTGATAGAGGTGACTGCTTAATAGAGGTGACAGCTTAATACAGGTGACTGCTTAATAGAGGTGACAGATTTGACTGTATATGTTGTTTACTATAAATTGTTTACATAAGATTGAGTGAGGGAGCAATATTACATTTTGTTGAGATGATAGTGCTACCTCACTGAAACAACAGACATGTATATTAAATCGAACATATTATTATTTACTCTTATTCCTTAATGCTCATGCTGAGCGGAGAGACTGCAAATGCCGATTTTATAGTCTTTGGTTTGACATGACCGGGGCTTGAACCCATGATGATGATCTACCACACTTGAGACGAGCATGCTAACTAATACTCCACTAATGTGGTTACTGTGGTAATATAATTGTTTTTTATATTATGAAAATGTGTTTCTTTTTTATAGAGCGTGCCCAACTACTAGTCAAAATATAGAAGTAACATGTGATCCAGGGACATATTCTCTAGAAAATCAAACTGTGTGTACACCTTGTCCATTGGGCAAAGAATGTCCAGACATAGATACAGATACCACTATGTAAGTATTAACATTACCATGTACCATTCACATATAATCCAGTAAGTCTTACCCTATGTCCGTCCGTACTTTCTACGTTTGATTCTGCTCAATACTGTGAAAGTACTTTTCTTCGTGGGTATCAATTTTCATGGTTTGGTTAAAATTTGCAAGTTCATGGATTCGTAAATTTGTGGATTTTGTGTTTGTACCCAAAATAAAATTTGTGGATTTTATATTTTCAACATAATAAGTTTCATTGGGTAGCAAATCTACGAGAAAGCTTCAAATCATTAGACAGATGAGCGGTATAATTACATAATTGGAAGTGACGTCGGTTTGATTATAAAATTATATGTTTTTTGATGGTTTTTTTCCATAGAAAAATGGTTCCTGATCCATGCAAGACCAATGGAAGGGACAAAGAATTTTAATAAAGTTTTCTTAAAATTTGTAAATATTTGAACCTCGTTACAAATCGGAGGATAATTTTAAAGCAAATAAAAAATTCACAAGGAATACAATTTTTTTTTACCTTTTTATAAATTTCTGTTATGTTATGAAATCTCTTTTTAAATTTTAGAAAAGACTGTGACCCAGGCTACTATTCCCTTGGTAACCAGAAGGATTGTACCATTTGTGATGAGGGGTATTCCTGTCCTTCTAATATAAAGGGCCAGACCATTTGTCAACCAGGCTACTACAGTGCTGCAGGATCAACAAACTGCACTGCATGTGAATCTGGATATTATTGTCCTGAACCAGAATGTAAGTCATATTTTTTCCAGTTATCTCCCCTTATGACCTATTGGTTAGGGTTATTAGTTGTTTATTGTCCCTTTCAGCAATTTTTCAGTTGTATCGTGACTACCATGCTTAATGGGTAAGGAAAGTCTGCACAGGGTTAAGGGTTAGGATTATGGTGTTTAACGCCACTTTCAACAATATTTCAGTTATATCGTGGCGCTCAGTTTGATTGATGGAGGAAACCGGAGTACTTGGAGAAAACCACCAACCTGCTGCAAGTCACTGGCAAACTTTATCACATAATGTTGTATCGAGTACACCTCGCCTGAAGGAGATTGGAACTCACAACGTTAATGGTGATAGGCACTGACTGCATAGGTAGTTATAAATACAACTACCATACGATCACGACCATGACAGCTCCCAAAAGTCTCCACAGATATGATGAACTTACAGAAAACTAATCATCCGCCATGGGTATGTACATGGAAATCTTTTGGTACTGAAGAAATTTTATAAAGAAATGGGATCATTACAAAGGTAAATACAAAGTTATCTTCCTTGTTCAAATCTAATTGTGAAATCATTCTTGTGTTTATGTTATGATTGTTATAAGCAAATTGACTACTTTAAATGTTATGTTCGTCCACGCTGGTTTAAAAAAAACGTTTTTTCACAGATAGTTATAACTTTAGATGATTTTATTTTGCTTAATCGTTTCTTTGCTTTTTCCAGATTCCAGAAGGTCAGAATGTCCACCTGGTACCTACTCTAATGCTGGGAAAACTTCATGTAGTAAATGTGATGAAGGATACCAGTGTGCCATGGGATCAACAAATCCTGCTCCTGCAGACGGTCTGTGTCCACAAGGTGGCTGGTGTGATGGGAAGAACTTCTATCGTTGTGAAGCAGGACTCTATAATAAATATAATGGTTCAACTGATGAAAATGCATGTGTTGCCTGTCCTCCAGGTATATCTACAACAAAAAAACAGTTCTACTAAAGTCATAATATGAGTAACTGATTACATACTATCAAAATATGGTTCTCCTAGACAGGAGTAATAAAAATGTGTGATAGAACACTAAAAAGTACAGGAGTGAAAGAAAGTTTAAAATAGTTCTTAACAATAAAATAAGCAATTTATTGTCAAAAATTAGACGACGTAATTCTGTGAATAAAGGAAAGAAGATGAATGAAATTTAGCTTCTGTCATTGGTAAATAAATGCTAGAGAATGCCGAAGGGACAATAAAAAAAGAACAATCCAGAGAAACTGGCAACATAGACAAAGGAAAAATATAACAAAAACACAACACAATATGCGTTGAACACCACTACATGCAAACAAACACAAATGACATAAATAAGACATGCGCCCTCCTACAATCAACTGGAGGAAGAGACAAACAGAACATCGTTTTATGCAGAATACTAACGGACATCACAACACGGAATTCAGAACGTAAAATATGATTTGATTAATTTTTTAGGTTATTATTGTCAAGGTCCGGGAGAAGTCGACTATCATGATTATCCATGTCCTGCCGGCCATTACTGTTTATCAGGGACCACACTTAGTGTTCAATATCCATGTCCAGGTAAGTCTGTCACTAATTATCCTAAGGATAGCACGTTTTTTCATTGGATAATGATTGCCATCAAATACAAAATTGATGTTTCTCGTAACTTAAGGATTCTAGTGTGAATGAGCCGCCAAGTAAAATTACATTTGTGACCATCAAATACCCAATTGACGTCACCAACTCTTCTAATATAAATCAGTTGTATTGATAACATGAAGAACAAAAAATACCTCACTCTCGAAACATGAAGAACAAAAAATGCCTCACTCTTGGAACATGAAGAACAAAAAATACCTCACTCTCGGAACATGAAGAACAAAAAATACCTCACTCTCGGAACATGGAGAACAAAAAATACCTCGCTCTCGGAACATGAAGAACAAAAAATACCTCACTCTCGGAACATGAAGAACAAAAAATACCTCACTCTCGGAACATGAAGAACAAAAAATACCTCACTCTCGGAACATGAAGAACAAAAAATACCTCACTCTCGGAACATGAAGAACAAAAAAATACCTCACTCTCGGAATATGAAGAACAAAAAATACCTCACTCTCGGAACATGAAGAACAAAAAAATACCTCACTCTCGGAATATGAAGAACAAAAAATACCTCACTCTCGGAACATGAAGAACAAAAAAATACCTCACTCTCGGAATATGAAGAACAAAAAATACCTCACTCTCGGAACATGAAGAACAAAAAATACCTCGCTCTCGGAATATGAAGAACAAAAAATACCTCACTCTCGGAACATGAAGAACAAAAAATACCTCACTCTCGGAACATGAAGAACAAAAAATACCTCACTCTCGGAACATGAAGAACAAAAAATACCTCGCTCTCGGAATATGAAGAACAAAAAATACCTCACTCTCGGAACATGAAGAACAAAAAATACCTCACTCTCGGAACAATTCCAAAATCTAATATCAAAATCATAGAAAGAGACAAAATCAATACCTCTAATTGATTTAATTAATGATTAAAATAAAAAATAAAAAATATTTATAGGTGGAACCTACCTTGACGAGACCAATGCTACTAAAGTTGAAAATTGTAAACCTTGCCCAGAGCACAAGTATTGTCCACAGGGATCCACAACAGACGGGATTGACTGTCCCGCAGGATTCTATTGTGTTGGAAATCAAGCTTCTGGATTTCAAAATGCCTGTCCTATTGGAACATATGGACCAGACATCGGTTATAAAAGTAAGTTGGTATTGTAGTGAGGGGGTATGGTTAGGGGTTACACTGTTTAACGCCACTTCCAACAATATATCAGTTATATCGTGGCGGTCAGTTTTATTGGTGGAGGAAACCAGAGTTCCTGGAGAAAAACATTGTCCTACTGCAAGTCACTGACAAATTTTATCACATAATGTTGTATGGAGTACACCTCGCCATGAGCGGGATTCGAACTGACAATGTAAGTTGTGATAGACACTGATTGTGCAGGTAATTGTAAATCCAACTACCATATGATCATGACCACGACGGTCCCTATATTGTAGTGAGGGGAGCAACTACCATATGATCATGACCACGACGGTCCCTATATTGTAGTGAGGGGAGCAACTATTGTTGAGGGAGTAATTGTTGTCACTTTCAAAACAGATATATTTACTAATTTTCTGTGAATTGAAATTCATAATGTGATACAAGGGCGTATGGGTTGTGACTAGGGTTATGGTGTTTAATGCCTCTTTCAACAATATTTCAGTCATATCGTGGTGGTCTATATCTGTTTTTTCTCTCCGGGTACTCTGGTTTCCTCCACCAATAAAAATGACCGCCACAATATAACTGAAATATTGTTGAAAGTGGCGTTAAACACTATAAACCAACCACACCAAACCAACCCTTTTATTTTCTTGGGTTATTTTGTTGAAATTTTTTTTTTTTCCATTTGTTTTGATAAATGTTTTATCACCTTTTGACCCTATTCTAGTTCAATGCTTATTCAAATCCTGTGAATTTTACCAGCATTTTGGCTACTTTTTTCAAGGTTAAAAATTACATTAAAATGACATATTTCTGTTATTACATCAGTTACTAAATTGATTTCAGCTAAAGAAACATATTAGAATACAGTAAAAACATCATGATGGGTATTTTAATCTAAGCTTGTACAATTTCAAATTTTTCTCTGAAAAAAAAAAGATCCGAAAGTTGCAGGACATGGTGAGAACAGGCCAAAAAAAAAGGACATTCTGAAAGAGTTACGTTAGGTTATGGTGTTTAATGCCACTTTCAACAATATTTCAGTTATATCGTGGCTGTCAGTCTGTAGATGGTTTCAGATGGCAGAACAATCAACTAGTTTATGGTGGCCATTAAAAGGAAGAAGCAGAAGATATTTTTCATTTATTTTCGGTTATTTTATTTTCTAACCAGAATCATCCCTGATTAGCCACCAATTCAGGACATCTCAGAAACCAGTAAAAATGATTATAATATATATTTTAATCTACACTTTATACTACAGCAAGTTATGGAAATTTTCTTATTTTACAGATGCAAGTGAATGTACTCCTTGTCCAGCTGGTTTTTACTGTCCAGCAGGAACCCAGTCTGAACCAAGAACCTCACCGATCCCATGTCAACCTGGATCATACAATCCCATTGAACATACAGGACATCCTTTGAACTGTATCGCTTGTGAACCTGGATTTGCCTGTCCAGAGATTAACCAGACATCTTGTACTCAACCTTGTAAAGATGGTAAGGCTAATTACCAAACTAAAAAAATAATAACATTTACTTTTACCCCCGCAACCCTCCCCCCCCCCTTTTTTTTCCATACAAAAACAATTTTCTGTATTAATTATACTATGAAACCTGTCTGAAAAAGAACCTCTTGTGGATCAACTTTTGGGTTTGGAATAGACAGGTGTTCAGTTTATACAGGTTGAATTTACATAGATTTCCCATATTGGGACTTTATTCAAAATTCGATTTACACAGGATTTCGTTTTATTCAGGATTCGGTTAAGCAGGTTTCACGGTATCAGCTCAAATTTGAAGATAATATATATGATTTTTTTTAGCAGAAATTATATACTTTTTAACTTATTTTGTTATTTTTTTGGTTGTCCCAAATTTTCATTGAATTACCAACAAAAATTTCTCATAAGGCCATGCTTATGGATGAATTTGAAATATAATTTTAATATCAGTATAGAACTTTAAGATTTTTAAACCATTTTTTTAATGTATATACAATACTTGTGCACTGTCGAAGCATATGGGTAATATGTGTATGAGGCTTAGAAACGTGTTTCGTGCCGAATACACATATTTACCTATATGCTTCGACAGTGCACATGTATTGTATTTATCCTGCAATTTTAAATCGTAAATAAACGTTTACTGGACCATGATAAAGGTATTTGAAATAATTTTGTGTATGTATTTGAAAACAATATCCCCCGATGTGCCCCGTTTTACATTTGTATGTTCTATTTATAACTGACCAATATCAAAAAATGTTCTATTTATAACTGACCAATATCAAAAAAAATATTAGGCAGGCTATATTGGTCGGTAAATGCTGTCATTGCAGGATAAAATGATTTATATTTAATTAAAAAAACATGAATCAGAGATAAAAACATTTTTTGTGTGTGTATTGATTGTGCAGATTTACCGAAAGAGGCGACAGAAACCAGAGTACCCAAGGCTCACTTGACGCATATTGTCTATGCATAGTGTGAATTCATTGTTATTTTCAAAACAACTGTATGCAAGCAAGTTTTTTCAGGCATTCGTATCAGATCAGTGATTTTATTTGGGTAATCTGGTTTCTGTTGTAAATGGAATTGACAACTACAAAACAAAAAAACCCAGAAAATACTGTTGAAATTGGCATTAAACACCAATCCAATCCAATTTTTCTGATCTCCATATATTTCTTTTCAGGTTACTTCTGTCCAGCTGGTACTATAGTTCAAGACCAGTTCCCATGCCCTCCAGGATCCTATACAAACAGCACTAATCTGACATCAGCTGACGAATGTAGCACTTGTCCATTGGGAATGTACTGTGATTGGGCCTCAGGTAAGGTCACATATACTTTAATATTAATCTGACATCAACCAATGCATGTAATACTTGTCCATTGGGAATGTACTGTGATTAGGCTTCAGGTAAGGTCACATGTACTTTTATATTAAATATTAATCTGACATCAGCTGACGCATGTGACACTTGTCCATTGGGAATGTACTGTGATTGGGCTTCATGTACTTTATGTATTAATCTGCAATGACCTTAGAGATATAAGGTTGTTTACTAGGAAAGCCATTTTGATTGGACTTCAGAAGAAGGTCAGTTGTACTTTAATACTTGTTTTACACCAGTCAATAAATGTCATACATTTGTACTTTACCAAAAAAATGACTTATCTGATAACGTACTTCAACTATACATTTCCAAGAAATATCGGTAATCAGTCATGCATGACTATAGTTTTTCTAGTAAGAAATCTGTATCAGTCATGCATGATTATATCTTTTCTGGTATATATTCTAATCAGTCATGCATGACTAACGTTTCTATTCAGCATGCATGACTATATCTTTTCTAGTCAGAAATCTCTAATCAGTCTTACATGACTATACTTTTTTTCTTTTTAGAAATTTGTAATCAGTCATGTATGACTATCACACTTTTGTAGTTTCAAGCTTACCAAGAAAATGACTTATCTGAGTTCAAGAAAACGTACTTCAGCTATACATTTCTAAGAAATATCGGTAATCAGTCAAGCATGACTATCACTTTTCTATTAAGAAAAGTTGGTCACCAATCTTATATTGAGGAAATGAAGTAAAAGGTGCATGTTGTATACAACCTGGTACGGTATTGATGATTTCTATGTATTAAAAATGAATTCTATGGGTTTTTTTAGGATGGCCATCCAATCCACCACAACCATGTATGCCTGGGTTTTATTGTCCCTTACAGACTCCGTCCTCAAGTACCTATCCTTGTCCGTCGGGTACTTTCTCCACAGCATCTGACTTGTACGAGGCATCACAGTGTACGTCGTGTACCCCAGGATATTATTGTAATGGTAAGTATACACACTTTTTACTCATACTAAAAAATGCAGAAAAAAGTAAAATATTTTCTTCAGTATTATCTTATAGATACCAACCACTTCGGTGGTGTAATGGTTAACGTGCTTGCCTAGAGCGCGGTAGATCATGGGTTCGAGCCTCTATCAGATAGAATCAAAGTCTATAAAATTGGTATTTGTTGCCTTTCCGCTAAGCATGCAGCATTAAGGAAAAAGAGCAAAAACTGGTTAACTCGGAATCAGGATAATGTGTCCGAGTGGAGCGACATTGTCTACCCGCGGACTGTTGTTTCAGTGAGCTAGCACTATAAAAATCCAACTAAGCGTGTTGGTCTAGTACAAAGTGAACCTCATCATCATCTCATCAAAACATTTGTTCTCGCCATGATATAGCTGAAAAATTAGTCATTTGGCGTTAAACAACAATCACTCACTCACTCACTTTCAAGATTCTATTTCAGTTTTTGTAAATAAATTGTTACTTATGTCACTTGACTGTATAAAATATTTGATTTTTGTCATAGAGTTATAAAGGTTTTGTAATAAATTGCTACTTATGTCACTCAACTGTATAAAATTACTTGATTTTTGTCATGGAGCTATACTTTTATGATTTTATTGTAGGAGGGGAAAGTTCAGTATCAGGAATTTGTCCTACAGGGTTCTACTGTCCCAGTGGTACCAGGATTGCTACAGAGTTTGGTTGTCCTAATGGAACGTACAATGATGTTACTGGATTATCTGCTGAATCTCAATGTAAAAATTGTACACAAGGTAATATTCTATAATATAAACCACATCAGTGGTGTAATGGTAACCGTGTTCGCCTCGATATGATAGATCATGAGTTCGAGACCCAGTCGGGTCAAACCAAAGACTATAAATGTGGTATGTGTTGCTTCTCTGCTAAGCACTTAGCATGAAGGAGTAAGAACAAGGACTGGTTGGATCGTAATCAGAATAATATGTCCGAGTGGAGCGATATGTTAACCTGTGGACTGTTGTTTCAATGATCTAGCACTATGAAAATCCAACTCAGCATGTTGGTCTAGAACAAAGTGGACAACATCATCATTTCATTGAATGTAACTTTTTCTCGCCATGATATGGCTGAAAAATTGCTCATTTGGTGTTAAACAACAATCACTCGCTCACTAAAGTAGGTTTTGGCCACAAGGCCTTCTTCAGTGTTTTATTCTACCAAACCTCTTTCATAATACTACAATTGCCGAAATATTTGGATGATTAGAAAAATGTTCTTATGATTTTATTTAGCATGTACTCACTCTAAGGAGAGAACAATTTTATGACAAAGTTTGTAAGTGAGCTTGCAGCAGTTTTCTCAGGACACTCCACTGGTTTCCTCTACCAATAAAAGGGACTGCCATGATATTTGGAGATATTTCCATTGATCTCACCGACTGATTTTGTCAGTAAAACGAACTGACTCGTATGTGGAAAATTATTGGTCAATCGGACGCATAACGTTGTCGGTAAAAACAATCACATCCGTTTTGACATACATTATCACTAGTATCGCCCATCCTATTGGATCTGACTGTGATATTAGTAAAAACTGTCTGTCTCGACCTTCAAAACTGACATTATTCTATATACATTCAAACTTGTATTAAGAGGTCACCTTTGGGATGAAGAAAAAGTTGCCTTATAAGACAGATGACCTCTTAAAAGAGGTTCAATTCATATGAAAATTTCTCTGACAAGACAAGAAAAGGGTGACATTTTAATACAGGTGACTGCTTAATAGAGGTGACCTCATGGACAGGTTTATATAAATCAAACTTAACATCAATCAAATGACATACAACATTATGTGATAAAATTTATTAGTGATTTCCGACAGGTCGGTGGTTTTCTCCTGATAATCCGGTTTCCTCTGCCAATAAAACTGATCGCCACGATATAACTAAAATATTGTAGAAAGGGGCGTTAAACACCATAAATCCATCAATCAAATTATTGTATTTCAGGCCATTATTGTGAGTTTTCTGTCTACCTACCAACAGAGTGCGATGCAGGAACTTACATGCCTTATGGGAATGACTCGGCAACAGGGTCTGGTATTGTTATAGGTTGGTGGAATAGATATAATATTTTAATTTTTATAATTGTTTGTATGAATATCGTGTATATTATGTATTAATATATACGTTAATACACACCTTTAACCTTTAACATGGTCTTCAATAAGCATTAGAGAATACCAAAGAGGCAATCAGAAATGGACTATCCAGAGACACTGGCAACATGGGTACACAAGACGAAGAAAAACACAGAGACACTGGCAACATGGGTACACAAGACGAAGAAAAACACAGAGACACTGGCAACATGGGTACACAAGACGAAGAAAAACACAGAGACACTGGCAACATGGGTACACAAGACGAAAAAAAACACAGAGACACTGGCAACATGGGTACACAAGACGAAGAAAAACACAGAGACACTGGCAACATGGGTACACAAGACGAAGAAAAACACAGAGACACTGGCAACATGGGTACACAAGACGAAGAAAAACACAGAGACACTGGCAACATGGGTACACAAGACGAAGAAAAACACAGAGACACTGGCAACATGGGTACACAAGACGAAGAAAAACAATACAAAAACACAACACAATATGTGTTGTACACCATTATGTGTAAACAAACACAAATAACGTAAATAAGACATGAGCCCTCCTACAAACAACTGGAGATAAAGACGAACAGAACTTCGTTTTGATGCAGAATTCCTAAATGACATCACAACACGGAACTCAGAATGTAAAGACACATAATAGGACAACACAAAAAACTAAAAAGATGAACAACATTCAATTATGGATTGTAATATCTAGTTCTTGTATGACACTCAATAATATACAATTACTGCACGAGATAAATATGAGGTTTTATCATCCTTCCCTCCCGCTATATCTACCTGCTGACTCCATAAACAAAACTCGTATCAAAGTTCGCGTGAGCTGAGTTGGACTTATCAACAGTGAGCAGGAGTTATCATCAAATTCTCCCAACATTTAAACGATAATTCCTGTGAAGATGACAAAAGTAAATAAAATTCAGCAACACCATTAGCTAGTTAACATTTTATTTTTAAATATATATCACATTAGGAACTGTCGTGTCAGCAATATCAACAAACATCGTCCTACAAAAATCTACTTGTCACAATTCTTGATAACCTCTGCTGAGATGTCATAATTTTTACGTCATAAGCGAGGTCGTGACCTTTGTGTTTTCTACTCCGGAATGGCATTGGTAAACAAAACCGGTGAATCCTATTGCCGACTTTGATGTTTGTAATAAAAAAAACAATGACTATCACCATTAAAGGAAAAATTCAACAATCTTAACATTTATATAAACCTGTAAAAATGAATGGTATATTTGCAAACTACTTATGAACTATGTTTTGGGGAAACGTATTTTGAATATTTTGAATCGTGTGATTTTTCCCGCGAAAATACAAATATAGATGTATCTGTGTTTATGTTTGATTTAAGGATGATAAACATGTCATCTGAATGTGAATATGATTGATACTGAAAAATATCAGCCTGCTCGACAAAATATAAAGCTTGTGACTCGTTCGTTTTGCTCACTCGCCACCAATCTTCATATTCTGGCTCAGCAGGCTGATATTTTCGGTATCAATTCACATCCAGATAACATATACTTATGGAGCAGAGTACAACAATATTGAACGAGGCGAATTTATGAAAATTTTGAATTTAAAAAAAAAAATGAAATTTTCATAAATTTTTGAAATTTTCAAATTTTTTAAAAAAATTTGAACTTTTAATAAAAAAAAATTTCAATTTAATAATTTTCAAATTTTTTGCAAATTTTCAAATTTTATGAAATTTTCTAACATTGATTTAATAGCAAAAAGCAATTTCTGTGCAATAAAAAAAACATATCTCTTATCATTTCAGGTGATCCAGCAAAACGACAATTTGATTGCTTTACCTGTCCTGGTGGGTTTAACTGTCCACAGGGGACTGGAACGACCACACCCATAGACTGTACTAAAGGCCGGTACTCTGAACCTGGGCAATCCATTTGTAAAGTCTGTGAAATCGGGTCAGTAATTAATCAGATATATGTTTTCTAGACAACATTATTATGTCTATAGCCTTATAATGATGAAGCTTCTTTTAAAGTGGACTGCATCAGTGGTGTAATGGATAGTGCAGTAGATTGCATCGTGGTGTAATGGATAGTGCAATAAGTCATGGTATTTGCTGCTTCTCCACTAAGCACACTGCATTAATGAGTAAGAACAGAGACTTGTTGGCTCGAAATCAAAATAATGTATCTTCCTGCAGACTCTTCTTTCAGTGAGAAAAGAACCAACTGAACGTGTTGGTCTAGTACAAAGCGGATATCATCATTATCTCATTGAAATGTAACTTGTTCTCGCCATGATATAGCTGAAAATTGCTCATTTGACGTTGAACAACTCACTCACTCTTTTTATGTACATAAATACAGACTTTCGTGATAAATAGTTTCCTATTTGAATATTGCTGTGGAAAAAAGTTTAATTTAGGAATTCAAATTAATTGTGGATTGCTCACAAAAGACACATTTGTGGGTTCTAGAATTTGTGGGTTCTGTATTGTATGTGAGTCTTTAATTCATGGATCAGTTGACCCACAAAATGCACGAAAATTGGTTCCTCACGAATAAAAATGATTTCACACAAGATTTAGAATTCTTAACATATAGATATAATAAGCTGCCATAATGATACTGATATATATGATAGACTCAGATCAGTGTCCGGACTCAAATTGGTATCCACTCCTCAAATCAGCATCTACTGACGTCATTATCGGAAATCACGGTCCGATTTAAGGGTATTTACAAATCGGCATCCTTTCCAAATTCTCAGACCTATGGCCGATTTATGGGTTAGGGTTAGGGCATAGGTCAGTGACGTCATTGGATTCCAATTTGAGAATTTGAAAAAAATCAGATCTGAGGTACCGATGTCTGGTACGTAGAAATCGGACATGGATTTGAGGATTGGAGGTCGATTAGAGGCTGGACCTCGATCTGACTCTTACATTTCTTATCAATTCAGGCATTACTGTGACAATGCTACGACGTCAGAATCTGCAATGTTAAATGACAAGAAATGTCCAGCTGGTAAATACTGTGTGGCAGGCCTCACCGACGTCAGTGAGGCCACTGACTGTACTGTAGGGAAATACTGCTTAGAGGGTAAGTACCGATGTCAATCAGGCCACAGACTGTACTGTAGGGATATACTGCTTACAGGGTAAGTACCGACGTCAGTCAGGCCACTGACTGTACTGTAAGGAAATACTGCTTAGAGAGTAAGTACCAATGTCAGTCAAGCCACTGATTGTACTGTAGGGATATACTGCTTGGAGGGTAAGTTACTGTAGGGAAATACTGCTTAGAGGGTAAGTTACTGTAGGGAAATACTGTTTAGAGGGTAAGTACCGATGTCAGTCAGGTCACAGACTGTACTGTAGGGAAATACTGCTTAGAGGGTAAGTTACTGTAGGGAAATACTGTTTCGAGAGTAAGTACCGACATCAGTCAGGCCACAGACTGTACTGTAGGGAAATACTGCTTAGAGGGTAAGTAGCGACATCAGTCAGGCCACAGACTGTACTGTAGGGAAATACTGCTTAGAGGGTAAGTTACTGTTGGGAAATACTGCTTAGAGGTTAAGTACCGATGTCAGTCAGGCCACAGACTGTACTGTAGGGAAATACTGCTTAGAGGGTAAGTTACTGTAGGGAAATACTGCTTAGAGGGTAAGTTACTGTAAGGAAATACTGCTTAGAGGGTAAGTTACTGTTGGGAAATACTGCTTAGAGGGTAAGTTACTGTTGGGAAATACTGCTTAGAGGGTAAGTTACTGTTGGGAAATACTGCTTAGAGGGTAAGTTACTGTTGGGAAATACTGCTTAGAGGGTAAGTTACTGTAGGGAAATACTGCTTAGAGGGTAAGTTACTGTTGGGAAATACTGCTTAGAGGGTAAGTTACTGTAGGGAAATACTGCTTAGAGGGTAAGTTACTGTTGGGAAATACTGCTTAGAGGGTAAGTTACTGTTGGGAAATACTGCTTAGAGGGTAAGTTACTGTTGGGAAATACTGCTTAGAGGGTAAGTTACTGTTGGGAAATACTGCTTAGAGGGTAAGTTACTGTTGGGAAATACTGCTTAGAGGGTAAGTTACTGTTGGGAAATACTGCTTAGAGGGTAAGTTACTGTTGGGAAATACTGCTTAGAGGGTAAGTTACTGTTGGGAAATACTGCTTAGAGGGTAAGTTACTGTGATGGTGATGTCGACGTTTAATTAAAATTTTATAGCATCATAAAATGAAAAACAAAAAATACCACACTGTCGGAACAATTCCAAACTTAAATACACATGTATCAAAATCGTAGAATGAGGCAAAATTGATACGCTTAACAAATAAGTACATGACCACACACTCCTGGCTTGGTACTGGCACTTCAGTAACAAGTGGCGGGTTAAACTAGCTTTATGAGCCCAAACCTGCCCTCTTATCCGATTTTGGCTAACCTGTTCAGGTACTTTGGTTACATGCTCCGAAAGTCTTTTAAATTATTTGGCTTTTCAATATTTTGACTGTAAGCATACCTGATGATGGTTACTTCAGGAACATGTGCACACTAAATTAGATATCTATGTTTTTATTAAATAACCTTTAACCTTAACCCAATATAAAGTATATTCCTGTTTATTTTTCAGCAACTGTTGAAGAAACAAACTGTCCAGTGGGTACAATCAGAAAAACAGTTGGTGCCGCTGCCGTCACCGATTGTGCTCCATGTGATGCCGGCTATTACTGTCAGGAGGGGTCGTCTACGGTAACAGGGCCATGTGACAAAGGCTATTATTGTCCAACAAATATAATTAACACATACGGCTCTGTTCCGGCTTTGATAGGGTCATACGGGCCACGTCACGCTCCGTGTCCAGAAGGGACATACACGGATGTGACAGCGACACCGGATGTAGACAGTTGTAAACCTTGCTCAGAAGGATATTATTGTCCGATAGCCTCAAGTGCAGAAGTGATATGTGACAGAGGATATTACTGTGTAGCTAATTCGACTAAACCAGAACCGTGTCCTATTGGCAGATATGGGAATGTATCAGGTAAGAAACTCTTTGCAAGGTCTTTTATTTGTTGGTTTACGTATCTTTCGGGGGGCCATCGTGGTTGTGATCATATTGTAGTTGGATTTACACCTCAATACAACATTATGTGATAAAGTTTGTCAGTGACTTGCGGTAGGTCCACCACTAAAACTCACCGCCATGATATAACTAAAATATTGTTGAAAGTGGCGTTTTACACCAAAAAGCAATACCAAGCTAGGTATCTGTCGACCCAATATTTGGGCAATGTTGAACAAAATTAAAACGATCTTTTCAGAATACTTTTTGTGGATACATTTAGTGTTTTCATTTAACTGTAAAATTTCTTTTAAAATGAGATGAAATGAAAGTCTTGTTCTGATTGGCTGAAAAGAAATGATGTCATTATAAGGGAGGTAACTGATAAAACCAGCAGATGGCAGTGGAAGGGAATTAAAAAAAATAAATTACTAATGCGACCAAGGGTGAAACAGAGGGGAACCGCATCGTAATCCTTGGCTAGCAAAGATGAACAACTGTTAATGTGACGTTAAACATCAATCAATCAAATAGCTTACAATTCCTTACACGTGGTACAATATCCAATAAGCCATGGCCTCCCAACAGTAATCGTTGGGCCGTAGTGGTCGTGATCATATGGTAGTTGGATTTACAACTACCTATGCAATAAATGCCTATCACCACTAATGTTGTGAGTTCGAATCTCGCTCATGTCTAGGTGTACTCTATACAACATTATGTGATAAAGTTTGTCAGTGACTTGCGGCAGGTCGGTGGATTTTCTCCACCAATAAAACTGACCGTCACGATATAACTGAAATATTGTTGAAAGTGGTGTTAAACACCATAACCCCCCGAGCAGTAATCTACCGGTATATTGTGTAAAATTATAGCCATGATCATACATCATATACAATAAATAAACGTTAGAGAACACCGAAGAGGCAATCAAAAATGGACAATCCAGAGAAACTGGCAACATAGGGTACACCAGACGAAGAAAAAACAAGGATAAGTGTTGGACACCACTATACACAATCAAATACAAATCACATAAATAGGACATGGACCCTCCTACAAACAACTGGAGGTAATGTCAAACCGAACATCATTTTTATGCGGAAATCGTACCGGACATCACAACATGGAACTAATAGACACCTAATAGGACAACACAAAAAACTAAAAAGATGACCAAAAAGTGTCTCGGGTTCATTAATCGTAATTAACGGTTAATAATGAAGCGACAGCTGAATTTAATTACAAATGAACACAAATTATGACAAGTTTATCCCTCTACCTGTAATCGTTAAGTAAACAATTATCTGTCGGTAATCTGACATGTATCACACCTTGCTGTAAGCACATTCAACCGTAACATACACCTGTCAATTAAATTGTGACCCCACCAAAAAGTATTTTGATTTTTATATTTTTAGGTCTGCCTTCATTAGAAAGTTGTCCTCTATGTGACCCAGGAATGTACTGTGATGCTCCCGGTCTACTTCAAGCAAGAGCTCCATGTGATCCTGGTTACCTGTGCTATTCAGGAGCAACCAGCTCATCACCAACAGATGGCGTCACTGGAGAACTTTGTCCAGCTGGAGGATATTGTGTGCTTGGTAATGAAAAAAACCCATTGAATTTGACATTGGGTTAAGATTTTGGTTTGGTATATATATAGGAACCGTCGTGGTCGTAATCGTATGGTAGTTGGATTTACAACTACCTATGCAATTAATGCCTATCACCACTGAAGTTGAGAGTTCGAATCCCATTCAGGCGAGGTGTACTTGATGCAACATTATGTGATAAAGTTTGTCATTGATTTGCGACAGGTCTGTGGTTTTCTCGGGGCACTCCGGTTTTCTCCACCAATAAAACTGACCGCCACGATATAACTGAAATATTGTTGAAAGTGGCATTAAACACCATAACCTGATTTGTTATAAATTTATCTCATCTTTCTTGATTTTAGGACTTTTCCAACAGACCTTGTACACATTCCCAGTTTTTTGCTTCTTTTTTTTTGTTGAGTTATTTCTCTTATGACAGGAAAAATTATGCCCCTTCCATGCAATTGTAACGGAAAAGAACAAAGAATATAAGTATAATTTTATTAAAATTTGTATATATTTATACCTTGTAAAAAATCAGATGACAATTTTATAGAAAAAAGAAAATTCACAAATTGTTTGAACATATAACAATAAAATTGTGTACAGATTATGAAAAGCATGTTTGTTTTAAAGTATATTCAGTGTACAGATTATGAAAAGCATGTTTGTTAAGTATATTCAATGTGCTTTGAATAGAAAAGGGACCCTTTTGCCTTCATTAAAGGGAAAGAAGTCATATAAAAATATATAATTTTAGAATGGGGTCAGAAATGTGCAAATTATCTATTGAATGTACTCAAGAGCAGGGAGAAATATCAGCAGGTGACCGTCGGGGCATGTTTGACTGTACCTCAGAAGCTCACGTTATACTGTTTCTTCTTTACAGGATCGTATGTAGCAGCTCCTTGTCCGTTAGGGACATACAGTAATACCTCGGGAGCTGTTAATGATTACGATTGTACTGATTGTGACCAAGGTTATTATTGTTCCTCCGTCGCTGGTGGAGCACCCACGGGACAGTGTTGGGGTGGACACTTTTGTAATGGCAGTGCTAAAGTCCCCTACCAGTGGGAGACTGATCCAGGTAATATTTTCCATTTTCCAAAATTTTAAAGTGACAAACAAAGAATAGGGGGTTGGGTCACATGGACCGAAATCTCCTCTAGTAAGAATTCTTATTGTTTATTTCAAGAATTGAAATTTTAAAATCTGAAGTTCTGGCAAACTTTAAAAACCAAAACACAAAAATGTACAGAATATGTAAATCTAGATCCTGTCTTGGGAAAGGCGTAAAAATGTGGTATGGCTAAACCAATCAATGGAGCCCTATAGCCTTCCTTACTTTGTAAATACATGTAGATCGTCAGTGGTCAAACAGATATAAAAATCATTTAGAAAATACCTTTACAGATTAATTTCTAACTAAAAAAAGATATAACATGTTTTGATATATTTGAAATATTGGTGAATTTGATTTTACATAATAATAACCATAACCCACCCATAAATCATATATTGTGTCTGAGTTACATCCCCTTAATAGAATTATTTTATATTTTACAGTATATTGTAATACAATCTTTTTTACACAATATTTGGTATATTCAGGTCATTTTGCTGTAAATGGATCCACAGCTCAGGAAGAATGTTTAATTGCGACATACATGCCTTTCCATGGTTACGCTGAATGTTTCGAATGTCCACCAGGTGGCTATTGCCCAAATAAGGCAATGACAGAGTTTTTCATTTGTCCTGCTGGAAAATATTGTGGAAATGGAACTTACGTGCCTGAAGATTGTCCACCAGGAACATTTTCGGATCGGTAAGATATTACAATTGTCTTCGCTGGGATTTTATACAATCACTTATTAGGGCCCGTCATATGGAAGTTTGATTTATAACTACCTATGCAATTAGTAACTATCACCACTAACGTTGTAAGTTCGAATCTCGTTCAGGCGAGGTGTACTCAATACAACACTATGTGATAAAGTTTGTCTGTGACTTGCAGCAGGTCTGTGGTTTTCTCCAGGTTCTCCAATTTCGTCCACCAATAAAACTGACCACCACGATATAGCTGAAATATTGTTGAAAGTGGCGTTAAACACCATAAACCAACCTAAGCCATCATGGATAGAAACGATTTCATTCTTGAAATAAATCACATGAATAAGAAGACTTAATATTTTTAGAGCGATTTATTTGGTGTTATTTATGTTTATTAGAGATTCCATGTTAAAATAATTACAAATGTATGTCGTATGTCGAAAAAAAAAAAAAAAAAAAAAAATTGTAGAAACTACTTTTAATATATGTATTACAACATGTGAATGATGCAGAATGACTGGTCCCCATTTTCATAAGCTGCATATAAGGAATCAGGTGAGGCTCTGCACAACAGGCTATCTGTGTAAAATGTTACCCTTTGACATGTGTTGCAGTAGAATATTACCCTAGGATAAACCAATGAAAAGATAGGATTTTAGCATAAAGTATTATAACATACATTATTGATATACTGCATCGGTTTTGTAATGGTTAGCGTGCTTGCCTCGAGTGTGGTGATCGTCGGTTTGAAGTCTGGTCAGGTCAAACGGAAGACTTGTAAAATTGGTATTTGTTGCTTCTCCTCTAAGCACTAAGGAGTAAGATCAAAGACTGGTTGTCTCTGAATCAGAATAATGTGTCTGAGTGGAGCGACATGCCTACCAGCAGACTGTTGTTTCAGTGAGCTCACACTATAAAAGTCCAACTAGTACAAAGTGGACATCATCATCTCATCAAGATGTAACTTGTTCTCGCCATGACATGGCTGAAATATTGCTCATTTGTCGTTCAACAAGAATCACCCACTCACTCATACATTATTGGGGACTATCCTCAGCAAAGTATGTTAAATTAAATTAATCTTTGCAGAGAAAATATGACAGACATTGCAAACTGTACAGACTGTCCGGCGGGGTACTATTGTCAAGATCGTGGATCAGTGAACATCACCGGACCGTGTAAAGCTGGGCATATTTGTTACGGAAACGCCCTTTCCGATGATCCCGTCTTCAACAATGACACAGCGGGAAATAAGACGGCCATAACTTACGGAGACACGTGTCACGCAGGGTACTATTGTCTGGCTGGAACAGCTGTGATGACACCTTGTCCAAGAGGAACGTATAATCCTGATAGAGGTGGAATTTCTGAGAGTGCAGCATGTAAACCATGTGATCCAGGAAAATACTGTAATGACACGGCACTGACGGAGGTATCAGGTAATAAAATTTAAAGTATTGCTAAAGTTGGCATTAAACACCAATCAATCAATCAATCAAAGGACGAAATTTGAAATCCACGAATTTAATTGACTTCACAGTATACCATAAAATGGAGATAATCAAAGTTCTGTTTCTGTTCATGCTGTTTAAGTTGGCATTAAACACCAAGCAATCAATCAATCAGTCAATGAAAACATTTATTATTTTTGTTTTATTTGCCTTTATTTTATCGTAGGAAAATCGGGGATAAATATTTTTTACCGGATTATTCATAAGAAAAAGATCAAATTTTTCTTTTAATAAATTGCCAGCATTTAATTGTTCAAAGCAAAATAACAACCTGGTACAACATTTTGACAAACGAAGCAAAAAATAAAAGGCATATTCTTCCACAAAAAAGGGGGAGGGAGGGCGTGTTGTGGTCGTGATCATATGGTAGTTGGATCTTCAACTACCTACACAATTAGTTTGAATCCCGCTCATGCCGAGTTGTGCTTGATACAACATTATGTGATAGAAGTTTGTCAGTGACCTGTGACAGGTCGGTGGTTTTCTTCTGGTACTCTGGTATTCTAGTTATACTTTCATAAATATCTAATGAATGGCTACACTGATGTGCCAACAGCATAGATCAATCGTAGACATTAAAATAACTGATTGACGTAGTCAAGTATTCCAATCTAATGAAGGGGCCATTGTGGTCGTGACGTATGGTAATTGGATTTATAACTACCTGTGCAATGAGTGACTATCACCACTTAAGTTGTGAGTTCGAACCCTGTTCAACATAATGTGATAAAGTTTGTCAGTGACTTGCGACAGGTCGGTGGTTTTCTCCGGGTACTCTGGTTTTCAATAACACTGACTGCTACGATATAACTGAAATATTGTTGAAAGTGGCGTTAAACACCATAGACCAAACCAAACCAACCAATCTAAGGCCATCTAAAAAAAATGTTCTGGTTCTCAGACAATGGATTTAAAAGAAAGGGCAAGGTAGGTATGGTTTTTATTTTTTGTTTTTATTTCCAATCCAACATGGGAAGGGTTTTTATATTTTGTTTTTATTTTCAGCGGTTTAAAAACATAACGCAAACCAGTTCAATTCTACTATTTTGGCAAACAAACAACACAATAGTGTTTACTCTGTCAAAAGGCAGGATAGTCCACGGAACTATTTGTTTGGAACGTAACTGTACATTAAAACTTACGAGGACAGTGTTTTCACTCGTAGCCATGCTGAATTTTTACTTTCGTTTTCGATTGATCAGTCATTCAAACATTTGTCAAAACTCGTCCGCATCACCGGCACGCTTGAAAATTTAAATTTGACGGTAAATTTGAATTTTTTTTTTCTTCAAAAATTCGGCGAGGCGACGATTTTTTTTCTATACGGCAATAAAAGCGTCCCATTGGCCGAAAATTTGAGGGGGCGGCGTTGTCTGAGAACCAGAACTTTTATTTTATTTGGCCTAATCTATATCGTAATTGTGTTTCTTACAGGTGATTGTAGTGCAGGATATTACTGTACTAGTGGAGCATGGATTCCAGACCATATAAACAGTACAGAGGGTGATAAATGTCCTTTGTATCACATCTGTCCAACAGGAAGTGATGCTCCAGTACAATGTGATATTGGTTACTATGCCAACAACACCGGACTGTCGACCTGTAGTCTATGTATAGCAGGGTATGTTTGTTATCCTGGCGTGGCCCCAGCACTATGTCCACAAGGTAAGAAGTAATTCCAAACTTTTTATTAGACTTTAACCTACAATCTAAACTGTACTAAGAGGACACCATTAAGACAATGAAGAAGTGGTCTTCTAAGACAGGTGACCTGGTCCTCGAAATGAAAATTTGAATTTACTGGTCCGAATTAAATTCTTGAATTTATTTTATATAATATATATCAAAATAAAAACTGAAAAGTTACTGAACAAAGTTTTACTGGTCTTGGGCCGCAGGACCGATGCTCATCATATGAATTTTCTATGATTGTTGTTTTACACCAAATGAGCAATTTGCCAGGAAAATTGGGGCCATGAAGACTCTGTCTGATTCACAAATAAAAACTTTGTACCTCTTAACTTACAACCAATAATTTTCACAACGAAAATCTTACTGTTTTCTTCATTGTTTTATTTTACGTTATTGCAGAATAATATACAATTATTGCCTTCATATGAGTTGCACATCGAATGTTGTCAGTCCGAGGGTTGACAACTTGATGTTCACCTCATAATAAGGCAATAACTGTTTTATTATACCGAAACTACTCTAAGATGTTTATGATTTAAATGTTTTGTTTTGCAGAAGGCAACAAAATAAATTCCGGTAGAGAAAAAACAATTACGGAACCTGACTGGGTTGTAGACTGGGTGACAACCTATTGTTTCCCTCGGGAACAGGACAAAAGCCCCCTGACAAAAAGCCCCCCAATAATGAAATAATCATACAATCTTATTACATTTGTTTTATATTGATGGTGATATTAAAAGATATCTTAAAGAATTAATACCAAAAAAAAAATACTTTAAAATTATATGTTTCCACATTTTGTTCATTGTTATGTTCATTTATAAAGTGTAAATTAAAAAAAACACTGCTTAATTGTTTAAATGGAAACTAATTAGGTAAAGTTAAGCAGGAATTGTTTTCATTGATAAACAATTGATAATTATCCTTTTAACATTTGATGTTATTAAAAGTAATGAGTGAGTTATTTTCTCATCTTGTTTGATATACTATGATTTTTTTTTAAAATAAAACAACTTTATTTTTGTTTTTACTTTCTTTGATGAGGGTTATTATAATTCTTAAACAAAAATTTCAATTGTTTATGATAGCTTCATGTTCTAAAAATAACTTGTTATGAAAAATGATATTCAAAAATAATGTTAATCCATAAATAGCAGTACAAGAAATCCAAAATGTGTGCAAAGATACAAATATTAATATGATTTGAGGTAAAATACAGAGGTACAAGGAATTAAAATACAGAGGTTAAAAAAAAGTCTTGAATCATGTTATAAAATACAAAGAAAATTTTACATATCCAAACAGTTAAACAAAGACACAGAAAAAAATATATATGTGACACAAAAAATCATTAACTTATACTTTTCATTATTGGGGGGCTTTTTGTAGGTGGCTTTTGTCCTAGGGGGGCTTTTGTCCAGGGGGCTTATGTCAGGGGTGCTTTTGTCCTAGACCCGTTTCCCTCTACATTATATATTTTTGTGTTGTTCACCCAGTTGTCTCCCTCGTCAGCAAATTATCCATAAAACATCCAAATTGTCTAATTACTTTTATATAGTAAAATGTTATGTTAGGTATAAGTGTTTTAATTACCTATTACTGATATGTTTAATATGTGAGTTATTTATAGCTTATATACATGATGTATTGTAGGGTATTATTGTCCTGCTAGTAATAATGCTCAACCGTTACGTACACCTAAACCATGTCCTGTAGAGACCTATGGTAACCGTGAGGGTCTAGAGGCTGAATCAGACTGTACTACATGTGATGCTGGTTTCTATTGTGAAACGACAGGTAAGGATAAGTTAATGTTATGTAACAAAGGGGACAGAGGAAAACTTTTTATAACCTAGGCGAACTCATTACTGTTGCATAATGCCCTCTTGGCCCCTATAATGTGCTTAGACTTTTGAAAAAAATCGTGGTCGGAAATGCAAGAATTAAATGTCATATCGTATATATTTTTCACTTATACAACATGTGATAAAGTTTGTCAGTGACTTGCGGCAGGTCGGTGGTTTTCTCCGGGTACTCTGGTTTCCTCCATCAATAAAACTTACCACCACGATATAGCTGAAATATTGTAGAAAGTGGCATTAAACACCATAACCCTAACCCTAAGCCCCTTAAGTCATAAAAAAACGTTAGAAATATCTTGTTTTATTTTCAGCTCTTCTCAATGTAACAGGACCTATAGCTGCTGGCCATTTTTCCAAATATGGATCTGGTGTAGCTAATCCTGGTGACGACCCCGGCGTTATTTCTGGCGTTTGTCCTAAAGGTCATTACTGTCCTGAACAAAGTGCATCACCAACATCATGTCCAGCTGGAACTTATGGGTAAGTTATCTCCCTTGTTTTACCGTTGCACTATTGAGTGATTCATTGTTGTTTAACGCCAAGTGAGCGATTATTCAGCTATATCATGGTAAGAAGAAGTTACATTTCAACGAGATGATGATTATGTTCGCTATGTACTTGACCAACACACATAGTTTGATTGTTATAGTGATACTTCACTGAAACAACAATCTTTGCACTTAATGCAGAAAAGCAGTAAAGACCAATTTCATAGTCTTTGATTTGACCTGACCTTGAACCCACGATCTATTGCACTGGAGGTCAGCACATTTACGATTACTCCACCAATATGGATCTATTTCTTATTGTTTTGTAACTTCATAAAAAGTCAAAAAAATGTTTCGCATGTATAAATACAGTTCCTTAAGAGATTTGATAGAATAATAGCAGGACAAAATGTGTTCAATAAAAGATAAATCATATAGTTCTTTTATAGCTTTGATAATTGTTAAATATCAGTAGGTTGCCATGGAAATCATAATTATCCTAATTTTTATATTTTAAATTTTAGATTTTCGATAAAGCTTACATCAGTAGGTGGTTGTACTTCCTGTGATGGTGGATACTACTGCCCAAGTCAGAATATGACAGACAAAGGTGCACAGTGTTCAGCAGGGTATTATTGTAGTGGAAAATCTCCAGAAGCCACACCCAGTAATCAGACCTATGGTGATATTTGTCCTGCAGGTTAGTATTAGATACAGTACAGACCACACATTTTTTACATTTTCCTCCTGTCCACTGTGGACAAATTCATAGCCATTTGTCCTGCAGGTTAGTATTCAATACAGTACAGAATACACATTTTTTACAATTTCCACCTGTTCTCTGTGGACATATTCATAGCCATATAAACAGCCCATTCTATGCCCACTCCTGAATAAACCTTCCATGGGTCTCTTCCATTTTAACGTTAAGCAAGTGATTTTTGTTTAATGTGAAGTTATCAATTTTCAGTTATATCATGGCAAGTTAATTTCTTGATGAAATGATGATGTCTGTTTTGTATTTTACCAAGAGAATTATTTGGATGTGTATAGTGCTAGATCACTGAAACAACAGTCTGCGGACATACATTTAAAATATTTGTTTATTATTAACATCATAATATTCCTTTTGTGCAATTTCTTCCCTTTGTAAATTGTGGACTGACAAGGGGGTAATTTAGAGGTTATGGTTGAGCATTATGGGTAACTAGGAGGCATTATGGGTAACTAGGAGGCATTATGGTTAACTAGGAGGCAGGTGGAAAATGCCAGAAACGTAATTTATAATAATTATGAAAAGAAAGTTTAAACAGTGATGATCAACAAATCTACCAATATCAACCAAAATTTAATTTTTTTTTTAAAAATCATCTCTCATCTTAACTCACTAAACACAAAAAAAAACCCACAGTATATTCGTTGGAAATCCAAGTCATGGCTTGGGACTGGACTCAAAATTGTGGCGGGGTTAACCTGAATAATGGGATACCAAACCTCCCCTCTTTATAACTGAATTACCAGTGACAATTCATATATAAATAAATGATAAAAACCTGCACAGATGTGAGATTCTGTGGAAGAATTTTAATTATAACAATTTTCATTGCACTTAATGGTATAAAAAGGGATTTTTTTTTACCTAACAGGCATCAAGGTATTCTAAAAATATCTCAATAGGAATTCTTTAATATTCCTTGGATAGTAATATTCATGAAATACAGTGACCCACAACATCTGATTTCCCCACAATTCACGGATACTGATATCAGTAAAAAAAAAATCCATTTATTACTTGTGATAAACCGTGATTTGACTATGTAATTGAAAAAAAAGAAGAAAAAATAGCATTGCAGATATTCCTCTATATCTGTCCTAACGATGAGCACCCGTCCTCCGGCCCAAGGCCAGTAAAACTTTGCTCGAACCAGTAAATTTTTCAGTTTTTATTTAGAAATATATATAAAATAAATTCAAGAATTTTATTTGGACCACTAAATTCAAATTTTCATTTCGAGGACTGCTATATATGTAGTCACACAAATTACGATATACAATGTCATTATATTTTAAAACTGTGTCTTTGCCAAAAAAGCGTTTTCATTATGTATTGATTTATTAGTAATATTAAGTGTGACGTAGGTTTTTATTTGTTTATAGATTCTAAACCAGTGATAATTTACATAATTTATATTTAATATTACAGGGTCATATTGTGTGATAGGATCACAAGCGTCGACCCCGTGTGCTGCTGGATCTTACACCAACCAGACAGGAAGGTCCTCTTGTTTCAATTGTCCTGCTGGTCACTATTGTCTAGTTGGAACATCTGACCCAGAACCATGCCCCATGGGACATTGGTGCCCTTTGAACTCAGAATTACCACATGCAAATCCATGTCCAACTGGGAAGTACAACAATAACACAGGACAGGATGCTGCTGCTGATTGTGTAGCTTGTCCCCCAGGGTAAGGATGCAATTTACAGAAGTCCCCCTCTTATAAGACCACCTCTCACCAAAGGCCACCTCTTTTATAAGGCCAGATTTCAGATGCACTGAAATTGTAATACAATACACTCTCCAAAGACCACCTCTCTTATCAGGTCAGATTTCAAATGCACAGATAGTAATGCAACCACTAAATTGTCTCTCTAAAGAGTGGTCACCCCTCTTATAAGGTCAGATTTCAGATGCTCTGAGATAGTAATACAATATTAAATTGTCTCTCTCAAGAGTGGTCACCCCTCTTATAAGGTCAGATTTCAGATGCTCTGAGATAGTAATACAATATTAAATTGTCTCTCTCAAGAGTGGTCACCCCTCTTATAAGGTCAGATTTCAAATGCATAGATAGTAATGCAACCACTAAATTGTCTCCCTCAAAAGTGGCCACCCCTCTTATAAGGTCAGATTTCAGATGCTCTGAGATAGTAATACAATATTAAATTGTCTCTCTCAAGAGTGGTCACCCCTCTTATAAGGTCAGATTTCAGATGCTCTGAGATAGTAATACAATATTAAATTGTCTCTCTCAAGAGTGGTCACCCCTCTTATAAGGTCAGATTTCAGATGCTCTGAGATAGTAATACAATATTAAATTGTCTCTCTCAAGAGTGGTCACCCCTCTTATAAGGTCAGATTTCAGATGCTCTGAGATAGTAATACAATATTAAATTGTCTCTCTCAAGAGTGGTCACCCCTCTTATAAGGTCAGATTTCAGATGCTCTGAGATAGTAATACAATATTAAATTGTCTCCCTCCAGAGTGGTCACCCCTCTTATAAGGTCAGATTTCAAATGCATAGATAGTAATGCAACCACTAAATTGTCTCCCTCAAAAGTGGCCACCCCTCTTATAAGGTCAGATTTCAGATGCTCTGAGATAGTAATACAATATTAAATTGTCTCCCTCAAGAGTGGTCACCCCTCTTATAAGGTCAGATTTCAGATGCTCTGAGATAGTAATACAATATTAAATTGTCTCTCTCAAGAGTGGTCACCCCTCTTATAAGGTCAGATTTCAGATGCTCTGAGATAGTAATACAATATTAAATTGTCTCTCTAAAGAGTGGTCACCCCTCTTATAAGGTCAGATTTCAGATGCTCTGAGATAGTAATACAATATTAAATTGTCTCTCTAAAGAGTGGTCACCCCTCTTATAAGGTCAGATTTCAGATGCTCTGAGATAGTAATACAATATTAAATTGTCTCTCTAAAGAGTGGTCACCCCTCTTATAAGGTCAGATTTCAGATGCTCTGAGATAGTAATACAATATTAAATTGTCTCCCTCAAGAGTGGTCACCCCTCTTATAAGGTCAGATTTCAGATGCTCTGAGATAGTAATACAATATTAAATTGTCTCTCTCAAGAGTGGTCACCCCTCTTATAAGGTCAGATTTCAGATGCTCTGAGATAGTAATACAATATTAAATTGTCTCTCTCAAGAGTGGTCACCCCTCTTATAAGGTCAGATTTCAGATGCTCTGAGATAGTAATACAATATTAAATTGTCTCCCTCAAGAGTGGTCACCCCTCTTATAAGGTCAGATTTCAGATGCTCTGAGATAGTAATACAATATTAAATTGTCTCTCTCAAGAGTGGTCACCCCTCTTATAAGGTCAGATTTCAGATGCTCTGAGATAGTAATACAATATTAAATTGTCTCTCTCAAGAGTGGTCACCCCTCTTATAAGGTCAGATTTCAGATGCTCTGAGATAGTAATACAATATTAAATTGTCTCCCTCAAGAGTGGTCACCCCTCTTATAAGGTCAGATTTCAAATGCATAGATAGTAATGCAACCACTAAATTGTCTCCCTCAAAAGTGGCCACCCCTCTTATAAGGTCAGATTTCAGATGCTCTGAGATAGTAATACAATATTAAATTGTCTCTCTCAAGAGTGGTCACCCCTCTTATAAGGTCAGATTTCAGATGCTCTGAGATAGTAATACAATATTAAATTGTCTCTCTCAAGAGTGGTCACCCCTCTTATAAGGTCAGATTTCAGATGCTCTGAGATAGTAATACAATATTAAATTGTCTCCCTCAAGAGTGGTCACCCCTCTTATAAGGTCAGATTTCAGATGCTCTGAGATAGTAATACAATATTAAATTGTCTCCCTCAAGAGTGGTCACCCCTCTTATAAGGTCAGATTTCAAATGCATAGATAGTAATACAATATTAAATTGTCTCTCTCAAGAGTGGTCACCCCTCTTATAAGGTCAGATTTCAGATGCTCTGAGATAGTAATACAATATTAAATTGTCTCTCTCAAGAGTGGTCACCCCTCTTATAAGGTCAGATTTCAGATGCTCTGAGATAGTAATACAATATTAAATTGTCTCTCTCAAGAGTGGTCACCCCTCTTATAAGGTCAGATTTCAGATGCTCTGAGATAGTAATACAATATTAAATTGTCTCTCTCAAGAGTGGTCACCCCTCTTATAAGGTCAGATTTCAGATGCTCTGAGATAGTAATACAATATTAAATTGTCTCTCTCAAGAGTGGTCACCCCTCTTATAAGGTCAGATTTCAGATGCTCTGAGATAGTAATACAATATTAAATTGTCTCCCTCAAGAGTGACCACCCCTCTTATAAGGTCAGATTTCAGATGCTCTGAGATAGTAATACAATATTAAATTGTCTCTCTCAAGAGTGGTCACCCCTCTTATAAGGTCAGATTTCAGATGCTCTGAGATAGTAATACAATATTAAATTGTCTCTCTCAAAAGTGGTCACCCCTCTTATAAGGTCAGATTTCAGATGCTCTGAGATAGTAATACAATATTAAATTGTCTCCCTCAAGAGTGGTCACCCCTCTTATAAGGTCAGATTTCAGATGCTCTGAGATAGTAATACAATATTAAATTGTCTCCCTCAAGAGTGGTCACCCCTCTTATAAGGTCAGATTTCAGATGCTCTGAGATAGTAATACAATATTAAATTGTCTCTCTCAAGAGTGGTCACCCCTCTTATAAGGTCAGATTTCAGATGCTCTGAGATAGTAATACAATATTAAATTGTCTCTCTCAAGAGTGGTCACCCCTCTTATAAGGTCAGATTTCAGATGCTCTGAGATAGTAATACAATATTAAATTGTCTCTCTCAAGAGTGGTCACCCCTCTTATAAGGTCAGATTTCAAATGCATAGATAGTAATGCAACCACTAAATTGTCTCCCTCAAAAGTGGTCACCCCTCTTATAAGGTCAGATTTCAGATGCTCTGAGATAGTAATACAATATTAAATTGTCTCTCTCAAGAGTGGTCACCCCTCTTATAAGGTCAGATTTCAGATGCTCTGAGATAGTAATACAATATTAAATTGTCTCCCTCAAGAGTGGTCACCCCTCTTATAAGGTCAGATTTCAGATGCTCTGAGATAGTAATACAATATTAAATTGTCTCCCTCAAGAGTGGTCACCCCTCTTATAAGGTCAGATTTCAGATGCTCTGAGATAGTAATACAATATTAAATTGTCTCTCTCAAGAGTGGTCACCCCTCTTATAAGGTCAGATTTCAGATGCTCTGAGATAGTAATACAATATTAAATTGTCTCCCTCAAGAGTGGTCACCCCTCTTATAAGGTCAGATTTCAAATGCATAGATAGTAATGCAACCACTAAATTGTCTCCCTCAAAAGTGGTCACCCCTCTTATAAGGTCAGATTTCAGATGCTCTGAGATAGTAATACAATATTAAATTGTCTCTCTCAAGAGTGGTCACCCCTCTTATAAGGTCAGATTTCAGATGCTCTGAGATAGTAATACAATATTAAATTGTCTCCCTCAAGAGTGGTCACCCCTCTTATAAGGTCAGATTTCAGATGCTCTGAGATAGTAATACAATATTAAATTGTCTCTCTCAAGAGTGGTCACCCCTCTTATAAGGTCAGATTTCAGATGCTCTGAGATAGTAATACAATATTAAATTGTCTCCCTCAAGAGTGGTCACCCCTCTTATAAGGTCAGATTTCAAATGCATAGATAGTAATGCAACCACTAAATTGTCTCCCTCAAAAGTGGCCACCCCTCTTATAAGGTCAGATTTCAGATGCTCTGAGATAGTAATACAATATTAAATTGTCTCTCTCAAGAGTGGTCACCCCTCTTATAAGGTCAGATTTCAGATGCTCTGAGATAGTAATACAATATTAAATTGTCTCTCTCAAGAGTGGTCACCCCTCTTATAAGGTCAGATTTCAGATGCTCTGAGATAGTAATACAATATTAAATTGTCTCCCTCAAGAGTGGTCACCCCTCTTATAAGGTCAGATTTCAGATGCTCTGAGATAGTAATACAATATTAAATTGTCTCCCTCAAGAGTGGTCACCCCTCTTATAAGGTCAGATTTCAAATGCATAGATAGTAATACAATATTAAATTGTCTCTCTCAAGAGTGGTCACCCCTCTTATAAGGTCAGATTTCAGATGCTCTGAGATAGTAATACAATATTAAATTGTCTCTCTCAAGAGTGGTCACCCCTCTTATAAGGTCAGATTTCAGATGCTCTGAGATAGTAATACAATATTAAATTGTCTCTCTCAAGAGTGGTCACCCCTCTTATAAGGTCAGATTTCAGATGCTCTGAGATAGTAATACAATATTAAATTGTCTCTCTCAAGAGTGGTCACCCCTCTTATAAGGTCAGATTTCAGATGCTCTGAGATAGTAATACAATATTAAATTGTCTCTCTCAAGAGTGGTCACCCCTCTTATAAGGTCAGATTTCAGATGCTCTGAGATAGTAATACAATATTAAATTGTCTCCCTCAAGAGTGACCACCCCTCTTATAAGGTCAGATTTCAGATGCTCTGAGATAGTAATACAATATTAAATTGTCTCTCTCAAGAGTGGTCACCCCTCTTATAAGGTCAGATTTCAGATGCTCTGAGATAGTAATACAATATTAAATTGTCTCTCTCAAAAGTGGTCACCCCTCTTATAAGGTCAGATTTCAGATGCTCTGAGATAGTAATACAATATTAAATTGTCTCCCTCAAGAGTGGTCACCCCTCTTATAAGGTCAGATTTCAGATGCTCTGAGATAGTAATACAATATTAAATTGTCTCCCTCAAGAGTGGTCACCCCTCTTATAAGGTCAGATTTCAGATGCTCTGAGATAGTAATACAATATTAAATTGTCTCTCTCAAGAGTGGTCACCCCTCTTATAAGGTCAGATTTCAAATGCATAGATAGTAATGCAACCACTAAATTGTCTCCCTCAAAAGTGGTCACCCCTCTTATAAGGTCAGATTTCAGATGCTCTGAGATAGTAATACAATATTAAATTGTCTCTCTCAAGAGTGGTCACCCCTCTTATAAGGTCAGATTTCAGATGCTCTGAGATAGTAATACAATATTAAATTGTCTCCCTCAAGAGTGGTCACCCCTCTTATAAGGTCAGATTTCAGATGCTCTGAGATAGTAATACAATATTAAATTGTCTCTCTCAAGAGTGGTCACCCCTCTTATAAGGTCAGATTTCAGATGCTCTGAGATAGTAATACAATATTAAATTGTCTCTCTCAAGAGTGGTCACCCCTCTTATAAGGTCAGATTTCAGATGCTCTGAGATAGTAATACAATATTAAATTGTCTCCCTCAAGAGTGGTCACCCCTCTTATAAGGTCAGATTTCAGATGCTCTGAGATAGTAATACAATATTAAATTGTCTCTCTCAAGAGTGGTCACCCCTCTTATAAGGTCAGATTTCAGATGCTCTGAGATAGTAATACAATATTAAATTGTCTCTCTCAAGAGTGGTCACCCCTCTTATAAGGTCAGATTTCAGATGCTCTGAGATAGTAATACAATATTAAATTGTCTCCCTCAAGAGTGGTCACCCCTCTTATAAGGTCAGATTTCAAATGCATAGATAGTAATGCAACCACTAAATTGTCTCCCTCAAAAGTGGCCACCCCTCTTATAAGGTCAGATTTCAGATGCTCTGAGATAGTAATACAATATTAAATTGTCTCTCTCAAGAGTGGTCACCCCTCTTATAAGGTCAGATTTCAGATGCTCTGAGATAGTAATACAATATTAAATTGTCTCTCTCAAGAGTGGTCACCCCTCTTATAAGGTCAGATTTCAGATGCTCTGAGATAGTAATACAATATTAAATTGTCTCCCTCAAGAGTGGTCACCCCTCTTATAAGGTCAGATTTCAGATGCTCTGAGATAGTAATACAATATTAAATTGTCTCCCTCAAGAGTGGTCACCCCTCTTATAAGGTCAGATTTCAAATGCATAGATAGTAATACAATATTAAATTGTCTCTCTCAAGAGTGGTCACCCCTCTTATAAGGTCAGATTTCAGATGCTCTGAGATAGTAATACAATATTAAATTGTCTCTCTCAAGAGTGGTCACCCCTCTTATAAGGTCAGATTTCAGATGCTCTGAGATAGTAATACAATATTAAATTGTCTCTCTCAAGAGTGGTCACCCCTCTTATAAGGTCAGATTTCAGATGCTCTGAGATAGTAATACAATATTAAATTGTCTCTCTCAAGAGTGGTCACCCCTCTTATAAGGTCAGATTTCAGATGCTCTGAGATAGTAATACAATATTAAATTGTCTCTCTCAAGAGTGGTCACCCCTCTTATAAGGTCAGATTTCAGATGCTCTGAGATAGTAATACAATATTAAATTGTCTCCCTCAAGAGTGACCACCCCTCTTATAAGGTCAGATTTCAGATGCTCTGAGATAGTAATACAATATTAAATTGTCTCTCTCAAGAGTGGTCACCCCTCTTATAAGGTCAGATTTCAGATGCTCTGAGATAGTAATACAATATTAAATTGTCTCTCTCAAAAGTGGTCACCCCTCTTATAAGGTCAGATTTCAGATGCTCTGAGATAGTAATACAATATTAAATTGTCTCCCTCAAGAGTGGTCACCCCTCTTATAAGGTCAGATTTCAGATGCTCTGAGATAGTAATACAATATTAAATTGTCTCCCTCAAGAGTGGTCACCCCTCTTATAAGGTCAGATTTCAGATGCTCTGAGATAGTAATACAATATTAAATTGTCTCTCTCAAGAGTGGTCACCCCTCTTATAAGGTCAGATTTCAGATGCTCTGAGATAGTAATACAATATTAAATTGTCTCTCTCAAGAGTGGTCACCCCTCTTATAAGGTCAGATTTCAGATGCTCTGAGATAGTAATACAATATTAAATTGTCTCTCTCAAGAGTGGTCACCCCTCTTATAAGGTCAGATTTCAAATGCATAGATAGTAATGCAACCACTAAATTGTCTCCCTCAAAAGTGGTCACCCCTCTTATAAGGTCAGATTTCAGATGCTCTGAGATAGTAATACAATATTAAATTGTCTCTCTCAAGAGTGGTCACCCCTCTTATAAGGTCAGATTTCAGATGCTCTGAGATAGTAATACAATATTAAATTGTCTCCCTCAAGAGTGGTCACCCCTCTTATAAGGTCAGATTTCAGATGCTCTGAGATAGTAATACAATATTAAATTGTCTCCCTCAAGAGTGGTCACCCCTCTTATAAGGTCAGATTTCAGATGCTCTGAGATAGTAATACAATATTAAATTGTCTCTCTCAAGAGTGGTCACCCCTCTTATAAGGTCAGATTTCAGATGCTCTGAGATAGTAATACAATATTAAATTGTCTCCCTCAAGAGTGGTCACCCCTCTTATAAGGTCAGATTTCAAATGCATAGATAGTAATGCAACCACTAAATTGTCTCCCTCAAAAGTGGTCACCCCTCTTATAAGGTCAGATTTCAGATGCTCTGAGATAGTAATACAATATTAAATTGTCTCTCTCAAGAGTGGTCACCCCTCTTATAAGGTCAGATTTCAGATGCTCTGAGATAGTAATACAATATTAAATTGTCTCCCTCAAGAGTGGTCACCCCTCTTATAAGGTCAGATTTCAGATGCTCTGAGATAGTAATACAATATTAAATTGTCTCTCTCAAGAGTGGTCACCCCTCTTATAAGGTCAGATTTCAGATGCTCTGAGATAGTAATACAATATTAAATTGTCTCCCTCAAGAGTGGTCACCCCTCTTATAAGGTCAGATTTCAAATGCATAGATAGTAATGCAACCACTAAATTGTCTCCCTCAAAAGTGGCCACCCCTCTTATAAGGTCAGATTTCAGATGCTCTGAGATAGTAATACAATATTAAATTGTCTCTCTCAAGAGTGGTCACCCCTCTTATAAGGTCAGATTTCAGATGCTCTGAGATAGTAATACAATATTAAATTGTCTCTCTCAAGAGTGGTCACCCCTCTTATAAGGTCAGATTTCAGATGCTCTGAGATAGTAATACAATATTAAATTGTCTCCCTCAAGAGTGGTCACCCCTCTTATAAGGTCAGATTTCAGATGCTCTGAGATAGTAATACAATATTAAATTGTCTCCCTCAAGAGTGGTCACCCCTCTTATAAGGTCAGATTTCAAATGCATAGATAGTAATACAATATTAAATTGTCTCTCTCAAGAGTGGTCACCCCTCTTATAAGGTCAGATTTCAGATGCTCTGAGATAGTAATACAATATTAAATTGTCTCTCTCAAGAGTGGTCACCCCTCTTATAAGGTCAGATTTCAGATGCTCTGAGATAGTAATACAATATTAAATTGTCTCTCTCAAGAGTGGTCACCCCTCTTATAAGGTCAGATTTCAGATGCTCTGAGATAGTAATACAATATTAAATTGTCTCTCTCAAGAGTGGTCACCCCTCTTATAAGGTCAGATTTCAGATGCTCTGAGATAGTAATACAATATTAAATTGTCTCTCTCAAGAGTGGTCACCCCTCTTATAAGGTCAGATTTCAGATGCTCTGAGATAGTAATACAATATTAAATTGTCTCCCTCAAGAGTGACCACCCCTCTTATAAGGTCAGATTTCAGATGCTCTGAGATAGTAATACAATATTAAATTGTCTCTCTCAAGAGTGGTCACCCCTCTTATAAGGTCAGATTTCAGATGCTCTGAGATAGTAATACAATATTAAATTGTCTCTCTCAAAAGTGGTCACCCCTCTTATAAGGTCAGATTTCAGATGCTCTGAGATAGTAATACAATATTAAATTGTCTCCCTCAAGAGTGGTCACCCCTCTTATAAGGTCAGATTTCAGATGCTCTGAGATAGTAATACAATATTAAATTGTCTCCCTCAAGAGTGGTCACCCCTCTTATAAGGTCAGATTTCAGATGCTCTGAGATAGTAATACAATATTAAATTGTCTCTCTCAAGAGTGGTCACCCCTCTTATAAGGTCAGATTTCAAATGCATAGATAGTAATGCAACCACTAAATTGTCTCCCTCAAAAGTGGTCACCCCTCTTATAAGGTCAGATTTCAGATGCTCTGAGATAGTAATACAATATTAAATTGTCTCTCTCAAGAGTGGTCACCCCTCTTATAAGGTCAGATTTCAGATGCTCTGAGATAGTAATACAATATTAAATTGTCTCCCTCAAGAGTGGTCACCCCTCTTATAAGGTCAGATTTCAGATGCTCTGAGATAGTAATACAATATTAAATTGTCTCCCTCAAGAGTGGTCACCCCTCTTATAAGGTCAGATTTCAGATGCTCTGAGATAGTAATACAATATTAAATTGTCTCTCTCAAGAGTGGTCACCCCTCTTATAAGGTCAGATTTCAGATGCTCTGAGATAGTAATACAATATTAAATTGTCTCCCTCAAGAGTGGTCACCCCTCTTATAAGGTCAGATTTCAAATGCATAGATAGTAATGCAACCACTAAATTGTCTCCCTCAAAAGTGGTCACCCCTCTTATAAGGTCAGATTTCAGATGCTCTGAGATAGTAATACAATATTAAATTGTCTCTCTCAAGAGTGGTCACCCCTCTTATAAGGTCAGATTTCAGATGCTCTGAGATAGTAATACAATATTAAATTGTCTCCCTCAAGAGTGGTCACCCCTCTTATAAGGTCAGATTTCAGATGCTCTGAGATAGTAATACAATATTAAATTGTCTCTCTCAAGAGTGGTCACCCCTCTTATAAGGTCAGATTTCAGATGCTCTGAGATAGTAATACAATATTAAATTGTCTCTCTCAAGAGTGGTCACCCCTCTTATAAGGTCAGATTTCAGATGCTCTGAGATAGTAATACAATATTAAATTGTCTCTCTCAAGAGTGGTCACCCCTCTTATAAGGTCAGATTTCAGATGCTCTGAGATAGTAATACAATATTAAATTGTCTCCCTCAAGAGTGGTCACCCCTCTTATAAGGTCAGATTTCAGATGCTCTGAGATAGTAATACAATATTAAATTGTCTCCCTCAAGAGTGGTCACCCCTCTTATAAGGTCAGATTTCAGATGCTCTGAGATAGTAATACAATATTAAATTGTCTCTCTCAAGAGTGGTCACCCCTCTTATAAGGTCAGATTTCAGATGCTCTGAGATAGTAATACAATATTAAATTGTCTCCCTCAAGAGTGGTCACCCCTCTTATAAGGTCAGATTTCAAATGCATAGATAGTAATGCAACCACTAAATTGTCTCCCTCAAAAGTGGTCACCCCTCTTATAAGGTCAGATTTCAGATGCTCTGAGATAGTAATACAATATTAAATTGTCTCTCTCAAGAGTGGTCACCCCTCTTATAAGGTCAGATTTCAGATGCTCTGAGATAGTAATACAATATTAAATTGTCTCTCTAAAGAGTGGTCACCCCTCTTATAAGGTCAGATTTCAGATGCTCTGAGATAGTAATACAATATTAAATTGTCTCTCTCAAGAGTGGTCACCCCTCTTATAAGGTCAGATTTCAGATGCTCTGAGATAGTAATACAATATTAAATTGTCTCCCTCAAGAGTGGTCACCCCTCTTATAAGGTCAGATTTCAGATGCTCTGAGATAGTAATACAATATTAAATTGTCTCCCTCAAGAGTGGTCACCCCTCTTATAAGGTCAGATTTCAGATGCTCTGAGATAGTAATACAATATTAAATTGTCTCTCTCAAGAGTGGTCACCCCTCTTATAAGGTCAGATTTCAGATGCTCTGAGATAGTAATACAATATTAAATTGTCTCCCTCAAGAGTGGTCACCCCTCTTATAAGGTCAGATTTCAAATGCATAGATAGTAATGCAACCACTAAATTGTCTCCCTCAAAAGTGGTCACCCCTCTTATAAGGTCAGATTTCAGATGCTCTGAGATAGTAATACAATATTAAATTGTCTCTCTCAAGAGTGGTCACCCCTCTTATAAGGTCAGATTTCAGATGCTCTGAGATAGTAATACAATATTAAATTGTCTCCCTCAAGAGTGGTCACCCCTCTTATAAGGTCAGATTTCAGATGCTCTGAGATAGTAATACAATATTAAATTGTCTCTCTCAAGAGTGGTCACCCCTCTTATAAGGTCAGATTTCAGATGCTCTGAGATAGTAATACAATATTAAATTGTCTCTCTCAAGAGTGGTCACCCCTCTTATAAGGTCAGATTTCAGATGCTCTGAGATAGTAATACAATATTAAATTGTCTCTCTCAAGAGTGGTCACCCCTCTTATAAGGTCAGATTTCAGATGCTCTGAGATAGTAATACAATATTAAATTGTCTCCCTCAAGAGTGGTCACCCCTCTTATAAGGTCAGATTTCAGATGCTCTGAGATAGTAATACAATATTAAATTGTCTCCCTCAAGAGTGGTCACCCCTCTTATAAGGTCAGATTTCAGATGCTCTGAGATAGTAATACAATATTAAATTGTCTCTCTCAAGAGTGGTCACCCCTCTTATAAGGTCAGATTTCAGATGCTCTGAGATAGTAATACAATATTAAATTGTCTCCCTCAAGAGTGGTCACCCCTCTTATAAGGTCAGATTTCAAATGCATAGATAGTAATGCAACCACTAAATTGTCTCCCTCAAAAGTGGTCACCCCTCTTATAAGGTCAGATTTCAGATGCTCTGAGATAGTAATACAATATTAAATTGTCTCTCTCAAGAGTGGTCACCCCTCTTATAAGGTCAGATTTCAGATGCTCTGAGATAGTAATACAATATTAAATTGTCTCTCTAAAGAGTGGTCACCCCTCTTATAAGGTCAGATTTCAGATGCTCTGAGATAGTAATACAATATTAAATTGTCTCTCTCAAGAGTGGTCACCCCTCTTATAAGGTCAGATTTCAGATGCTCTGAGATAGTAATACAATATTAAATTGTCTCTCTCAAGAGTGGTCACCCCTCTTATAAGGTCAGATTTCAGATGCTCTGAGATAGTAATACAATATTAAATTGTCTCCCTCAAGAGTGGTCACCCCTCTTATAAGGTCAGATTTCAGATGCTCTGAGATAGTAATACAATATTAAATTGTCTCTCTCAAGAGTGGTCACCCCTCTTATAAGGTCAGATTTCAGATGCTCTGAGATAGTAATACAATATCAAATTGTCTCCCTCAAGAGTGACCACCCCTCTCGTAAAGCTATTTTTTCTTTGGAGAAATGGTGGCCTTATATTAGAGAGGAACTACTGTATTGGTCTTTATTTATGTGTATTGAAATTTGTTAACATGTCGTTTAAGAAAATATTGAAGATACCAAAGAGGTAAACAGACGCCACATATCGGAGAAGGACAGACAATACATTGCCAAAAGAAAAAAGGACACGCATTGATCTACAAAGCACTACACAAAAAGATTTAGATCAATATGAACCCTACAAAAAACAGGGGGAAAACACAAGTGTTTTGAAAGGGGAGGCAGTTCCTGCTCCACTAGTGGCACCTGTCGTGTTATTATTCAACTAAACGAATATCATATTATATGGAAATCATATTGGACACTATTATAGGTAAAAAAATCCATAACATAAATAAAACAAAACAACGAATAAGGAATAAAGACGAAGCGAACATCGTTTTTTAAGATCAAAATTTCCATTTTATTTTATGATAATGAAACTAATTTGTAATGTTTGCTGTTACTCAGGTATTACTGTGAAACCCAAGGATTGGCCATGCCAACTGGTGAATGTAATGGAGGCTGGTACTGTAAAGAGGGGTCAGAGTTTGCAGAACCAACTACAGCCATGCAGGGTGGAGAATGTCAGGCAGGAAACTTCTGTCCCAATGGTAGTTCTAGTCAAACGCCATGTACACCAGGGTACTACTGTGAAAACAATGGTAAGTTAAAACTTCTGTCCTAGTGGTAAGTTCAAATGTCTGTCCCAGTGGTAAGTTAAAACACCTGTCTCAGTGTTAAGTAAAAACTTCTGTCCCAATGGTAAGTTAAAACTTTTGTCTCAGTGGTAAGTTTAAACTTCTGTCCCAGTGTTAAGTTAAAACACCTGTCTCAGTGTTAAGTAAAAACTTCTGTCCCAATGGTAAGTTAAAACTTTTGTCTCAGTGGTAAGTTTAAACTTCTGTCCCAGTGTTAAGTTAAAACACCTGTCTCAGTGTTAAGTAAAAACTTCTGTCCCAATGGTAAGTTAAAACTGTTGTCTCAGTGGTAAGTTTAAACTTCTGTCCCAGTGTTAAGTTAAAACACCTGTCTCAGTGTTAAGTAAAAACTTCTGTCCCAATGGTAAGTTAAAACTGTTGTCTCAGTAGTAAGTTTAAACTTCTGTCCCAGTGTTAAGTAAAAACTTCTGTCCCAATGGTAGGTTAAAACTTTTGTCTCAGTGGTAAGTTTAAACTTCTGTCCCAATGGTAAGTTAAAACTTTTGTCTCAGTGGTAAGTTTAAACTTCTGTCCCAGTGTTAAGTCAAAACACCTGTCTCAGTGTTAAGTAAAAACTTCTGTCCCAATGGTAAGTTAAAACTTTTGTCTCAGTGGTAAGTTTAAACTTCTGTCCCAATGGTAAGTTAAAACTTTTGTCTCAGTGGTAAGTTTAAACTTCTGTCCCAGTGTTAAGTTAAAACACCTGTCTCAGTGTTAAGTAAAAACTTCTGTCCCAATGGTAAGTTAAAACTTCTGTCCCAGTGGTAATTTAAAACTTCTGTCCAAAAGATATTTTAAAACTTTTGTCCAAGTAGTAACATAAAACTTCTGACCCATCAATGGCTATGCATAATTGATCAAGAGTATACGGTTTATAAATAGCCTTTAGGATCAGTAAATTATAGATAATTTAAGCCTAACACAAAAAGTGTAAGAGTTTTGTTGAATAAACAGAAACTAAAAATATTTTGTATTTCAGGATTATCAAATGAGACTGGACAATGTTCTGCAGGATATTATTGTAGTGGAGGATCACTGACAGCTACTCCTGTTGGCCAGGCATATGGTATTTTGTTTATTATAGTATACAGGCATATTATTTTAAGATAATTCCATTTTAATTTGCATATTGTTGTTTTCTTGCATTTCATTGGACAAAGCAGCAAAAATTAGAAAGTTTACACATGGATAATTCCATTCTGCTAGAGTGTGTAAGAATTAAATATGATTTTGTATGAGTTTATCTTTGTTTAAACTTGGCCTTTCACTCGCTAATTTTACATAAAATTCTTTGGACTTTATTCAATTTGTGAGTGACTCGTCCACATCGATAAACTCTTACAACATCATATTTAATCTTATACTATACTATATATCTTGTGACAAAGTAGGACATTTTGGAAATTTGACCTGTATTAACCAAACACCTGTCTATTCCAAACGTAAAAGTTAGTCCCAAGGAGGTTCTGTTTAGACAGGTTTCACAGTATATTGTGATATAGATCTTTTCCTTCTGTGTATACTGTATAATGGAATATTTTAGAAGATACAAAAAAAAATGTAACATTTTCATGATTTGTCATTTGAGTTTCTATCCTAGCAACTTTTAAAATCGATGTTTTCAAAACTAAATATGTGCCGTGATGAAATGACCCTTTATAGAATAATTAATTATCAGTAAATTATACATTTTTCTTTTGATCATGCTGACTAATATTTTAACTAACAACAAACTGACTGAAAATTATCGTCATTGTGACATCAAACATGTTACTGTTGCCTATTGGGCTCGCTTTGATACTAAGGGTAGTGTCTGTATTGACCTTCATAACTGCCATGATTCTATATATACAATATATGTACATTGTAGGAAAATATAAAATTTATTTGTACAAGCTTTAGAAATAGGTAGAAAAGCAAGCCTTTGGCGAGTGCAAATTAATTTTATATTTAACGACAATGTATGTAGATTGTGTTTATCCTGCAATATCAAAAAGGCCTAAACAACTGCCAAATTGTCTGAAAATAGCTGAAACAAGTGTCGTTTTAATCGTTTTCAATGGCGCCATCTGTGATGTCAGCACTTATACTGTTACCATTTCTTTCTGTCTCTCTACATGAATCAGGTACCAGAAATGCTTTATTAGGTCCATGACTAAATAACACTGAAGCTTATTTGACCCCCTTTATTAGTACTAAAAATCACACAATTGCAGGATAAATATATTTATGGTGCAGCACTGTACTTTATAGATTTTCATGTCTTTTTATTGTATTACAGGTGATGTGTGCCCCATGGGTCAGTATTGTCTGATGGGTAGCTCAAACGGTACTCACTGTCCCCCAGGGACGTATCTCAACACAACAGGAAGCACAGACCTGACAGACTGTCATACCTGTGTACAGGGATATTATTGTGCTGGTTATGGGAACCCAGCAGCATCAGGGCTGTGTACTGTGGGATTCTATTGTCCTTCAGGAATGAACGTTACGACACCTGGAGAGTACACCTGTCCTCAAGGTAATTAAATAGACAATATACGTACATTTTCGGAAAATATATAATTTATTTGTACGAGCTTTAGAAACGGGTAGACAAGCTAGCTTGTGGCTAGTTTTTCTGTCCTATTTCACAGAAAGTGTAAATGAATTATGTATTTTTCGACAATGTACGTATATTGTGTTTATCCTGCAATGTCAACAACTGCCAAATTGTCTGAAAATAGCAGAAACAAAAGTACGTTCTTATACTGTTACCGTTTCTTACCGTTGCTCATCATGAAGAAGATACCAGAAAAACTATATCTTGGTCAGTGACTGTATATAGCAAAAATTTATTCAGTCAATGCAATTTGACTGCTCAGATAGAACCAGTGCAGGATAAATATTATTCACATTAAATTTCTAGAAAGAAAGTGTCACTCACATAAAAACATTCTTGTGAAATGTACTGTTCTGTTCTGTACCAAAGCATTTTCTGTTAAAAAAAAAGGTTGCGAAGTTAAAACCTTGTACCGTAATGACATATGTATAATGTGCTAGATTTTGCATAGATTCTTTATTTTGCAGGAGGGGAAACATGCTCAAACTATGAAAAATATGTATGATGGAATTTAGATACTTACACTTCCGACGACGACTTTTGCCCAAAAATCTAAGAACATTATAAACACAAACTAGCTTTTTTTATGGGGGATTTTTAGGGACAAAAGAGGGGTGGGCCTAATTTATAAATGAGCATTATGCAACGCTAATGACGGTAATTTGAAAATCCATAAATTTATTTTTTTTACATTTAAGGATTTCCCATTGAAAATTTTAAGAGAGGGTCAGATGGGGATTTTTAAAAATTGACCAACAATACATGATGCAAAAAATAAAGTTTTTCAATCCATCAACGTTTTTAGTAACCCTCTTCTTTAAAATATCAATAAAAAAATTGTCAACATACATATTGATATATGAGATTTCTTTCTTAATTTGTATAAAAATATAAAGTATCATATCAGAATGGCATATTTTGAGAAAGTGTAAGAATGGATGATTTGCCAGTTTCTGACTTGATTCTAAAATTATATGCTTTTTGTAGTAGTTGCTATCCTTTAAGCTGGACAAAAGTGTCCATTTCATGTAATGTTTGATCAAAATAACATTTTTCTCTTACTTTGTATAAAATTTAAATGTTGTAACGACTTGTGAATTTTTTAATTTGCTATAAAATTAACCTTTGTTATTTTACAGGGTTCAAATATCTATAGATTTAAAGAAAATCATACTCAAATTCTTTGTCCTTTCCATTGGTCTTGCATGGAATGGGAACAAATGTTGTCCAATGTAAGGGAAATAACTCAAATAAAACAAATGTCAAAAGTGCATACCGGTAATTTTAGAATCAAGTCAGGAACTGGCAATGATCTGTTTGTGTCATTGATATTGTGATAATGGGTTAGGAAAAAAACTTTTTTATTAAACCTTTGTTGTGTATTTCAGGCCATTATTGTCCAACAGGAAGTAATCTGCCAATCAGATGTGATTCTGGTACCTACCAAGATGAGACTGAACAGGGAACCTGTAAGACATGCCCAACTGGTTACTTCTGTGACAATACCATAGCACCAGTAGTACTGTTCAACAGTTCTATATGTCCTGAGGGTTAGTATATTCATTGAGAAAACCTGGACTGGGTTGCACAAACCTTAGTTACAGTTAAGTTTCAGTTCAAACTTAATTGACACTTAAATATACTTGAAATGTACATGACATTAATTCACACTTAAGGTTTAATTGAGACTTATATTTAATTGATATTTATTTGTGCAAGCAAGTCCTGGACTGGGTTACACAAACTTTAGTTAAAGTTAATTGTCAATTAAAACTTAATTGGCACTTAAATATACTTAGAAATGTACATGATTTTAATTTGCACTTAAGGTTTAATAAGGGTAATAACAAAATTACCGAACTCTGAACAATCTTACAAAGGGAAAGTCAAAACTCATAAGTATATTAACAGACAAAATCAGTCAACAACCGGAAAACTGTGAAAACCGTAATGACCCTGACTTGGTACAGGCATTTCTAAAGAAATGGTGGGTTGAATCAGATTTTAAAGCGCCAAACCTCCCGCTTTCATTACGGCTCAAAGTTTCCGGCTGTCACTATAACAGTGTTTATAACAATACTTGAACAAAACAGGTAAAACAGTTGTCAAAGCAGCACCAAGCTTGAGACTTAATTTTAATTGATGTTTTTTTATTTATATATATGCATGGTTTTACAGTGCTCAAAACTGATAGTTGTTTTTTTTATTTGTCTTTTTTTTTTAGCTTTAAGCTTTACCCATGTACATCCTGTATTTGTTTTCTGCTCTATAATTTAAGTTCCCCTTAAGCAAATCATTCGAAATTTAGACCCAAGGTCAGGGACCATAAAAGGAGGGCTAAGTTTGATTTCTGGCTTAACTACCTAATCCGTTCTGGAGTTATGCTACTATTTATTTTAGCTGGAGGAAGATGCATCCGTGTACTATGGACACATTTTTGTAAAAATTGTTTTGTAATAATGAAACAATTTTTTACAATTACAATTGTTCTGTACGTAGCATCAAGCTAAAAATAAAAACGAAAGCTAAATCAGTCTGGAAAACTTTCATGTTTTATTCAAAATAAAGGTAAATTACTGATAAGAGGGAACATTACAAAATTTCTGATCTTTACAGATAGGGCAACACCAAGGAAATATATAATTGGACATTTTTTAATTGTTGATGTATTTATTTATTTTTGTTGCTAGGTTACTACTGTCTGAGTGGCACCAAGTACAATACAGAGTATCCCTGTCCCACAGGAACATACAGTAACTACACTGGATTACAGATGGAGTCTGACTGTCTGTCATGTCCTGGAGGCTATTACTGTGACCAACAGGCTCAGACAGATTACACAAAGATTTGTGATGCTGGGTAGGTATTGTAATCCCCTGGGGTGGAGGTCTACAGAAGGAATCGGGCAGTATAGTAAGTTCAGGAGGGTATTACTATGACCAGCAGTGTAAAACCAACTACAATCTGATTACATTATTTGATAAAATATTATCAGTATAGTCAAAAGACTATACTACTGCAAAAAATATTTGAGTTGCATGTTTTGACTTAAGCATTAAGAGTGGGGGAAGGGCTTATTACATATGATAGTATGATGTACATCTACATTTACAACCCAGGGCGTATCACCACTAAAATTGTGAGATCTATTGCTGCCTGTTGCTAGGAGTCTTGCAGCAGGTAGACAAATTTCCTCTGGTTTCCTCATCCTGTAAAACTGACCGCTGCACTATAACTGTATTATCAGTATTTTTGACATTTTTTCCCTTTGATCTCACAGAGGGATATTGTCAGTATCAAGGAACTGACTCTGATGCTGGAAATTATTGGTCAATGTGACGTCAACTCATTCTGACGAACCAATAAAAACAATAACATGAGTTTTAAAGGTCTTGACACTTTAACACTAGACTCGCTGTGATACTATGGATAATTTGTGTCTCAAACTTCATATTTGACACTATTCTATATATATATATATTGCTGAAAGTGGTGTTAAACACCCATAAACCTTGGAGCCATCATGATCATATGGTAGTTGGATTTACAACTACTGGTACCTGTGCAATCAGTGCCTATCACCACAAACGATGTGAATTAGAATCCCACTTATGGCGAGATGTCAGTGACTTGTGACAGGTCAGTGGTTTTCTCCGGGCACTCCAGTTTCCTCCACCAATAAAATTGACCACCATGATATAATTGAAATTTTGTTGAAAGTAGCATTCAACACCGTAACCCAATCCATAAATCTTACTTAAACATTGTATTGGAGATGGTATATTGTGATGTTAATGACGGAATTCCACGAACGTATTGTTTATTTTTTTTAGATACTACTGTAGGCAAGGTGCCAAGACTGGGACTCCAACTCAAGATAATGACGCCAATGAATGTCCAGCGGGGCATTATTGTCCTACTCAAACGTCTGAGCCGAATAAGTGCCCCAAGGGAACTTACTCTAACACTACCAAGCTCACGGCTGAAAGTGAATGTACAAACTGCACAGCTGGTAAGTCAAGTCTGAAATAGCTACCCTTAAGGGAGCTTACTCTAAGATGACCAGTCTCAGAGCTGAAAGTGATTGTAGAAAAATGCATAGTTGGCAAGATAAATTTGAAATAGATGTCCACAGCTGAAATTGATAAAATTTATAATAAAATATCACGTTATTATATTATCGTTTTGCTAATTAAATATTTAATTATTGATGACCTATTGACCTTATTATTGATGACCTATTTCAGGTTATTATTGTGAATCTCTGGCTTTACTGGAACCAGAAGGAATGTGTCAGGAGAGATATTACTGTCCAGAGAGTGCTACCAGTGCTATGTTTCTTGATTGTCCAATGGGAACCTACTGTCCAACAGGAAGTGCTATACCAACACTATGTCCAAATGGTGAGTTTAAATGTGGAAATTTTATAATAGTTTGATGTTGGATATCTTTGTTTTTTGTAAATATTTGGATAAAAAGATAGATATATAATTTAGTGTGCATGACATTTCTGGAGTAACTTTCACCAGCTGGTATGCTCATTGTCAAAAGATTGGAAAGCCGAATAATTTAAAAGTTTGGGAGCAAGTAAATCAATTTAGTACTATTAACTGTTAGGGAATATGCATGTTGCAAAAAATAACTTTTTGAATTTGTTACATTTAGGTACATATTCCAATGTGACAAACTTAAAGATGTCATCTGAGTGTACAATATGTCCTGGTGGCTATTATTGTGAGACTGAGGGATTGACAGCACCAACAGGCTTCTGTGGAGAAGGTATTTATTAATTTGGAGATAAACAGTAATACTTGTTGTATAAAGGGAGATAAATACTAGAATATCAAGGGAGATAACTAGAGTACATAAAGGGAGATAACTAAATAAATAAATAATTATGTATAAATAAAATGAAAAACAAAAAATACCACACCGTTAAAACAGTTCCAAAATCTTATTGATAAATCAAAAGAGGCAAAATTAATATCTCTAACACACATATACATGACCATTCACTTTCCTGGAATGGTACATTTGCGTTTAAATCATTTAATAAGAGTTTGAAAAATTATATGAACATAGCATGATAATCTTTAATGAATTCTGCCTTGAAAGGTGAAAATTCAAGAAAATTGGATTAGAAATGACTTCAGAAGAATATTACATTAAAAAAGGTGGCAGGGTTAAACTAGTAATATTGTCCCGAATCTCCCCCACAGCGAAATGATGGTGTTGTAAAGTGAGATAACTAGAGTACACATATGTGTCTTCTTCACAATTTGATCATGCAATCTTCTTACAACCCCATTCTTAGACCTTTTATCTGACCCTATTTGACGACATCACATAATTAAATATTTTTCAATGTTTTTAATTATTTGTCATTTGTATCGATAACATATAAATTCAAAACTTTGTCTATGTTTAGGTTATTATTGTGCAGAAGGAACAATCAACAAGGAACCAGCCACAGCCTTCTGCCCAGTCGGCCATTACTGTCCAGAAGGTGTTTCACAAGCTATACCATGTAGAAACAATACAGAGGTTTGTTATTATCATGATTTATTTGTTACACTGATATAGACTGCTTCATTGTTATGCCCCCGTGATCGGGGGGCATATTGTTTTACCCCTGTCCGTCCATCCGTCCGTTCATCACACTTAGTATGCATAATTTGTCCGGCTAACTCCTACAGTTTTAGAGCTACAGCTTTAATATTTTGCAAGATGTTTATACACATAATGGAGGTGTGCATGTCCACAGGATTTTGATTTTCTTCGAATATTCTCATAATGACAGGTAGTTGGACTTAGTCATTTTTTTGGTACTAGCTGCATAAAGGGAACATGGTTTGTCCGGCTAACTCCTCCTACAATTTTAGAGCTACAGCTTTAATAGTTTGCAGGATGTTTATACACATAATGGAGGTGGGCATGTCCACAGGATTTTGATGGTCAGGCGGGGGCATCATTTGTGTCTTACAGACACACTTCATTTTTAAAAAATCACTCCTAACAAAACAACTTTGTCCATAATTATCAAGTGCGGGGGCATACTTCTTTTCTAGTTTATAATCTTAACGTAACAATAACTCTTCTTAATGATAGTATGTTGAGGAGGAAGAATAATCTTAATGGAGTGTGAGAAATTTTGTTTTTTTGCGGAGTGGCACAGAGCAGAACTACGGTTAAGGATATTGAACGAAGGGTGTGATATCTCAACTTACAAAATATTGTTCAATGAAAAGATTTTTTTTACAAACCATGATTGAAATATAAAAATCATTTAATAACTTCTGCTGCAATATACCATTTGCACACAATCGTAACTACTCTGCCATTATCGCTACCCTGCAAATAACCTCGTACATACATAGCAGAAATTGTTCTTAAATTGTTTGCCGGAAGTTAAGTTAAGTTAAGCCGCACAAAAATATATTCCACGAAAATCCAATATGGAAGACATACTAAGTAAAATCTAATCATGCAAAACTAATTAAAACTTTAATTGAAATATAGAAAATTGTTTAAAATATAACTTTATCAAACTTTCATGTAACTGACATGTAAAAAGTAGTGCGATTTATACGCCTAATGCATACAAGGTTATTTGCAGGGTAGCGAGAATGGACGAGTAGTTACGATTGCATTTGCACATTGTACAGGAGTTATTTCCCTTTATGGTTGGCAAATGGATCCATTTTCATACAAACTGCAATGAAAATAACATATATTTTTTTCTCAAAATCAGTTCAAATTTTAATGTTGTAACGACTTGTGAATTTTCTATTTATTATAAAATTATTCTCTTAATTTTTTTTTTTTATAAGATTCGAATATCTACAAATTCTGAGAAAATTATACTTATATTTGATGTCCTTTCCATTTCAAAGGGAAATAATTTAGTATGAAAAAGGAATAAAAACGTGTAATAATAGAATCAAATCTGGAATGTACAAATGTCTATTATCTGATACAGTCCTCATTATCTTGTTTCATTGGCCAATTTGAATTAAAAAAAATGTCTATTAGCCAATACAGTCCAGCCTCATTATTTTGTTAAAAATTAAAGATTAAAAATTCAGTTTGTCTTTCACTTTAATTTATCCCTGGATAACTTGAATACTTGCATATATTAAAGTAACACTGATATTTTCTCTTCAGAATAACCACACCCATGCCATTGAGTGTTATCCCTGCCCTGCAGGGTTCTACTGTGCTATATCAGGCCAGAGTGATATTTGTCCCATGGGATACTACTGCCCAGCAGGTACAGGATTAGACTGGAAGGCCTGTCCTAGGGGAACGTATAGTGACGTACAAGGATTGTACGACGAGAGTCAGTGTAAGCCATGCTCGGCTGGAAAATACTGTGACGGAGAACATCTTAGTGCTGTTTCAGGTATTAACATTTCTGTAGATATGGTTCAAGAAGGATCTACCATTTTCTACTTTCTGTGATAAAATGCAAAACAAAAAATACCTCATTGTCGGAACAATTCCAAAATCAAATATCAAAATTGTACAAAGAAGGAAACTCAATGACTGCTAACTTTTCTGGCTTGAGACAGGCACTTCAGCCAAAAGTGGTGGTGTTAAACTAAAGGATCTACCATATAGATTTGGTTCCAGAAGGATCTATCATTTTCCACTTTCTGTGAAGCATGAATTTCATTCACTGTTAGCTCATTCAGCCCCAATCACGTCTTTTGGCATGATTAAATATCTGCATTGAATGGCCGATCCTGCCTTTTGTAGTGGTTTATTTTCTTCATTCAATGGCCGATCACGCCAATTGGCGAGCCGAAAGTACGTTGTAAAACCTTCTCCGATTGGTTAGATAAAGGGGGGAATCCATGATTCTTTCAATACTGGCCAATAGAAAAATAGTTTACTGTTAAAGGTTATCACAGCAGTTGTAGAATGATGAACAACAATCAGTGAGGTGTTCCAATATATTTTTGTTTAATTTTGATGCCCCTACCGCTAGACATTTAAGTTTTTTCCATGTCTCTATGTCTGTATGTTCAGCATTTCATTACCCCTCAATAACTTGAGTTCTCCTTAAGTAAATCATTAGAAATTTATACCATAAAAGGAGGACCAAGTTTGATTTTGGACTTGACCATGTTATGACCCTATTTACTTTAGGTGGAAGAGGGGGGGCATTCGTGTTCTATGGACACATTCTGTCATTTTTTTTCTCATGTTTCACGGGTCAGTGATGAAAATTAACCAGATCACAGAGTAAAGTTTCAATAGTATAAGTAAGACATGATATAGATCCATTTATTGTACTGTTAAATCTGTCTAAACAGAATACCTATGGGGGTCAACTTTTATTATCCTCTCTCCAACGAAGTTGCGAAGGGATATAGTAACGCTACCTTCTGTCCGTCCGTCCGTCCTTCCGTAACATCCTTGTGAACACTCTAGAATCAACATCCTTCAATGGATTTTGACCAAACTTGATACATACTTAGTCTTAAGAGAATCTGGAACCCTATTGATTTTCAAGGTCAAAGGTCAAGGTCACTGGGTCAAATTTTTAGGGGGGGGTATACACCACACTTTGCGTTGCCCTTGTTGTGATCGGTTTTCACAGGATTTTGGTTTATTCAAGGCTCATTGCATGCATGTTTCACTGTATCTTGAAATAAATATTTGTATATTGTAGGAGATTGTGCTGCTGGACATTGGTGTATGCAAGGTGTTGACAGACAGTATCCAAATGGACTTAACCAGACTAGTCCACTCAACAACACCTGCTATGACGACAGGGAGCTTGGTTATGGTGGACTGTGTTTCCGTGGTTACTATTGTCCTGTAGGAACATCTTATCCAATTGTATGTGAAAATGGAACTTATGCAAATGTGGAAGGATTATCATCATGTGACCAGTGTCCACAAGGTACAGTGTTATTGAAAAAAGCAATGCAGCAGTTTCATCAGCCGCAAAACACTCCTCATGTAAACTCAAATAACAGTATTGGTAATGATGTTTAAATATAGATGTACTGATACGATATTATCTGTAACTATGGATACAAGACATCACTACACTGTAAAGGGAAAAAAATACTTTACGGAATATAAAACTGTTCAAATCAGCAATAGTAGAAAAATAAGATAATTTTTAAAAAAGTTGGGGATTCTTCAAAAACGAAAATAGTCTAAAAATTAGAGAAATTATGGTATATATACTGTCAAATCAAGTTATCTTGACGTTTGATAGCGTGAAGTAAACATAAGATCTATTCATGGTAGCTTTCAGCTTGATTTATCTGGGATTACGTGAATGCCCGTATATATTATAGTGAAATCATCAATCATCGTCATCCAACACCAGTTTATGTGTACGTGTATTCAGTTTTAGTTAAAAGAAGAGTTTGAAGATAGCAAATGAGTAATCAGAATCTGTAAACCAAAGAAGGACAGACAATAACAACACAATGGCCAAAAGAAAAAGGACAAAAGGACAAACAACGATCTACAAAACATACACATAAAACTAAAGATTGAGTAATATGATCCCTCCCCACTGAAAACCCGGAGTGAACTCTGGTGCTCCGGAAGGATAAGCAGTTCCTGTTCCACTAGTGACACCCGTCATGTAAATCTAGTTACAAACCCGATGATAAGTCATGATTGAGGAAAGGACCAGGAAGTGTTTACGACAAGTACAACATATCCGTGGTCATTTGTGAGATAGATATTCCATAGCGGTCAACCACGTCATGATGGCGACCGTAAAACTTTCGAAGTTAAAATAGTATTAAAAAAAGATGTATTTCTTCCATCACAGGTTACTATTGTCCACAAGGAACAGCTAATTATACTGATTACCCATGCCCTACAGGACATTACTGCCCTGCCAGTACTCAGAACTGGAACCAGTATCCATGTAGTGTAGGAACATTTAACAATGTGACTATGAGGACATCTAGTGCTGACTGTCTCAGCTGTACAGGTAGGAAATATGAAAGGGAGATAACCCATGAATAAATAACATGAACATCATTTTGATTTACATTAGATATTATATGTGTACATAGAAAGTTTGACCCTGTGTGAATCCTGGGGTTGGTAGCCTGTTACAAGGAAATTTGTTCTGATGCTTTTCATTAATTTATCTCCTCTTTTGTCTGTGTCAATTAAAGGATTCTTCACCCATATTAGTACTAGAGTGACATGATTAATTAATATTTTAATTATTTGGTCAAATTCATTACTTTTCACATTGATTTTGCTTGATTTTATTGAGTGAAGGACTATTTTAAATTCATTAAAACTGATCCCAAGATTGGTGTTTAGATATGACAAAACAATTTTTTTTTTAAATTACATAAAAAAGATGACTTATTTTTCAGGAGGATATTATTGTGAACAAACTGGGTTATCTGCCCCTTCTGGTCCATGTTCTGCTGGGTATTATTGTGATGGTGGCGCCACTACTTCAATGCCATCTGGTGTCGGAGGAAATCACTGTACCGCAGGATATTATTGTCCCGAAGCCTCGGCATTTGCTGTTGCATGTGAACCTGGATATTACTGTGCTAATGATCGACTTAACGACACATCTGGACAATGTGATGGAGGATATTATTGTACCAGTCTAGCTGTTATTGCTAACCCTACTGATGGAACAACAGGTAACCAGTATACTCTGATCCAATCATGTACCGCGGGTTCTATGATTCGTGTATTCACTTTCTTTTTTAATCAATTTAACTTCCATATTTTTATTTTAACTACCTCTGTACCATAGGACCCTGATATAGATTTTACATTTCAAAACTTGGACATATATCATGCATTTCTGTAACCACTTGTCGACATTTAGTTGGAATGAGGCTAATGATTTTTGTAAATCTTTGACATACCACGTCCGTTTTAATTGAAATGGATTAAACTTTATTTATAAGTCGCTGTGAAACACATTACGTTATTAATGGCGATTTAAAAAATATTTGTAAATTTTCTCTTTGATCTATACACACGATAAATATAGAAAAACAGTAGTTTTGAAGGTCCCAAAGAGGTTTTGCTTAGGCAGGTTTCAATATAAATTTATTTATTTTCCAGATATATTTTGTTGACAAACACGTTTGATATTTTTGCAGGTAACATCTGTCCTGAAGGAGCTTATTGTCCAGTAGGTAGTCAGTCTCATACACTATGTCAAGCCGGATATTATCTCAACAGTACTGGTAATGACGTTGTATCAGATTGTGTCCTATGTACCCCAGGAATGTACTGTGACGGGAATGGAAATAACGAACCTGATGGTTATTGTAGTGCAGGGTGGTACTGCCCTGGGGGTCAGGATGATAGCATGCCAACAGGATATAACTGTACTATGGGTCATTACTGCCCCGTGGGAAGTTCGGCACCACTACGATGTGCCTCTGGATCATACCAAGACGAACTCGGCCAATCAAATTGTAAAGGATGTCCAGCGGGATATTTCTGTGACAACATAATGGATCCGGTCGTCTTGTACAACGACTCGTATTGCCCGATGGGATATTATTGTCCAGAGAACACAACAATGTCTAGTGAGTTCCCATGTCCAGCGGGAACATTTAACAATGTTACACATCAAATAAGTAGTAGTGATTGTCAACAGTGTTCCGGAGGAATGTATTGCGATCAAGTAGGGCTATCATTGCCAGCCGGAAGTTGTCAAGCTGGATATTTTTGCCTGTATGGAGCTAACAGTTCTACGCCATCTCAACCAAGTAATGCTGACATTTGTCCAGAAGGATTTTATTGCCCGTCTGGTACTGTTTCGCCACAATCGTGTCCTCCAGGAACATTTAATCCTACAACAGGACGACAAAGTGTTGATGAGTGTACTAATTGTACATCTGGATATTATTGTGCCAACTACAACATGACGACAGCAGTTGACCTGTGTCAAGCGGGTAAGATTAACGTAATGTACACATCAACGTATATGCACTAGATGCACTTTCCAATAATTTTGATCTCCACTGTAAATCTAACATATAAAGGTTAGAAAAACAAAATGTACGTAATATTTGAGAGTGATGATATCGTTAAAGCCGATATGACTACAGTTAAACCCCTTTAACGACTACCTCTATTAAGAAATAACTTTAATTATGTGACCTTAATTTTAATTCATATTAATTAATCCTGTATTCAGCGACCACCTGTCTTATGTGACCATATTTCAACGTTCCCGTGGAAGGTCACCTAAGACAGGTTTGACTGTATTCAGCGTGACCATATTTCAGCGTTCCCTTGGAAGGTCACCTATGACAGGTTTGACTGTATTTGATGTCATTAAAGGTTCAGCCAATATTATTCTTTATATAATACTTGATAAGTTGATTTTAGACATAGGAAAATATAAATAATTTATACTACTGTGTTTTTCTAAGTTTGACCCATGCTGATACATCCAGTAGTATCTGGTTTCTGCTCAATATCTTAAGTAACCCTTATTATCTATCCACAAGGTCAGGAACCATAAAAGGAAGACCAAATTAGATTTCAGACTTTGCCACTTTTTTTCGTTCTGGAGTTGTGCCCCTGTTATCTCTTCACATTCTTCTATATTATATATTATCAGCCTTAAAATGGGAGACATAGACCTTTTAAATGTCAATGTCTCCCATTTTAAGGCTGATAATATTTTTGTACGAACTTGATTGCATAAAATTGTATTGTTTTGTGTGCTAAACCCAATGCGTTGACTGATATAAGTTGATCTGTGTGTTTATTGATTTTTTGTGTAGCTATAAATAAAAGAATTTGTTTAACTGCTTGGAGGCGTGGCTAATTACTATAAACTTCATTCATAATGTAGCTATGAATAAAAGAATTTGCTTAACTGCTTGGAGGCGTGGCTAATTACTATAAACTTCATTCATAACTACGGCTTTTAAAAGATTTTCCCATCCTACAACAAATTTTCTGTATACACATCGGCTGTTAAAATGCCGACTATAGCCAATGAAAAGATCTCATTTGAGGTCAAGTTCGTACAATTTTCTTTATGTATTTCAGGATACTATTGCCCAGGCAAGGCTGATAAGGCAGATTTTATAGAATGCCCTGCAGGATCATACTGTATAGCAGGAAGTCCAACTCCTACTGCCTGCCCGGCAGGAACCTTCTCCAATGTTACAGGCCTGACCGCAGAGGCTCAATGTACCAATTGTAGTGGAGGATACTATTGCCCAGATCCAGGTAAAATATTTCACTAGTTTTTTTTTGCTCGCCTGTCAGGTTGAGCTTTTGCCATCATGCAGCCTCTGTTGTCTGTCAGTTAGCTTTTCACATTTCAGTGTTCACATCTGAAACCACTGGACCAATATGAACCAAATTTGGAAGGAATGTTTCTTGGGTGGTCCCCATTTTAAATTGTATCCGATATATCTAAATTCTATCCAAGGTGGCCACCATTACTTAAAATAGAAAATTCTTAAATGGGCCTAAGCAGCTTAATTTGAAGCCAGGTTTGAATTCTATCCATGATGGCTACCGTTATTAAAAATAGAAAATTCTTAACTGGGCCTAAGCAGCTTTATTTGGAGTCAGGTCTGAATTCTATCCAAGATGGCCACCATTACTTAAAATAGAAAATTCTTAAATGGGCCTAAACAGCTTTATTTGAAGCCAGGTTTGAATTCTATCCAAGATGGCTACTGTTATTAAAAATAGAAAATTCTTAACTGGGCCTAAGCAGCTTTATTTGGAGTCAGGTCTGAATTCTATCCAAGATGGCCACCATTACTTAAAATAGAAAATTCTTAAATGGGCCTAAACAGCTTTATTTGAAGCCAGGTTTGAATTCTATCCAAGATGGCTACTGTTATTAAAAATAGAAAATTCTTAACTGGGCCTAAGCAGCTTTATTTGGAGCCAGGTCTGAATTCTATCTAAGATGGCCACCATTACAAAAAATATCTAATTCTTAAATGGGCCAAGCAGTTTTATTTGAAGCCAGAACCAGCTGAAATTTTCGAATAGAAATTTACAATGTATATGGCATATTATTGTTTTAAGTACATAGATTAAATTTTACAATATAAGCAATCTCTTTGTAGGAATGACAGACACAGGGTACCAATGTTGGGGAGGATATTATTGTCCAACAGGCATAGCAGTGCCAAATCCTGTGGGGTACATTTGTCCACAGGGAATGCATTGTCCAAATGGAAGTGAAATATACAAGGTGGGTAAAAGGTTTTGATTTGAAGAATTAAATTGTAAATTGGAATATTGACTTTCTATGACCCCAGGGAGGGTAATGAGGTCAAGTTAAAACTATCAGGGAGAATTCTGTTGTAAACTGGAATATCTGTACTATAACATGTATATTTCACATTTGACTTTCTATGTTCCCAGGGAGGTTAATGATGTTAGTTTAGGGTTAGGATTATGGCATTTAACACCACTTAACAATATGGCATTTCTATCGTGGCAGTCAGTTTTATTGGTAGAGTAAACCGGAATACACCAAGAAAACCACTGACCTGCCCCAAGTCACTAACAAACTTTATTCAATAGGGCTGTCTCAAGTACACCTTGCCATGAGTGTGATTCAAACTCACAACTTTAGTTGTGATAGGCACTAATTGCATAAGTAGTTGTAAATCCAACTACCATACAATCACGACCGTGACTGCCTCTTTTATGAAGTCAGAAGCAAAATATCTATCAAGTACATTTCTATAGTTAATTTTTTATTTTTTGTTTTCAGCAATGTGCAGATGGAACTTACACCAGCACAACAGGGGCCAGCTCATGCACAACATGTCCACAGGGCTCGTATTGCCTTCCTGTAGTTTTAGCAAACTCTACAGACAATATCAAAGATTGTCCTCAAGGATACTATTGTCCTAATGGTGAGTTATGTCCCTTAGATAAAGTATAATTACCTCCCTTGTCATAGTAATTTCAATGGTTTTTTTTTTACAGAAGTTGATATGGTTATTACTCTTGATTTTGTAGATTCGTATATTTTCAATTATCACGGAAAAATTCCCAATTTACCGATAAATCTGAAATATAGCTCAGTGAAACCACAATTGGGCAATCAAAACTAGACGATCCTCATACATTTCATCATCTATTGTTTTATTTCAAACAACATTTTTTTTTATATAAACAGGTACAGGAAGAGACTGGATGCCATGCCCTTCAGGAACCTATCTAGATCAAGTTGGAAGATATGAGGAAAGTCAGTGTATTGCTTGTCCTGGTGGAAAGTACTGTATGGGAATACATCTAACTACCAACAGTGGGGATTGTTCTGCAGGTGAGAAAGAGTTGCTTCCCTTAGGGAAAATTACAAAATTGCTCCTTTTTGTAAGAGTTACGTTTCTTATAAAACAAATATTTCTTTTTGGGAATACATCTGACTACCAAGCGTGAAGATTGTTCTACAGGTGAGAAAGAGTTGCTTCCCTCAGGGAAAATTACAAAATTGTTCCTTTTTGTAAGAGTTACCTCTCTTTTATAACAAATATTTCTCAAGGCTCAGTAGTATACTTTTTATATGTATTTTAAAGTTAAGGTTAACTTAATGGACTTGAAATGTTCTGCAGGTGAGAAAGAGTTGCTTCCCTGAGGGAAAAATTACGAAATAGTTCCTTGTTGTTAGAGTTATCTCTTTTATATAACAAATATTACTCAAGACTCAGTAGTATAATTTTTATATGTATTTTTTAACCTAAGCGACTTGACTGCATGTGAGAAAGAGTTTCTTCCCTTAGTGAACATTACAAAATTTCTCCTTTTGTAAGAGTTATCTCCTATATAACAAATATTTCTCAAGTCTTTATAGTCTAATTTTTATATGTATTTTAAAGTTATGGTTAACCTAATGGACTTGAAAATGTAACTCTCCGCAGTTGAGAAATATTGTATGGTAAAAAATAATTTAAACAATAGAAGAATCTACATTCAAACCCGACCTGTGTTAAATGGTCACCTAAAGGTGGCCTTCCAAGACAGATGACCTCTTAAAAGAGGTTAAATCCATAGGAAATTTTCTATGACAGGATAAGAAAAAGGTGACCTTTTAATACAGGTGACTGCTCAACAGAGGTGAACATAGAGTTTGTTTATTATTTATTGTGGTATTTTTTCAGGATATTACTGTATATCTGGTGTAGATCGTCCAATGCCTGGAGCCAGTAACGACTCGGTCACAGCTAACTGTACATGTCCTGTATCTACGTACTTTACTGGTATTGGAGGCATATGTCCTGTCGGCCATTATTGTCCTACAGGAACAGACATACCCAATGAATGTCCAGCTGGAAGTTACACTGATATGATTGGTCAGTCCTCATGTACCACATGTCCAGAAGGATTCTATTGTCTAACCAATGCTACAGAGTTCCTGGCCACGCCTTGTCCTGTGGGTATGTATTTTATGTACTGGTAGGGACCGTTCTGTACTATTTAGGCTATCCTGTTTAGACCCTTTCGTTTTATTGCTACCAAAGATTTTTAGATTATTTAGTTCTGTTGACAGCACTATAGAAATTAGAGGATGGCCTCACTGGTGTAATTGGTCGTAATATGCCTGCCTCAAGTGCAGAGAACCGTTAATTCGACCCCAGTGCAAGTTAAACACTCAAAATTGAAATAATAAATTTACTTTGAAGGAAGGTTTGGATGATGTCAATTTATACCATTACACCAATCGCTTTGTTTACTTTCTTTTATATTATTTTATAGGTCATTACTGTCCAAATGGAACAGAGTACGGAACACAATACCCATGTCCCGCAGGGACCTACAATCCTTCAACACAACGAACGTCTGTCACTGAATGTATTGATTGTCCTGGTGGTGAATACTGTGAAGGGGTGGGTAACTCTGCTCCAACAGGAAACTGTACAGCAGGATGGTATTGTTCAGGAGGTTCTGATAGCCCCAACACCACAACCCATGGAGGAAAATGTCAACCTGGATACTATTGTCCTGAATGTAAGTTCACAATCATTTCCTAAAAGCTATTCTTTTTGTGCTTCCCGAATGATAGTCCCTCATGGCAAAACCTACATATGTCCATTTTATGTTCATATTTTTCCTATCAAGCACATCTTTTTGTAACATGCATTCTCTCTGGTTGCTGCTAATGCTGGCTGCATTCTGTTAAAACACCCACCGTGTGATTTTTCCTATCAAGCACATCTTTTTGTAACATGCATTCTGATTGATTGCTGCTAACGCTGGCTACATCCTGTTTAAACTGCCACCTTGTGAACATGACAATCTTGCCAAGAGTGAAGAGAACAGAATATGGATCATAACCCTTAGCTAGCAAAGACAATATTCACAGTATTATTCACAGCTCATGACATATACTGTGCCAAAATTGAACCCATACTTTATACATTATTTCATATCAGTTCTAAATTCGATTTAACTCTTTTATTTAAAAATAATAACATGCTGTTTATTCTTCATTTTAGATTCGTCTGACCCACAACCTTGTCCTGGAGGTCAGTTCTGTCAATTTGATGGCTTGGCCACGCCCACTGACAACTGTTCCGCTGGATATTACTGTTCAGCCAAGGCCATATCTGCTACACCAACAGATGGTACCACTGGAGACCGTTGTCCAGCAGGATATTATTGCATAGCAGGCTCGTCATACCCAACCCCCTGCAGTCCCGGAACATACAGTAGCAGTGTGGGAAATACCATGGAAACGGATTGTTTAAATTGTAGTTATGGAGAGTACTGTGGAAGTTACAACTTAACAGAAACTACAGGTAAGGCCAAAATAAAAAAATTGTTTGTTTCCCGCACCCGACTGACCGTTAGAAAACGTTGCGACTCGAAATATTTTTTGGGTGATTTGCGACTTTTTTTTTTTTTTTTTTTTGGTTACCGGAAATCGTGACCGGAAGTTCTGATATTGTTCCAGAATTTACGTTCGGAACTGGTTTACACTTTTAAATGAACAAAATCCGTTGCTCGACTTTGAAGGAACCAGATTTGTGAATGAACTTTGAAAAAAAAAAAAAATCCCCCTACCTACCGACCCATAGGTGAAATGGAGGGTCGGGTGTGGGAAACGAACACATTTTTAAGGGTGGCCTAAGAATTGTTGTAACAGACCTTTTACACATCCCCAATTTGATTCTAAAATTATGTTTTTATGTGATTTTATAGGAGTTATTTCCCTTTAAGGCATGCAAAGGGTCCCCTTTCTTGCAAAGTTCAATGAAAATTACATCTATTTTTCCCATCATCTGTTTAAGATTTTAATGTTGTAACAACTTGTGAATTTTTTATTTGCTATAAGATTATACATTGATTTTTTACAAGGTTCAAAATATCTATAAATTAAAAGCAAATTTTTATGTACCCGCCACTAAGTGGCGGGGACATATAGTGTTTCCCATGTCCGTAATTCTGAAATAAAACAGTTGCGACTACTTTTTTTCGCTATGCTTTGAGATATTGACTTGATATTTGGTATGTGGGTGTATAATGATAAGTTACAGATCAAGTTTACGTTTCGTTCCGGTCTAATGATTTTTGGCCGAGTTATGGCCCTTATGCTTGGAGATATTGACTTGATGTTTCGTATATGAGTGTATAATGATGAGTTACAGATCAAGTTTATATTTCGTTCTGGTCCAATGATTTTTGGCCGAGTTATGGCCTTTGGACTTTGAAATTTGGCCAAATATTTAGTTGTCACCACTTTTTTTTGCTATGCTTGGAGATATTGACTTGATTTTTGGTATATGAGTGTATAATGATGAGTTACAGATCAAGTTTACATTTCGTTCCGGTCCAAGGATGTTTGGCCGAGTTATGGCCCTTGGACTTTGAAATTTGGCCAAATATTTAGTTGTCACCACTTTATTTCACTATGATTTGAGATATTGACTTGATTTTCGATATGAGAGTATTACAGATCAACTTTGAAATTCATTTGTTATTCTTAGCCTATTACTGAGGGAATTAAAAAAGGGTGAAACATTTGTGAGCTTCCTTAATATTCACGGTGGGGACATTAGACTCAAATTCTTTGTCCTCTCCATTGCTTTTGCTAACAGGGGTACCATTTTTTTGTGTCGTAAGGGAAATAATTTCTATAGAAAAAATATAATTTTAGAACCAAATTTGGAAATATGGTTAGGGTTGTGGCATTTTACGTCACTTTCAACAATATTTCAGTTATATCGTGGCTGTCAGTTTTATTGGTGGAGGAAACCGGAGAAAACCACTGTGTCACTGACAAACTTTATCACATAATATTAAACAAAATTATTTATATCGACAACAGGGCTCTCATCAAGTATACTTGTAGCTTGAGCTTACATTTCATGTATTTATTTTATAGGAAATTGTTCTGCTGGATATTATTGTCCCCAAGGGCAGATAACTGATACACCATTCTTGTGCACTGTCGGCCATTACTGTAAAGAAGGAACAGCCACTCCTACCATCTGTCCGAGTGGATTTTATCAGGATTCGACTGGCCAATCAGATTGTAAGATGTGTCCCGGTGGCTATTATTGTGACAACACGGGAGGCATCGTTGTCGTAAATGACACGGTCAAATGTCCAGAGGGATACTATTGTCCACCTGGTAAGTTTGAATTAAAAAAGAGATAAAAAATTAATGTTTGAAAAGTTAGTACCATAAAATTAATTTCCAAAAAAAATTATTTGCTGTATTTTAGACTTTAGACTTTTGACTAGGAGCGTACCTGATGATTGTTATACACACAATAAATTATATTTACTGTATTTTAGACTTTAGACTTATGACTAGGAGCAGATGATTGTTATACACACAATAAATTATATTTACTGTATTTTAGACTTTAGACTTTTGACTAGGAGCGTACCTGATGATTGTTATACACACAATAAATTATATTTACTGTATTTTAGACTTTAGACTTTTGACTAGGAGCGTACCTGATGAATATTATACACACAATAAATTATATATCTACATTTTGATTCAAACATAATAAGTAGTGTGGAAATTTTATGGTATTTTGTCAGCTTTGTCAAAAAACATAGATTAAACCCCCAATTTATTTTTTAAATCTTAATTACAATCACGAAAATACAAAGAACATTATTTTTTCAGGTGGTTTTTCCTGGCAAGGTCTCCACTTTGCGATAATTTTATAAATCTTATTTTCATGTATCGCAAATTTTCATGGATTAATTTTAAAATAGTTTTGTCCTTTCTTTAATTTGTATATTTCTAATTATAACAACAAAAATATTGGGTGGGTTTGGTATTTAATGCCACATTCAGCAATATTTCAGTTATATCATGGCATGTCAGTTTTATAGGTGGAGGAAACCGGAGAAAACAACCGACTAGTCACTAACTAACTTTATCACATAATGTTTTTTCGAATATATACTCGCTAAGAGCGGGATTCTAACAAAAACATTATATTAAATTATTAAGAAATTAGTACCTTTCCTTCCTGTAAATGAAATTGAATTCTTAAGTTTGTGGATTGCTTGAGTCATGTAATCCCAAAAAATTGTATTTATGCTATGGACATTTTTCACTCAACATACAATTTTTTTTTTTAAGCCTATGCACTTCTCAGAATTATTTAAAACTCATTAATCAATTGTGTTGTTTTATTTAGTGATCTCCAATTTAATCGGAGCAAGAAACATATTTTAGTGTCTCAATTATTATGTTTGATGATTGAGACTGACATGTTTTTTTTTTAATTTTCAGGTACTGAGAGAAGTGACCAATGGCCATGTCCAATAGGAACCTTCAACAACATGACAGGACTGAATCAAAGCACTGACTGTACTGCTTGTTCAGGAGGATATTACTGTGGCATTGTGGGACATACTGCACCAACAGCCCAGTGTGATGCTGGATACTTCTGTAAACGTTATGCCGAGATGTCATCACCTAACCAAACATCAAATGCAGATATTTGTCCACAAGGTCAGTGATTCTAAACTTGAGATAAAAATCAAAGCATAAAATGTTGAAACATTCTACGATGTCAACACTATATCAGATTTATTTTAAAATGTCGTAGACGACACAATTTTTTTTTTTTTTTTTTAAAGAAATTAATTTATATGCAAAAATATAGTTAGATAAAATACGATCTTAATATATAGTTTTATCCTTTTAATGTTTTTTTTTATTTGTACATATAAACCTTTTGTTTTATAGACAAGTATGTTTTATTTTTACATATAACACGTTGTTTTAATAGACAAGTATGTTTTATTTTTACATATAACACGTTGTTTTAATAGACAAGTATGTTTTATTTTTACATATAACACGTTGTTTTAATAGACAAGTATGTTTTATTTTTACATATAACACGTTGTTTTAATAGACAAGTATGTTTTATTTTTACATATAACACTTTGTTTTAATAGACAAGTATGTTTTATTTTTACATATAACACGTTGTTTTAATAGACAAGTATGTTTTATTTTTACATATAACACGGTTGTTTTATAGACAAGTATGTTTTATTTTTACATATAACACGTTGTTTTAATAGACAAGTATGTTTTATTTTTACATATAACACGTTGTTTTAATAGACAAGTATGTTTTATTTTTACATATAACACGTTGTTTTAATAGACAAGTATGTTTTATTTTTACATATAACACGTTGTTTTAATAGACAAGTATGTTTTATTTTTACATATAACACGTTGTTTTAATAGACAAGTATGTTTTATTTTTACATATAACACGTTGTTTTAATAGACAAGTATGTTTTATTTTTACATATAACACGTTGTTTTAATAGACAAGTATGTTTTATTTTTACATATAACACGTTGTTTTAATAGACAAGTATGTTTTATTTTTACATATAACACGTTGTTTTAATAGACAAGTATGTTTTATTTTTACATATAACACGTTGTTTTAATAGACAAGTATGTTTTATTTTTACATATAACACTTTGTTTTAATAGACAAGTATGTTTTATTTTTACCTATAACACGTTGTTTTAATAGACAAGTATGTTTTATTTTTACATATAACACGTTGTTTTAATAGACAAGTATGTTTTATTTTTACATATAACACGTTGTTTTAATAGACAAGTATGTTTTATTTGTACATATAAACCGTTTGTTTTATAGACAAGTATGTTTTATTTGTACATATAACACGGTTGTTTTATAGACAAGTATGTTTTATTTGTACATATAAACCGTTTGTTTTACAGACAAGAGTGTTTTATTTGTACATATAAACCGTTTGTTTTACAGACAAGAGTGTTTTATTTGTACATATAAACCTTTTGTTTTATAGACAAGTATGTTTTATTTGTACATATAAACCTTTTGTTTTATAGACAAGTATGTTTTATTTGTACATATAAACCGTTTGTTTTATAGACAAGTATGTTTTATATTTAAGGATCTTGTAGGTGTCTAAATTAATATAACATTTGTTCATGCCACAATATAGCTGAAATACTGTGAATTTTGGTGTTAAACACCAATCGATCAATCAATCAATGGTACAGGTACTTCATTAGAGAAAATATTTTGTGAAATAAGGGAAATAAATGTTCTGTTTTTCAGGCTCCTATTGTCCTATGGGAACTACTACACCAGTTGCCTGCCCTGCTGGTACATTTGGTGCCACCACGGGACTGAGAAATGTAACAGAATGTACCCCTTGTACTGCAGGGTTTTACTGTCAGACTCCAGGACTTCTAAACAATGAAGGTATTTGTTACACATATCTGAAGTAAGCTTAAATTGCTGTGAATGTTATAAACACACATAGCTCAAAGGAAAGGTTAATTCTTAGTAATTTATCCAGGTTACATGTTTTCAGCCAAACCTGCACCTTGTACCACAGGTATTACTGTCAGACACCAGGGCTTCTAAATCTCTGTGTATGTGATAAATACACATAGCTCACAGTAAAGGTTAATTCATAGTAATTTATACCACTTACGTGTATACAGTCAAATCTGTCTTGTGTGACCTTCCAAGGGAACATTGAAATTGGGTCACATAAGACAGATGGTTGCTAAATACAGGAGTATTTCAAAGTAAAATTATTGAGGTTCACTCGACACAAGAAAACAAGACAACTTTGTAAAACTGCTACTTTAAGTGCAATTAACTTGTATTCTAGAAAATTAGGGTACATATGGCAGAATTGTTAAAGTCGTCTAGTTCCGAGTACAAGCATCACACTACTGACATAAGTTTATGCTCCGATACCCACTTCAAAAGTCCAGACACCTACCCAAGTCATTGTGTTTCAACGGTCATTCTATTATATCTAAGGGCTCCCAACCCTCCAGAAAATATGGTATAACACGAGTCCTAAAAAAGGTTTCACTTGGTATTAAAAAAAATAAAAATCCACTGTACCCGTACTACAATAAAAGTGAAGATACCAAAGAGGTAATCAGAAGCCATAAAGCAAAGAAAGACAGACAATACAAAAGAAAAAGACAAGAAATCAAACATGACATCCCTCTAGTATTACAATGTCGTAAGTGGTACATACGACCTTTTTAGATTTTTGCATATTTTGACTCAGCTTCAAAAACTCTACAAGATGGTACACTGGGTTCCTGTAATATCCCTTTGGAAATAGCTAAATTTTAAAAAGGTCGTATCTACTACTTTTCTAAAGTAGAATAAAAAGGTCGTATCTACTACTTTTCTAAAGTAGAATAAAAAGGTCGTATCTACTACTTTTCTAGAGAAGAATAAAAAGGTTGTATCTACTACTTTTCTAAAGTAGAATAAAAAGGTCGTATCTGCTACTTTTCTAAAGTAGAATAAAAAGGTCGTATCTACATGAAGAAATCAACCAAATTTTCCGACCAACTTCCATATTTGACATATAAGGTCGTAAGTGGCAGTAACGACCTTACATTTCCACGGGGACGATGAATCTCACTAAAAGCCAGGGCCAACTTCAAGTGCTCAGGAAAGGTAAGAAAAGATTGAGTAACATGAATCTCACTAAAAGCCAGGGCCAACCTCAAGTGCTCTGGAAAGGTAAGAAAAGGTTGAAGATACCAAACTCACACTGAAAACCAGAGGCCAACTCGAAAAAAGTAAACTCTAGTGGTATCTGTTGTTTTAATATTTTTTTCATACTTTTTGGTATTTTATTTACAGGACAGTGTAATGCAGGTTATTTCTGTGTAGAAGGATCCGATTCACCAAACCAAGAAATATGTCCTACAGGTCATTACTGCCCCGTGGGTACTGGCTCACCTGAGAGATGTCCAGAGGTGAGTGTTTCACATAAACTTGTCTAAGAAAAAATATTTTGAGTTTGAATATACAAAGGTTTCAACCATAGTAAAATTCAGGACTTTTTTTTTCGATCAGAGCTCAAGGTAGAACTCTGTGTATACAGAAATCACTTTGGGTCTATCTTTTTTTATGAATGGGTAAATTTTTTCATCAACCACACATTTTTTCATGCAATTGTGTGATTTTGAGCACTAATAAAGGGGTCAAAGAATTTAGTATTTAGTCATGGCCCTAATAAAGTTTTACTGGTACCTGATTCATGTAGAGCTAATGGAAAGAAATCGTAACAGTATAAGCATGGATGTGACAGACAACACCCTTGAAACCCATTAAGACTATGCTTGTTTCTGCTCCTTCAGTAAAATTTGGTAGTTATTTTGCAGTTTTAAACATTGCAAGATAAACACAACATTAGAATGGTTTATGTAGAACAAATAGAAAGAAATAGTAACAATATAAGCATGGAGTGATAGATAAGGGGGAAACGATTCACCGTATGTACGGAAATCACGATTATTTTGGGGACGGTTCGGTTCACGATACGTGGAGGCCGCTTACGATACAAACGATATGATGCTCATTTTTTGAAAAAAAAGTAGTGTTGATCTTCCGTTTTCTTCTTTTGGTGATCATTTAATTAATATTTTGAGAAAAGTGAATTGATTAATTTACGCTTTTAAAATTAATTAATCAAATATCAAATATTTATGATTTCCGCTAGTACGTAAGCGACCTCATATAAAAAAAAACATGGCAGCGCCCATGTCGACCAGCATGGACTTCAAGGAATAGTTACAGTTTCCTATAAAACGTATCGTGATACGTATCGTAATACACATCAAATATCACGATACGTATCGCTTGTGGAAAAAGTGTATCGTTACACCCCTAGTGATAGATAACACCTTTGAAAACCATTAGAATAGTTTAATTTACCTAGTAAATACAGAACATTAAAGACTTTTATTTTATTTTTACAGGGTACATTCAACCCTTACACAGGACTAAACAACACTGACCAGTGTACACCTTGTACTGAGGGCCAATACTGTATGGACGAAGGTTTGAACACCACATCAGGAGCATGTGAGGCTGGCTATTATTGCCCACCAGGCCAGAACTCATCTAGACCATCGAGCTATCCCTGCCCAGTGGCCAATTATTGTCCAATCAATTCTTCAGAACCTATCCCATGTGCTAACGGAACATACATGAATCATACCATGGGATCAGAATGTTACACATGCCCAGGAGGATGGTAAGAGTTAACTCCCATACACACATTTCCTTTACTAAACTGAATTGAACTATTATGTTTCTATGACAACAGAAGTTAACTTCCTTTAATTGATACACATTTTTCCTTTACTGAACTGAATTGGAATGACTTTGTTTCTATGTCAGACAACAGACAACAGAATGTTTTGAAACACATTCAAAAAATATATTTTGGGAATGCATACTTTTTTATATTGATTTTGCTTGTTGGCCTTAATCATATTGCAATTGTGTAAAAGTTCAAGAATAGCAGGAGTTTTCTATTTTTAAATTTATCTGGAGGCTCCTAGAGGGTACACAAAACAATAACAATGAAACCAACATTACCACTTAAAATCCTAAAAATATTGTCAATGATCCAATCAAAACACATTATAGATGTTGTATTGCATTAGAATTACATGTGATTTTAAATTTACTTTATTTAGGTATTGCCAACAAGGCTCTGTGATTGGTCAATGTCCCATCGGCCATTACTGTCCAGCAGGAACTGGTTTTGACTGGCAGCAGTGTCCAGTCGGGACATACAACAACGGAACGGGACTGACCAGTTCTGCCGAGTGTAGCCCATGCCCTGGTGGTCGTTACTGTGATTCCCTTGGAATGTCGACCTCGTCTGGAGCTTGTTTAGCTGGGTACTTCTGTGAATATGGTGTGGATAGAGCAGATCCAGGTGGCAACGGAACATGTGTTGGCCCAGGTATGTAATTACAGTAAATTAATTTTTTTACCCCTGACCACTCAAGTTTGTTATTCCTTTTATTATTTTATTTAAAAAATCAATTATGTGAAATTATTATTGTATTGTCAGATCTACTATATACAGTGAAAGCTGTCTAAATATAATGGTCTCGGAACGTTTTTTTTTGTTCAGAATAGACTGGTGTTTGATTTATGCAGGTTAAATTAACAATTTCCTACATTGTGATTTTATCAGAAGTTCAGTTTATACAGGATTCCGCTTTATACAAGGTACAGCTTAGTGTCCACCTATGAAAATATCTTAGTCTTCAGTCATAAAAAGAATAAGATTTAATTTAATTTTTGTTTTATTGGTTATAATATTGAAGCTATATGTGGATATAATGGATTTTTGGCAGAGTGGACTTAATGGTTCGTCATTATGGTAAACTAATCGGTGCTGCTGTGTACCAACGGCGGGGTTAGAATTCCGCTGAGGTAAAAAAAAAATGTCCGTTAAAAATTTAACTCTAACACTGTTGGATTGAATGTTCAGCGTTGTATATAAAAATTATTTAATGCAGTCCGATATCGTACAGGATCCAGTGACGTAGATCAGCTGTTTATATAAAAAAATTATTTAATGCAGTCCGATATCGTACAGGATCTAGTGATGTAGATCAGTTGTTTATATAATTTTTTTTTTAATGCAGTCTGATATCGTACAGGATCTAGTGACATAGATCAGCTGTTTATATAAAAAAATATTAAGTGCAGTCCGATATCGTACAGGATCCAGTGAGGTAGATCAGCTGTTTATATGAAAAAAATATTTAATGCAGTCCGATATCGTACAGGATCCAGTGACGTAGATCAGCTGTTTATATCAAAAAAATATTTAATGCAGTCTGATATCGTATGGGATCCAGTGTGGTAGATACATTGTATGATTGTCACTTGCTTAAGACGATATTATTCAACATTACAGGTTCCCAGACTGGTGTAGGTGGTATATGTCCAGTTGGTCACTATTGTCCAGGAGAAACGTCACACCCCATACCATGCACTGCAGGATCGTTCAGCAACGTCACTGGTTTATCAACATGCTATGATTGTCCAGCGGGTTATTATTGTCTCCAAGGTAATGTAATATTACTTTTTTCGACTGTTTTATATCTAATTCACTCTACGTTTTTTTCACGTGAATATCACACGATTAATATGGATATATCGTTCACATATAAAATAATTCCAGCTAAATCATGTGAAAAAACAACGCATATTCAAACCCATAGAAGAGGTTGTTTTAACACATAATTCATCTACAGAGATGATTTTTTTCAGTTATTTGACTGATTTCAGCTATGAAAATTTTTTTCCGAAAATTACAGGATACTGTCAGAACAGGTCAAAATGGGACATTTTGAAAGGGGGGGGGGGGTGTAGTTGGCGACAGCTATTTTTCATTTATTTTCAGTTATTTTATTTTCTATTCAGAATCATCCCTACATCTAGATTATATATCCACATTCTTGTATGTATGAATGATAAAATCTAGATTACATACGCTTTGCCTTCTCTGCTCATACTTGCATCATGTATCTGAAAATAAACAAGACCTTTGGTTATTTAGTTCTGTATTTGACTCTCACTAGGAATATCATTTAAATAATAAAACAATCTGAATACTCAGATATACAGGCAGAGAGAGAACTCAGGATATTCTTGATGCATCTGTCTAAAATGCAGATGTTGTAAAGACATTGCTGTGACAACTTATTCATCTAGATTCTATATCCACATTCTTGTATGTATGAACGACAAAATCTAGATTACATACACACTGCCTTCTCTGTGCATACTCACATGTATCTGAAAATAAGGCCACAATTAAAAATATTTCTGTTTCCCCTTACCCAACCCACAATTTTGGAAGTGAGTAGGTAGGTAGGCTTTTTTTTTCTTTGACGACAAAGATGTGCTCGGTAATGCGAAAATATCGATCTTTTGGCGAAACGAATCTAAAATACGGAATTTTCAGCAAAACGGATTTTCAGCGAAGCGGGAAAAAAAAAGAAAAAAAAAGTGACGGCAAATTTCCAATAAAAAAAATTAAGTCAGCCGATTTTGACAGGGTCGGTCGGGTAAGGGGAAACAAACTTATTTTTAATTTTGGCCTAAATAATACAGTGTGCTATTCAAATAAAATCTATGCATTGTGTTTTCTGCTCATACGCACATCATTTAACTGAAAATAAACAATATATTGGGCTATTCAGTTCTCTATTTGACTGTCACTTAGAATATCGTTAACATAATAAAACAACCTGAATACTAGATATACAGACGAGAGAGCTCAGGAGATGTTATAAAGACATTGCTACGACAATTTATTTATATATTTAGTTACACAAAGTTATGCATTTAATCTGTGTTTCACTTTCAATATCTGGATCCTCTCTAAAAGTACAGGCTTGAATGCAGCGTTTTTTATGTTCCATTTTTTTGTTGATTCGACGCACGTTATACATACGTTATATGTATATATATATGAACGACATACAAATGTGAATTGATTTTTTTGTGTAGACGATTTACATGTGAGTAACACCGATAAACACACATCAAGTTAATCAAACCTTTGTTTATTTGATTGTTTCTATTATTAAAACCATAGGTGCTGAAGAATATTCAGCCACACCATGTGACCCAGGATATTATTGTCCATTGGGTACAACATCTGCTACACAGTATCCCTGTCCTGCTGGTACCTACTACAACCTTACAATGGCTAGAGACGTTATGGATTGTCTCCCTTGTCCAGGAGGAGACTACTGTGCTACTGATGGACTGGCTTATCCCACTGGAAAATGTTCACAAGGTATGTAGTCACCTCCCCTTCCTGTTTACTGATCAATAGAGAGATTATAACCATGTCATTGTATGCACTGATCGCATCGATGGTGTAATGGTTGAGGTGCTTGCCTTGAGTGCAGTAGAAGGTGGGTTTGAGCTGCGGTTGGGTCAAACCAAAGACTATAATATTACCATGTAGACAGTCGTTTCAGTAAGCTGACACTATAAAAATCCAACTTAGTGTGTTGGTCTATTACAAAACGAACATCATCATCTCATCGAAAGTAACTTGTCTCTCCATGATATGGCTGAAAAATATCTCACTTTGCATTATAGCAATAATCACTCTATTAAAGGAAAAAGATAAAATATTTTTTCCTATTGTAAGCATGATACAGGAGCATTAATTTAAATTGTTGAAGCGAGCAAGATAAAGACGAAAATGTAATCCTACAAAATTAAGAAGAAAAAACTAATAAACTTGAGTTATAGAATGAAAAACAAATAATACCACACTATTGGACCAGTTCCAAAAGAGTTATAGAATGAAAAACAAATAATACCACACTATTGGACCAGTTTCAAAATCCAATCGAAAAAATCATAGAAGGAGGTAAAACCTATAACCCAAAAACAGACATTTGTAATTTATTTGGAGCATTTCACCTTATTGTTACACTACATGTGTTATTGTTATGTTCTTGTAGGATGGTACTGTACTAGTAACTCCAGTTCTGCCACACCCTCAGCTCCAGAGGGTGGGGAATGTCAAGCAGGATTCTATTGTCCTGAAGGATCAGACTCGCCCCTTCAGTGTACCCCAGGAACTTACTGTCAGACCACTGGATTGGCCACACCTACAAATAATTGTACAGCAGGTAAGATTGTAATAGTTGTCACATGTATGCCTAATTAGGAAGAGGGTGTAGACAACAGTTGTTGTTGGCCTGAACTTACGAACATAATTACACCTTATATAAGAATGCTGGATTCTGATTGGTTAATAGCCGTGATATTTTTTACAAATTCAGGCCTTGCATTGTGAATTTGCAGAATTTTTTCTTCGTGTAGGTGTATTTGCATAAGATTTAACTTTTTTTCATGGTATTTGCAAAATCGTATTTGCCGTTTTTACCCTTCACCGAGACGCTTGTAACACAATTTGTAAAACGTTATCAGTTGTGTGTTTTATGTAACAATCGTATTTGCCGTTTTTACCGTTCACAGAGACGCTTGTAACAAAATTTGTAAAACGTTATCAGTTGTGTGTTTTATGTAACAATCGTATTTGCCATTTTTACCCTTCACTGAGACGCTTGTAACAAAATTTGTAAAACGTTATCAGTTGTGCGTTATATGTAACATCATTCGGTAGAATTAAACAGATACATCATGTTAGGTCCTGAAAACGATAAACAAAAGGTATTATTTATTTAGCCAGTGTTCTAAATAATATTCGGTGTAATTAAACAGATATATCATGTTTGGGAGGGGTATTTGCGAAAAATATCAGTATTGAGACTAAATTTCCCTTGCCTATAAAACTTTTGAGGAGGTGTCTTGTACTCGTACTTCAAATTCATCCAATCAGAACACTGGATATATAGTATGAAAAATTTAAGATATTAAAGGGTTATCAGATATGATTGGCTATATTTTGAATACTCTGAAACCACTGGATCAATTGAAACTAAATTTACTAGTAATAGTCAATAAATAAGCTGTAAATGAGCACATTTTCATGATGAACAAATTTGAATGTGGGAAAAATATAACTTTTTTTTATAAATGGAATATGAATATCCCCCCCAAAATTAAAGAGTATTCTTGTTTTATTGACAAATATAAATTTAAAAATAAATAAAAATCATTGCTTTTCACTACTCTGTTGGATAAAATTTGGTCTTGTTTTGGTAGAATTAGAAATCAGTCATTTTTAGTTCACATTAGATATGGTACATTGTACTTTGAACTTTGACCTATTTTTTCAAATGAATTGAATTTGAATTTGAATTTTTGGTGTTTAATGCCACTTTCAGCAATATTTCAGCTATATCATGGCGACCAGTTTTAGTGGTGGAGGAAGCTGGAGTACCCGGAGAGAACCACTGACCCTGGGCAAGCAACTGATAAACTTTATCACTTTGTAATTTACAAAGCTGGGTGCGAACCCACGCCGTATTGGTGATAGGCTTGTATGAGCTGTTAGATCCAACGATCTAACTCATTGAGCCACCCGGGCCCCCTATTTTTCAATAATTTAAACTTTGACCTATGTTACAATTCTAAGATCATTCAATAACCTACTTATATTGATATTAAATATTTCTTTAAGGTTACTATTGCATATTGGAAGCTTCTGTTCCTAATCCTACAGACGGTATAAAAGGAAATGGGTGTCCAGTCGGTCACTACTGCCCTCTGGGAAGTTCAGACAAACAGCCATGCTCCATGGGATACTATCTGGATGTAACCTTGCAGACTGACCTATCTGATTGTAAGCTATGTCCAGGTGGCCAGTACTGTGCTGGATCTGGACTTGAATTACCCACAGGGAACTGTTCAGCTGGATATTATTGTCCAGGAGGTCAAAATATGTCCATGCCAACAGAGTACAAGTAAGTTATATAAAATAATGCTAAGGTCAGGTCAAAGGTCAAGGTTGTCTCAATAATTTGTGGATATGATGATAAAATGCATATGGAATCGATTTTGTCAACTCAATTACGTCAAAGTTCTGATAAATTATGCAAATTATCGAACTAATATTGCAAAATCAAAAAGATTTTAAAATACTGCATTAATATGCAATTGATTTTACATGTACCTTTCACAGTTTTGAACAAGATAATTTTCAATTAAATTCTAGATTATCTAATGCATAATTGTTACAAGACAGAAATCACTGATTTTGATAAAAAAAAAAAAAAAAAAAAAACACACAAAAAAACTGAATTATATTGTTTTATTTCAGTTGTCCAGTTGGCCATTACTGTCCTATGGGTTCAGATGCAGAAATCAGATGTGAGAACGGTACCTACCAGGACCAAGCTACTCAGAGCCTCTGTAAAACATGTCCATCAGGGTACTTCTGTGACAACACTGTCTCTATTGTTGTCCTTGACAACACAACAACAATTTGCCCCATGGGATACTATTGTCCTGAAGGAACGAGGTACAACAACGAATATCCTTGTCCAATTGGAACCTTCAATAATAGAACAGGTAAGTACAGTCAAACCTGTCCATGTGGTCACCTCTATTAAGCAGTTCCCTCTATTAAAAGGTCACCTCTTTCTTGTCCTTTCATATGAATCGTTTAAGAGGTCATCTGTCTTATAAGGCCACTTTTTCTTTGGCCCAAATGTGACCTCTTAATACAAGTTTGATTGTATAGAAGGTAACAAAATGTTTGATGGGCAAATGTATTAGTCCAATTAGAAAAGGGTTTACAAATGGGTTAGAAGTACTGTTTATGGGCAAATATGAGTGTGACCAATTAAAAAGGGGTTAACAAATCGATTATAACTACTGGTTATGGGTAAATGTAAGGGTCCAATTAGAAAGGGGTTAATAAATGGGTTAGGACTACTTGTTATGGGTTTACATCATGGCAATCAGTATTATTGGTGGAGGAAGTGGGAGAACCTTTAGAAAACTAGCAACCATCTGCTAGTTGCAGACAAACTTTATCACATAAAGTTATATTGAGTACACTTTCGTAGGTGGGAATAGAACTCATAAATTTAGGCACAGATTGCAAAAGTAGATCTTAATACAACTACCATATGGTGATGGCTGTGATGACCATAAAAATTTGGCTTGATTTTATTTTATTTTTCCAAGTATAAGTCTTTGTGTTTCTAGCTAGTGTAGGACAAGAGATTGTCATCAGCACTGGAGAGGTTAAGAAATAGTAGCTATGTTTTGTGCTAAAAATATGACTTGAAGTAGTAATCAGTATTAGTAATAGTCTTTATTCATTGGTTACTATGCCTTTTAGTTGCTAGAATTATGACAAAGTGTATGTACTGTAGTTAATTGTGTATATTACACTTTCTTTTGCTAACAAACTTTTTAATCAGCCTTGATGAGTATAATACAGAAGAATTAAGATAGCAAATATACTTCTATGACACATCAGCTATTGAAACATCAAAAGAAGTGTTGTGTATTATACATAAATGTGCAATGTACATAACAATTTACGGTAGTTGTTAAAACTGTTTTTATTGAAATCCTTAGGAGATTATTAATAAAACCATACTTTATTATATTATTATTTTGACTATTTTTACAGGTCTACAAATGATGACTGACTGTACACCATGTCTTGGGGGATATTATTGTCCTATGGTTGGCATGGTAACACCTATTGACCTTTGTGACTCAGGATTCTTCTGTAAACAATATGCTAACATTTCAACACCAGATCAAGGTAGATAACTCTTTAACATTATTTTTAATTAGAAATCCAAGATGGCTGGCAATGGAAGACATGTTTTAGCATAGGTTACCTATGTGAAAATGTTGCGAATTTTTCCTTCCGTGAAAAGTTTGAAGATGCCAAAGGGGCAATCAGAAGCGGTAATTGGAGGAAGGACAGACAGTACACTGGCCAAAATAACTCACAAATTTAGTGTCCATGTTTCTCTACCAAGGTTGTGTAAGAACTTAAAATGGTCACCATTAAACTGAATGTCATACAGCACTCTATATATATCATTGAACTTCCTGAATATAGCTGAAATACAGCTCACTGGGAATTAATCAATAATAAATCTATCAATGACTGTATACCTCAGTATGCTTTGTTAACTTCATGGTAAATGTCAAATTTGATAGTAGGCTGGTTATGGTTTATGGTGTTTAACGTCACTTTCAACAATATTTCAGTTATATCGTGGTTGACAATTTTATTAGTGGAGGAAACAGGAATACCCGGAGAAAACAACTGACTTGTCGCAAGTCACTGACAAACTTTATCACATAATGTTGTATCGAGTACAACTCGTCTGAGCGAGATTCGAACTAACAACTTTAGTGGCGATAGACACTGATTGTATAGGTAGTTGTAATTCAAATTTGACTACAGATATTCCATTATATGATAAAAGTAAAGTTGAAAATTTAATCATTTTTCAACTTTCAGGAGCTGATGCCAATGTTTGTCCACAAGGATACTATTGTACAGTGGGTACTGCGGATCCTATACCTTGCCCTAAAGGAACATTTAGTAACGGAACTGGATTGGAAGCTGAGGTTGACTGTGTATTGTGTCCAGCTGGTAGTTACTGTGCTGAGACAGGAATGACTAATACAAGTGGCCTTTGTAATGAGGGGTAAGTGACCTTTGTATTAAATATTAAGGGATAAGTGACCTTTGTATTAAGTATTAAGGGATAAGTGACCTTTGTATTAAGGGATAAGTGACCTTTGTATTAAGTATTAAGGGATAAGTGACCTTTGTATTAAGGGGCAAGGGTTATGGTGTTTAACACCACTTTTAACAATATTTCAGTTATGTCATGGTGGTCAGTTTTATTGGTGGAGGATACTGCTGAATACCACCGACCTGTCTCAAGTCACTGACAAACTTTATCACATAATGTTGTATAGAGTACACTTCACAATGAACGGGATTCCAACTCACAACTGATTGGCACTGATTGTACAGGTAGTTGTAAATCCAACTACCATACGATCAAGACCAGGACAGCCCCTCCTTTGTGTTAATTGAAAGACAAATCATTAAATGTGATGTCAACATTAGCAGTTGCTTAAAACAATTTATTGGAAGAAATGCATTATTTAACTAACAGTAGATGGTGAAATAAATTATTTTCTTCTCTTCATTAAAATAATTTAGTTTTGAGGTCGCCACTGATATAAATACAGTAAAGAACAACTGGTGTCTTGAATAAATATTGATATATTTGATATTTATTAAGTAATGAATAATAAATATAGAGTTGCGTATTATACATAATTGCATACTATGCACTGGCAATCACGGTAATTTTAATTTTATAGCTACTACTGTGAAATATCGTCCAACCATTCAAGAAGAGCTATCTGCCCTGTGGGTCATTACTGTCCTGAAGGCTCTGGTGCACCCACTCCATGTCCTAGTGGAAAATATACCAACACAGAGGGTCTAGCTAATGAAACACAGTGTACATCATGTGACCCTGGAAAGTACTGCAATGATTCAGGTATGGCGACTTTAGTTCTGCAATTTTTAAGGTAAAATGTATAACTTAGTAATGAAAATGTTAATTTTATTTTAAAACAAAGGTAATTAACTGCTTAAGCAAAAAAAAATAATTCAAATTTTTGAAATTTTATTTGAAATTATATCAAAAGAGCTAATTCGTTGAATCTGATGTGTTGGTGCGACCTCAGAATCGGGACAATATTTTTAATGGCAATACTTGCTTTGCCATCGAATTCAGAATTTTTATATTTTTCAATAAAAAATGAAATTTTACCACAAATAAAAAGCATTATTTTTATTTTTACAGGCTTGTCCACATATACAGGAGATTGTGATCCAGGTTTCTACTGTCCAGGTGGTGATTCTGTGCCAAATCCAATTGCTACACCATGTCCCATTGGTCTACATTGTCCAATGGGAAGTGGCCTACCAGTACCATGTGAACCAGGAAGTCATACAAATCTAACCCAGCAGTCTGAATGTCTGACATGTCCTGCTGGCTTCTATTGTGTACCAGAAGAAGTTATAGCAGGTAGCTATAATATTTGAAATAACTTTAATGGTTAGGGTTAGGATTAAGGTATTGTGTTTAACGCCACTTTCAACAATATTTCAGTTATATTACGGTGGTTAGTTTTATTGGTGAAGGAAGCCGAAGTACCCAGAGAAAACCACCGACATAAAGTTGATGCAACCTCGCCATGAGCGGAATTCGAACTCACAACATTAGTGGTGATAGGCACTGATTGCACAGGTAGTTGTAAGTCCAACTACCATACCATACAATCACGACCATAACGGTCCTCTTTTTTTGTGAGTGAGTAAGTGATTGTTGTTTAACTTCAAGTGAGCAATTTTTCAGTTATATCATGGTTTGGTTTGGTTTATGGTGTTTAATGCCACTTTCAACAATATTTTAGTTATATCGTTGCAGTCAGTTTTATTGGTGGAGGAAACTGGAGAAAAAACCACTGACCTGCCGCAAGTCACTGACAAACTTTATCACATAATGTTGTATACGGAAATTCAATCTCACAACTTTAGTGGTGATAGGAATTGATTGCACAGGTAGTTGTAAATCCAACTACCATGCAATCACAACCATAACAGTCCTCTTTTTTGTGAGAGAGTGATTTTTCAGCTATATCATGGGGAGATCAAGATACATTCCATTGAAATGATGATGAGGTCCGCTTTGTACTAGATCAGCAGGCTTAGTTGAATCTTTATAGTGCTAGCTCACTGAAACAACAGTCCACAGGTAGACATGTCACTCCACTTGGTCACATTATCCACCGAATATGCATAAAACTTTATAGTTAAAACCACTGCATTAATATTGTGTTTATCCTGCAGAAAGATCACATTTAATCCATCGATGTTTATATTTTGAATTAAATAATAAAATTAGACAATTATCCTTTGATTGCATCTTTTGATATTTTTTTGTCAACAGGAATCGATCTGGATTTAAAAGTTTTACAAAGCTCAATAGGTAAAACGTGTGATGGGTACCAGAAATATTACAAAAATTTATCCAGTCAATGCAATTTGACTTCTCAAATAGAACAAGTGGATGATTAATAGTAAACTCACATGTTCTGATTGATTTTTTTTTGTATCAACCAAGTATTCATCCATTTATGTTAATGACTTTCAAGTTGTGTTCTAATTCCAATCGGTCATCTTGGAAAAAGTTTCTCAGAACCTATCGTAGTATATAATCCGCACCCCCTTCCTATAAAATCCTTTTGAGGGTAAATTTATGCGGCTAATACAAGGCTTTTTACGGTAATTAAACATCCTTCTACTTTTCAACAAAGCTTGCCAAAAAAAAATTGTGAATGTCCATAAGTAGGACCATATGTGACCTGTAATGGAGTTTCTTCAGATCTCCTTCCCTGCAACATCAGTAAAGGGAAGCAAGTGAGAGAGATGAGATTTAATCAGATTGACATATCATATGTGTTTTGGAAGTTTGTCATTAAATTAGGGATGATTTTTTTTTCAGTTAGATAATTGATTTCAGCTATTTTTCGGTGAAAAAGAAATTCCGAAAATTGCAGGACACAGTCATAACAGGTGTAGATGGTTTCAGCTATTTTCATTGATTTTCAGTTATTTTATTTTCTATCTAGAATCATTCCTGTTAAATTGAAATTAAATTTAAGGTGGTACCATACACTACAGGGAGATAACTCTTTAAAATCAGTTGAACGTTTTGATCATATGATGTTTGTATGCAGATTTCAAGCATCTCGGTGATCAAAACCACAGAGAGAAAAGCTGCTATGTGGCTAGTGAATTTATAGCTCTGAGTCTGTTGGTTGGAATTTGTTAAAATTTTGATATTTATTACTGTGGATATATTCAAACGCACTGCCAAAAAAATAAGAAAATTAAACGAGCAGATCAAATTTTACCTGAAGTGTATGGTACCACCTTAAAGCAGTATAAGCTTCTTTTTTGTTAATTTTATGACAACAAATTCAAACTGTTTTTTGTTTGTTTTTGTTTTTAGATGTTTCTAATATCGTATTATGTTATGAATTTTTCAGGTTATTATTGTCCCGAGGGTCAAGTTGTGAGAGATCCTTCAGCATATATCTGCCCTGTTGGATACTATTGTCCCCAGGGATCAGCCAGTCAGACATTATGTGCCTCTGGTACTTATCAAGATGAGGCCGGACAGTCTCTGTGTAAGGAATGCCCTGAAGGTTTCTACTGTGACAGCTCTTTAGGACCGATCGTGAATTATACAATATATCTATGTCCAGAAGGTTAGTATTTAATATGAAGTGTTAGCATTTGTTTTTAATTAAACATGTTTTATTTGCTTAAGATATCAGCAAATAGATTAGGGCTAAGATTGTGGTGTTTAACACCACTTTCAACGATATTTCAGTTATATCACGGCGGTCATTTTTATTGGTGGAAGAAACCGGAGAAAACCCCCGATCTGCCACAAATCACTGACAAACTTTGGGATTGGGCACAAGTTATGACAACAATTATTTAAAGCCTGCTCCCTACAATTTACAATTAATTATATACATGACAGCAACTATAAAGATGTAGAAATACAGCATGCCCATTTACCCTCTGCAGAGGGTTTTTTTTCCGCCACAATAGGCCTTGTAGGGACTTTCTATATGCAGCGGTACAAAGTTAAGGAAAAAACAGCAATTGTACCCCATTGTACCCCCAGTTTCAAAACTCAGTGGGCACCCTGAGAAAAACAATGCACAGAAATATGGAAAAAAATATTAAGAAGTTTATCATCACCTTTGCAAAGCCATTTTGCTATATCGATATCAAATAGATAATGTAATGAATTATTATGCATGCTTTGTTTTCAGGTCATTATTGTCCAAATGGTACGAAAGTCTCTAACCAGTATCCCTGTCCTGCTGGTACCTTTAACAACGGTACAGGATTACGCTGGGACACAGAATGTTCAGCTTGTCAAGGTTTGTTACATTTCATTTCTTGTTGAAATTGTATTTTCATATATATTTACAAAAAAGAATCAAGGTAATTTGTTGCCACAGTATATTAAGCATAAATGTTTAAGAAAAAATTTCGAAAATTCTGAATGGCTAAGTTTCACATGTTGCAAGCTTTTTACTAAGGTCCACACTTTTAGTTGGATTTTTATCATGCTAGCTCACTAAAACAACAGGCCACAAGTAAACATGCTACTTCACTCTGACAAACTATCCTCACTACAAGCTAACCAGTTTTTTCTCATATTCCTTAATGAAATGTGCATGCTTAGCTGAAAAGCATCAAATACCAATTAAATAGCCTTTAGCTTGACCCGACCTGGAGCCGAAACCTATAATCTACCGCAGTCCAGATAAACATGTTAAACATTACACCACAGAGTAAGATAGTGAGTGAGTGATTGTTGTTTAACACCACAGCAAATTTTCAGCTATATCATGGCGAGAACAAGTTAATTTTCAATGAGATGATGATGAGGTTCGCTCTGTACTAGATCAACACGCAGAGTTGGATTTTTATAGTGCTAGCTCACTGAAACAACATTTCGTGGATAAACATGTCGCTCCACTCGGACACATTATTCTGATTCCGTGCCAAACAGTCTTTGCTCTTTCTCCTTAATGCTGTGTGCTTAGCGGAGAAGCAACAAATACCAATTTTATAGTCTTTGATTTGACTCGATCGGGGCTTGACCCACAATCTACCGCATTCGAGGCCAGCACGCTAGCCAGTACACCACAGAGTAAGATAAGATAATAAAAGAAGGATATTTTTTTGTGCTTTCAGGTGGATACTATTGTACCAGTGGAACTACGAACCCAATACTACCATGCAGCGAGGGTTTCTACTGCAGATCTGGAGCCATGACAGCAGGTCCTACACAAGATATCAACGCTAACGAATGCCCAGTAGGCCATTACTGTCCAGAACAAACAATAGAACCTGTACCCTGTCCTCGGGGAACATTCTCTAATAATGTACGACTCAGAAATGAAACAGATTGTACGCCTTGTACTAAAGGTATGTATTGTACCACAAAGCATCCTCAAATTTCAGTCTTAAGAAATTAACCTTATAACCAAGAGGCATTGTTAAATGTCATTCTAAAGAAAATAACCATGTACTCAAATGTCATTCTAAAGAAAATAACTGTGTACCCAAATGTCATTCCAACAAATTATTCTTGTATCCAAGTGTCTACAAATTTAACTGTTTCCTCAAATAATTTTAGATTTGTGAATCAAAATTTATTTGGTACCATGAACTAAGTTGTGATGCGAAGGTAGGTATATTCCTTACCTAATATAAATATTCACAATTTTGATGTTGATAACCTAACTAATTTAAATATCATGAAATTGATGTTTATTAGTACCTAATTTGAATATTCATGACTTTGAGATTGATTCACAACTTTAAGGTTTATTACTTCCTAATTTGAATATTCATGAATTATTTTTCTCCAAATGCTACATTTCCTTCCACCAATAAAACTGACTGCCATGATATAACAGTGTCATTAAATACCAATGACTCTAAAATCTATATCATATACCTTCAGAACTATTATCTGTGCCACGATATAGCTGAATTACTGCTACAGTTGGTGTTAAACACCAATCAATCAATCACATCTATCATGGAAATTTTTTTTTTTAAAGCAATGATGGTCAACAGTTCTACCAATATCAACGAATCGATTAACCACTTTTTATCTCAAATCGTTACACACAAAAAAGGACCGTGGACTATATGTCACAAAATGAAATTTTCTGAATTTTGAAGCTTTAATTGTAGGGTTTTACTGTAATGACACTGCTCTAACCACTCCCACCGGGCCTTGTACAGCTGGATATTACTGTGTCGTGGGCTCTGATAACCATGCCCCGACCATCTGTACCGCAGGCCGATACTGTCCAGAAGGATCACACACACCAACAAGATGTCCAAGTGGAACATTCTCAAACACGACAGGACTTGTAGCAGAGACAGACTGTACTAATTGTACGGCAGGATCTTACTGTCAGTCTACAGGACTAACAGACGTGGAGGGGCCATGTACACAGGGATATTATTGTCCCGAAGGTAAGCATGTAGCAGGATTTTAGATACAGATTGCAGTCAAACTTGTATTAAGAGGTCACCTTCAAGACAAAAAAAAGTGGTCTTTTAAGACAGGTAACCTTGTTAAAAGAGGTTAGATTTATATAAAAAAAAATTCAGACAGGACAAGAAAAAGGTGACATTTTATAACATGTGACAGCATTGGCAAGTTTGACTAGGATTGGCATAGAGGGCATTCCAAGCATTATGTCCTGCATTTGGTTTCCACTCAATAGCTTCAGCTGCCCTCAAGCAAATCATTTGAAATGTATACACAAGATCAGGAACCACCAAGGGAAGTTGGATTTCGGACTTTTTCACATTTTGGAGTTGTGCTTCTGTTTCTTGTAGCAGGGGCATCCGTATCCCATTGACACAGTCTTCCATTTTTTTCTTTGCTGAATTTGTGTGCTCCTGTTTCTTGTAGCAGGAGCATCCGTATCCCATTGACACAGTTTTCCATTTTTTTCTTTACTGAATTTGTGAACAAAATATAAATGTAGAAAGTATTGTCCTTTCAATAACTGATTGTATACCATACTTATCTTCTGTACAATACTCGCCTAATATGGCCAAATTATTTTCTGAGAATTTTTTTTAATCAGATATGATGTGAAATAATACCCTTGGTTATATTCTACCATTTTCACTCTTAATTTTTTTCACAAAAATTTAAATATGTTTTAGGGTCAGACAGAGCAAACAAGATCATATGTCCCATTGGACTACATTGTCCTGAAGGAAGTGATGAACCAAGATCATGTCTCTCTGGATTCTTCACTAACAGAACTGGAGAATGGCAATGTGAAATCTGTCCAAATGGGTGAGTGTCATATAAGAGTTATTTCCCTTTATATCATACACAAAATGATGGTATGAGCCTCAACATATTGTCTTTCAAAATTACACTATGAAATTGGATAGAGAACGAAAACATAGAAATAAGAAATAATTATACCCCCACTCCACCGGAGGGGGGGTATACTGTTTTACCTCTGTCCGTCCTTCCCGTCCGTCCAAGATATTTTTCGTCGCATTTTTATCAGCAACTATTGATGGCAGAAATCTGATATTTGGTCACAAGCTTCATATAGGTATGCTATATTGTGGGAAGCGTTTTTGGACCCGTCAGATTCCTATTTCCTGTTTGCCGACTTAGTTGGTCTTTATTTAAAATGAATTGTTTTCCTTTATAATCAAGATTAATAATTTCTAAATGTACAAATGGCTTGATTGATTGATTTATTGTGTTTTAATGCTGTTTTCAGCAATATTTCAGCTATATCATGGTGATCAGTTTTAGTGGAGGAAGAGGCCAGAGTACCCGGAGAGAACCACTGACCATGGGCAAGCAACTGGTAAACTTTATCACTTGCGGCTGCACGTCGAGTGCACCCCTTTCTTGTAATTTACAAAGACGTGCACAAACCCACGCTGTAGTGGTGATAGGCTTGATGAGTTGTTGGGTAATCCAACTACAAATGGCTGTTTCAATAAATTCTAAACATATATAACTGTATGAATAGTTTCCTTATGTTCAAATTGCTGCACTAAATGTAATAAGAAGGGGATAAAATGTTGATCTACCGTTGACCCCTATTGTTTATGTTTTGTAGATTTTACTGTTTACCAGAGAACGTGACGGCTGGAGTTCCAACATCAGGTTATTTTGATTGTCCAGCTGGTTACTATTGTGCTAACGGAACAGGTCTTGACTGGCAACCATGTCCTAAAGGGACATATAGCACCAAGACAAATCTATATATGGTAAGACAAGTTGTTTAAAATGACAGATTTCAACTTTACGGTGCTGTATTTTATAGAATTCTTCTTCTTTTGAAAAATTAACAGCATCGGTGGTGTAATTGTAAGCATGCTCGCCTCGAGTATGGTATATCGTGGGTATGAGCCTTTGTCTTGTCAACTACAAAATTGGTATTTGTTGCTTCTCTGCTAAGCAAGGAATAAGAGCAAAGATTATTGTTTCAGTGAACTAAGTATGTTGAACTAGTACAGAGCAGACGTCACCATCATCATCATCTCATCAAAATGTAACGTGTTCTTTTTCTATGTCAAAGTCACCTGGTGTAATACTATCAAACTAAACATGTTGAACTAATACTATCAAACTAAGTATGTTGAACTAGTACAGAGCAGACGTCACCATCATCATCATCTCATCAAAATGTAACGTGTTCTTTTTCTATGTCAAAGTCACCTGGTGTAATACTATCAAACTAAACATGTTGAACTAATACTATCAAACTAAGTATGTTGAACTAGTACAGAGCAGACGTCACCATCATCATCATCTCATCAAAATGTAACGTGTTCTTTTTCTATGTCAAAGTCACCTGGTGTAATACTATCAAACTAAACATGTTGAACTAATACTATCAAACTAAGTATGTTGAACTAGTACAGAGCAGACGTCACCATCATCATCATCTCATCAAAATGTAACGTGTTCTTTTTCTATGTCAAAGTCACCTGGTGTAATACTATCAAACTAAACATGTTGAACTAATACTATCAAACTAAGCATGTTGAACTAGTACAGAGCAGACGTCACCATCATCATCATCTCGTCAAAATGTAACGTGTTCTTTTTCTATGTCAAAGTCACCTGGTGTAATACTATCAAACTAAACATATTGAACTAATACTATCAAACTAAGTATGTTGAACTAGTACAGAGCAGACGTCACCATCATCATCATCTCATCAAAATGTAACGTGTTCTTTTTCTATGTCAAAGTCACCTGGTGTAAACAGCCTGTTTAATATCCTCCTGACATGTTAAAAAAAAATGTTTATTTTTCCATATTCAGTCAAGCTTGCCCTAATGGTCACCTAGTGTAAATTTCCCATTTAAAACCCTCCTGAATGTATTGATGTGTTATTTTAGCTAAAAATAAGCGTTCATCTCACTAATACGATCAACGGCCACTCAAAATTTATCCCATCGTATCAGTTTACCAGTATAGAATGGTCACTTTTCATTCTAGACTTTAAAGAATCATATTTAATCAACTTTTGAGGTGTTCTCAATACATGATTATACAAATCAAGCCATCAAATCATTGAACCATTAACTGTAAATTGTTACAAAACCACTGGAGCATTGCAAATAGACTGCTATTTTTTCTGACAACAGTAAAACGTGAATCATTGCGGACCGGAACTGAAAATCCAGATAAACAGCAGACATGATGAAGGTTATTACAGAAACGCATCATACACACTAAATTTGATATCTACCTATATTTTTTTTCCGTCATTTTTTGCTTTGTCCAAACTCCATGATAATACAAGTTTGAATGTGTCTTTACCATAGGAATACTTGATCTAAGACTTCAACTTTGCAGCCATTTTATTTTAAAGAATTCTACTTCAATATAAAAAGGGTTTCTATGAAACCAAACGGTCAAACATACCCATGTGGTCACCTCTATTAAGCAGTCACCTGTATTAAAAAGTCACCTTTTTCTTGTCCTGTAATAGAAAATTTCATATGAATTGAACCTCTTATTAGGCCATTTTTTTCTTCAAACCCATGTGGTCACCTCTATCAAGCAGTCACCTGTATTAAAAGGTCACCTTTATATTTTCCTGTAATAGAAAATTTCATAATTATGAATTGAACCTCTTTTAAGAGGTCACCTGTCTTATAAGGTCATTTTTTTCTTCATGCCAAATGTGACCTCTTAATACTGGTTTGTCTGTATATCTTTACTACAAAAAAGGTGAATTTTAAAGAGAGATGGAACCAGAAAATTATAATAGCCAATCACAATTTGTCATTAATCTTTTCTTCAGGTGACCCAATGTACAGATTGTGATGGAGGAAAACATTGTTCTGTAGAGGGATCTACAGCTGTAACTGGAGATTGTGATGCTGGCTACTACTGTCAATCTGGTGTAGATAGACCAAACCCAGATAATTCTGCTACAAACAGCACTTACCCACCTACTTGTCCACTTATTGGAGGTCACACAGGTAGGACATACTTTTTTTCTTTTTTTTTTCAATAGTCAGGATTTTACATAACCCCTACACCACCACCTGACTAAGGTGTCTGGGTTTTTTTCCCAAAATATATACTAATATATAGTACATGTACAATTTGTGACTATTTGGTTTTTTTTTAACAAATTTTTAAATTAAATTATAATACACATATAAATTATTTGTAATTTGCTGACATTTTCATTCACTCAACAACTCACACACCCATTCTTTTCACTCCTCCACTCAATTTTCTCACTTTGTACACTTGCTCCTATTGTAAGACATACTTGCCAACAGTTCCGTTTTTGGCGGAATTGTTCTGATTTTTACCTTGTTATTCCGCATTGCGGATTTAACTTTGATTGTTCTGCTTTCCATTTTTCTCTTTATAATTTATCTTGAAAACTCTTGTAGATCACTACATTATATTGTAATCTAAGATACAAACGTGATAATGATTATTTCTATGCTTAATTGTGGTGAAATATAGAAATTCTTCGGAGGAAAATATGTTTAAGAATTCACGGGAATTGTTGCTAAGTCATCAAAATGAGCCTTTAATGCATTCTGTACGGTTTGCAAATGTGACTTTTTGCAATATCTCACAGGAATGTCACTGAAATTACACTTTACAGCATCTTAAAAGTTATAAAGATGAAAATTACGCTATAGCAGTCTGCACACCATGAGAAGAAGTCCTGTCTTTTCACCATGTTGATTTATTTTCTGTTACATCCTTGTGGATGCTTTCATGCTTTCTTTAGTGACTGTGGACGTCTTTAAAAAACTAGATTATGTGTGTGTGTGTGATTTGTTTGTATTTGTTTTGCAACTGTGCCCACTAATTCACTCTTTCACACTCTTCGGGGTTGGCAAGGATGGTAAGTAGACACCTAACCCCTACTTGTCCACTTATAGGAGCTCACACAGGCAACTCAACACACTACACACCTACTTAGATCACTGCAAAAATTATAATTAATTTAACGTATCAATTTCAATATTTTGGCGTCAAAATTTGTAGAGTAAAATTTTGTTTCTATTCTTATAGGTTATGGTGATATTTGTCCAAAGGGTTACATGTGCCCTACAGGTAGTGAACTACCACAGGAATGTCTCGCAGGAACATACCAGGATCAAGAAGGTCAAAGTGCATGCAAAACATGTCCAGAGGGATTCTATTGTACGACAAACTCTACTGACTTTTCCGACAAACCATGTCCAGTTGGCCATTACTGTCCAACAGGAACAACACATGCCAACCAATATCCATGTGCTATTGGGACGTACAACCCTGTACAGCAACAGACAAACATTACGGCTTGTTTGGAATGTGATGGAGGCAAATATTGTCCAACGAGTGGTGCCGAGTTACCAGCAGGAAATTGCAGGTGAGATAGAAAGTGAAATTACCTCCCTTGTCCAAGAAAATTCTTGCTCTTAGCCAAGATAATCACCAACTTAGCCAAGATAATCACCAACTTAGCCAAGAGAGATCACAATTTTACTCAAGTGACTTCTCTCTTATAGTCATATTAAATAAAAGGAAATGCCCTTTTTGTGGTTTCTGCTCAATAACATAAGTTACCCTTAAGCAAATACATGTAGTTTGAAATTTATACACAAGGTGAGAAACCATAAAAAGAAGACTAAGTTCAGTTTCGGACTTAACCACTTTTTCTATATCTGTAGTTATGCCCCTTAATTTACTGAAAAATGGATGTTTACATGAATTGGAAGAGGGAGCATCCGCGTCCTATGGGCACATTCTTATATTTTTTATCTCTCAGTTTCTCTGTACAGATTCTCAATAAGATTCCTTGTTAACTTGATGCCGTTGTGGTCGTGATCGTATGGTAGTTGGATTTACAACTACATATGCAATCAGTGCATATCACCACTAACGTTGTGAGTTCGAATCCCGCTCATGGCGAGGTTTACTCGATACAACATTATGTGATAAAGTTTGTCAATGACTTGCAACATGTCAGTGTTTTCTATGGGTACTCCGGTTTCCCCCACCAATAAAACTGACTGCCATGATATAACTGAAATATTATTGAAAGTGGCATTAAACACCATAACCCTAACCCTTTTTAACTTCATGTTCTAGGCTAGTAATGTTGTCTTTACGTTTCAGTGCTGGATGGTACTGTACCAGTGGATCCACAAAGACCATGCCGTCTGACGCTGCCGAGGGAGGTAGATGTGTAGTAGGTCAGTATTGCCCAGAGGGAAGTCAAGCACCCAATGAATGCCCAGGAGGAGAGTATTGTCAGACAACTGGACTTGCAATGCCAACAGGAATATGCTTAGCTGGTAAGTTAATAATATTAATATTAAATTTATATGTTATGTGCTTTACTAATGTTAACGAGGCCGGGATAAGGTACCGGTACTTTATGTATTCAATTAACAAATGTACAGATTTCAATAAAAATATCACACTTGAAAAAAAAAAGAAAAACATTTATATTTCTCCACTCAAGATTTCAAATGTTAAAGGAAATTGGCTGGAATTCTCTTGCAGAAATATAACCATGATGGTAATTAAAGATATTGCAAAAATTTAACTAACTGGTTATACATGCTAAGAATACAAGAAATATGTTATACCTGTCTTTCTCAATTATCCATTTTTATTTTGTATGTGCATCTATTTATCTCTTTTAACAGGTTACTATTGTAATATTAGTGCCTTTGTACAGACCCCACCCCCAGGGATGACAGGCGACAGATGTCCATCTGGTCATTATTGTCCAACTCAGAGTAGTACGCCTACACCATGTCCTATTGGTTATTACTATGGATTAGAGGGAGCCACTCAGGAAACAGACTGTATTATATGTACCAAAGGTCAGTTGTACTTTTAGTTCAAATAATATTTTTAGTATTTCCTCATTTTCTAATTGTGAGATCCATTTCATGACCATTTGCCTTTATTTTGACAATTTTTATTTTGAATGAATTCTCAATATACATTTATGATTTGTAAAATATATCGCTATCCAGTAGTTGACAAAAGTCAGTTGTACTTTTATAACTGATTGTTGACAAAGGCCAGTTGTACTTTTATAACAGTCAACAAAGATCTTGTATTTATATGATAGTAGACAAAGGTCAGTTGTACTTTTATAACTGATAGTTGACAAAGGTAAGTTTTATTTTATTTTTATATTAAATTTATATTTTGAAAAAATAATCATTGTCCATGTATATCTAACTTCCACAACAACACAAAGTTTCCTTCTTTTTTTTTTGGTAATCTTAAATAAATATATATAATTATAGGAAAATATTGTGGAGCCTATGGACTTTCTGCTGAATCTGGAGACTGTGACCCAGGGTACTATTGTCCTGAAGGACAGACAGTAGCCACACCAGCCAACTATAGCTGTCCCCTGGGGTATTTCTGTGTAGGAGGAAAAGAGCTGGCAGAAGCTTGTCCATCAGGAACATATCAGGTATGCCATGCTACACATCCGTTTTAAAGGTCTCTAGCCCATTGCTGTTAAAATTAGGCAAAAATCATCATATCTCACACTTTTCTTCATTTGACAACCCTGTTAGCCATGCCTCTGTATTATATCTGTCCCTTCAAAAACTTCTTTGAAGCCGAGGAAAGAATTTGCAGTGCTTTTTCATCAGGAACATTTAAAGTGTAGGAAATTATTTCCCCATAGTTACTACAGCTATAATGATCAGATCAATCATAAAACTTTTATTAAATGAAAGAATTACAAATTATTGGGAGTATTGAGAAGGGTTATGGTGTTTAACGCCACTTTCAACAATATTTCAGTTATATCATGGCGGTCAGTTTTATTGGTGAAGGAAGCCGGAGTGCCCGGAGAGAAAACCACTGAACTGTCGCAAGTCACTGACAAACTTTATCACATAATGTTGTATCACCTCACCTGAACGGGATTCAAACTTACAACTTCAGTGGTGATAGGCACTGATTGCATAGATAGTTATAAATCCAACTACCATATGATCACGGCCACAATGGCCTCTAGATCCAGTTGGATCACTATATATCCAGAAGAATCAAATTCATCAATTATCGTTTGACTGTTTTGTTTTATTGTATAAATTTCAGGATGAACCAATCCAAAGTACATGTAAGACTTGCCCAGCTGGTTTCTACTGTAACGCTACGTTTGGTCCTGTTATCAACTATGCTACCTACGTCTGTCCGGAGGGATTTTTCTGTCCTGACGGAACCAGATATCCAGAAGAATTCCCCTGTCCAAAGGGAACATTTAACAACAGAACAGGTTTGTATTCAGTTTTCTTTGCAAAAAAAGATGACTGTTGAGTTTTGTTTGAGTGAGTGAGTGAGTGACTGATCGTTGTTTAATGCCAATTGAACAATTTTTCAGCTATATCATGGCGAGAACAGCACATTTGAGGCGAGTACACTAAGCATTACAGTACCGATGTGGTTGAGATTTGTTCGAAATAAACATGATTATTGAGGGTCATTTATTATTTTGTACTATTTTTTAAGCTAGAAAACAGAGTTTGGAAACTTTATGACCTGAAATCATTTTCAGGGCTTGATTGTATTAAAATTTTATTGAATTGTTAAAAATTCTCATAAACCAATTAAATTACACCATTCATCATTTGCAGCTTACTGTCATTAATTTTAATACATATAGAATATTGGCAGTTATGAAGATCGAGACAGACATTATCACTAGTATCGCAGTGAGTCCGATGGAGCGAGTTGTGATTATGTATGTCTATTCAGAAGGTTAAAACCTGATAATTTATTTTGATTTTTGTTTCTTTCAGGTTTGAATAGTACATCAGAATGCTCCGATTGTGTCGGAGGAATGGCGTGTGACGTGGAAGGATTGACATATCCCATAAGGCCATGTTCTGCCGGTTACTACTGTAGACAGAGTGCAGACTCAACAACACCAAACCTAGGTATTCATTCTAAAGGAAATTCAATTATGATTGGGTAACATTTTTACAACATAGATTAAATGTTTAGCTTTCCTTCTGGTAAGGGGGAGTCTTGAGGTTATTTTTTCTTTTAGTTAAAATGAATAAAATGTTGTATTAAGGTGGTACCATACACTACAGGGAGATAACTCTTTAAAATCAGTTGAACATTTTGATCATATGATGTTTGTGTGCAGATTTCAAGCATCTCGGTGATCAAAACCACAGAGAGAAAAGCTGCTATATGACTAGTGAATTTATAGCTCTGAGTCTGTTGGTTGGAATTTGTTAAAAATTTTATATTTATTACAGTGGATATGTTCAAACACACTGCCAAAAAAAATAAGAAAATTGAACGAGCATATCAAATTTTACCTGAAGTGTATGGTACCACCTTAAGTATAACTTTAGTCCAATTTTCACATATTTGGACTTTTCTATTGTATTTTGATTTATATCCGATCCTATGAAACGGCAGGTTTTTTTGGTTCCATGTATTGATATGTTATTTCAATCATTTTCAACTCCAAATTTATAATTTAACTACTATGGCAACATAGGACCCCAATATAAGCAACGATCTTTTGCTTACTTCATTTTATTCTTGTTAAATATCACTATGTATAATTTTGTGTATTCTATCCTCTATGCAACTTAACATACTGTAATTAAATGTTTTACAGTTAAACCTTGTTATCTTGAACTTTGATTTAAAAAATTTAAAATCTTCAATGTTTAACTCGAAGAAACCATATGATCCGTGCATAGTAGTTTTACAATACAGATAACGTACTACAATATTAATATGACACACATGTTCTGTTCACTTCGGCTCTGACACAAAAAGGTTCAACTCTTCTTGAATACAGGGTTGATCAGGCCTCTCGGTCATAAAACTTTCAAGTAAGGGCTCCGTTCTCAAACCCAAAAATTGTCCGATGAAATGTATTTATAAGAGAAAAGACATCCTGATTGGATGTTTTCAAGTACGAGCATAAAACTCATACTCTAAAGTTTTATGATCATAAGGCCTAAACTCTTTAACACTTTACTGGTGTAATCATTTTGATTGGTTTATATTTTTTCCTTAGCACCACTTGCCGATACATGTCCAGCTGGTTATTATTGTCCAGAACAGACAGCTGATCCTGTTGGTTGTCCTGAGGGTAGTTACAGCCACACCCCAGGTCTACAGATGGAAAGTCAGTGTGTAAACTGTACAGGAGGGTACTACTGCAATGAAACAGGTCAGTTATCATATATAGAGGCTGAACATTGGGGTGGAAAGAGGGGGGGGGGGAGAGATCAAATATCCTGAGGGTAGTTACAGCCACACCCCAGGTCTACAGATGGAAAGTCAGTGTATAAACTGTACAGGAGGGTACTACTGCAATGAAACAGGTTAGTTGTCTCCCATGAAGACTAAACTGTTGATAGGTGGAAAAAAGGGGGGTAATACCATGTTGACAATACTTTGGATGGAAGGGAATTTACAGCCAAAGATTCAGAGGGAAAGTCAGTGTTTCAGTAGAGTGTATCACTGTAATGACACAATACATATACCTCTTTTTATACTGAACCTTGTTATGCTCCATTTACTCCTACTAATAACAATCAAGACTTGTTAAACTTGGTTTACTTCATGTGTCAGATTTCTGATATCTAAAAATTATGAAATACTTGTATACCAATTGTCTACAATAATTTTATTGTAGTTCAGTGCATTAGAGGTCATATGTACTTTAATTTTATTTCAGGTTTGATAGCAGTTGTAGGTCAATGTCTGCCAAGTTATTATTGTCCTGTTGGGTCTAAGAGTGCAACAGAGGTCATCTGTACTGCTGGTTACTACTGCCCACTGGGAACAGAAACACCATCCCCCTGTCCGGCTGGTAGATACTCGGATGTACAAGGATTGAGTATGGAATCCCAGTGCAGTAATTGTACAGAGGGATATTACTGTGAGACGACAGGAATGACTAATGTCACAGGACCATGTAAAGAAGGTATGAAATTGAAAAATTGCATATTCCCGATTTGATTCTAAAGTTATATGGGTTATTTTTTTAGCATTTTTTATAGCAGTTATTTCACTTGCGGAGGGTAAAATGGTTCCCGTTTCATGCAAGAGCGAATGAAAAGACAATTTTTAGAAATTAATTTAGTTTTGATTAGTTTGATTTTTTTCCCCCATCTGTTTAAATATATACTACTTGCACAAAATTATATAATTTGACTTCTACTACTTTGTGACAATTCAGTTGAGATATTATCAAATGTAAGGATTTATTGAATATTAAAATTTCCAAGTTCCATTTTTTAAATAAAAATTTGAAAAAACAAATGCAAGTAACTCTTCTTTTTTTTTTATATATAAAAAGAGAAGTAGCTCATGTTTTATTAATATAAAGGGAAATAAATTAATTTGATGTGTTTAAGAGATTTTGATTGGATAAAAAAATTTGTTATTTTCCATAGACAATTTTTATCCGGAAGTCACATGTTGGGGTCTCAGTTGGGAAATTTTTTAATTTTAATTCTTTTTAAGCAATTATTATCCGACAAAATATTTTTAGGACAAGAACAAAATTAATTAGGAATTAATTTATAAGGATTAATCACAATTTTTTCTCGGTTCATTCGAAATAAGCTCAAAAATGTGGTACACACCCTTGCGTAACGCGCTTCGTGGGTTACACAGTGTGTACCACATTTTTGAGTTTATTTCTTCATGAACCGGAAAAAAATTGTGATCAATCCTTAAGTAACTCATGTTTTTATTTACATCTTTAGGTTATTATTGTCCAACTGGTTCTAGTGTAGAGACTCAGATTATTTGTCCAGCAGCCAGACATTGTCCAACAGGAAGTGCTTCACCACAGGAATGTCCAGCTGGAATGTTTGTAGATTATGATGGTGCTGCAACCTGCTCAGTTTGTCCAGAAGGTAGGGCAGTTTTTTTTTTTTTTTCAAAGATTTTTTTTTTGCAATTGAGCTGAAGTCAGGTTACTTAATGTACCAGCTATATACATTGTACAATTTAGATATTGATAAGCCGACAACAACACTTGAATATGTAAAACTAATTTATTTTATGATCGATACCATTTCAAAATGGTCTTAATAGTATATTAGACTTGTATAAAAATACGAAAAGGAAAAAAATATCAAACCGTCAAAACAAAAAATTCAAGCATCACTCTTTTAGTTTTAGGATCCTGAAATGTCTGTATAGGAAATAGTTTTATGTCAATAAAAATAATGAAAAACAATAACAAATTTTTGTAGACAACTTAACCATCAAAGCAAAATATTTCAAGCATTATCTTTTTCAATTAATTTAATGAGAATTGCCGACACCCGATGACTACAACTGGTTTCTTTTCTATTGTAGGTTACTACTGTGTTCCAGAATTATCAGTTGAGGGAAATTCTGCTTCGGCCAAAAATATTTGTCCAATTGGATATTTCTGTCCAAATGGTACTGGTCACAACTGGCAGCCCTGCCCAGCTGGTACCTATGGTAACAGTCAAGGACTGAAGAAAGCTGAGGACTGTACACCTTGTACTGGGGGACAATATTGTGAAGGTACTGATTATTTTACAACCTATGAAGGTTGAATGTAACACTATGCACCTTTTACTGGTGTGCACTAATTATTTTACAATCTATGAAGGTTGAGTGTAACACTATACACCTTTTACTGGTGTGCACTAATTATTTTACAACCTATGAAGGTTGAGTGTAATACTATACACCTTTTTTTACTGGTGTACACTAATTATTTTACAACCTATGAAGGTTGAGTGTAACACTAAACACCTTGTTCTGGTGAACAATAATTATTTTACAACCTATGAAGGTTGAATGTAACACTATGCACCTTTTACTGGTGTGCACTAATTATTTTACAACCTATGAAGGTTGAGTGTAACACTATACACCTTTTACTGGTGTGCACTAATTATTTTACAACCTATGAAGGTTGAGTGTAATACTATACACCTTGTTCTGGTGAACAATAATTATTTTACAACCTATGAAGGTTGAGTGTAATACTATACACCTTGTTCTGGTGAACAATAATTATTTTACAACCTATGAAGGTTGAGTGTAATACTATACACCTTTTTTTACTGGTGTACACTAATTATTTTACAACCTATGAAGGTTGAATGTAACACTAAACACCTTGTTCTGGTGAACAATAATTATTTTACAACCTATGAAGGTTGAGTGTGATACTATGCAACGTTTTTTGGTGTACATTTACAACCTATGAAGGTTGAGTGTAATACTAAACACCTTGTTCTGGTGGATAATAATTATTTTACCACATAACTAATTAAAATATTTAAATGTATTAAAAAAGAAATAATTATAAGTCTGATTAAAATCATGTTTTGTATGCTACTTTCCATGACAACTCAATTTGACCTTATGAACAGATTAACCAATGATAGCATCGCTGGCAGTGTGTTCGGTGAAAAAAAACTGAGAGAATATTAAAGTTCACCTGGACGGTCAAGTCTAGTTGTGTCATGTAATGCAGGAGGTGGTTTTCTCTGGTTACTCCTGTTTCCTTCACGAATAAACTGACCACCGCGATATAGCTGAAATATTGTTGAATGTGGTGTTAAGCAGCATAACTCTAAGCCTAATGCAGCATAATGTATCTAATATATGATTTTAAGGGTTAAATTTGAAGACTGGCATAATTTTGAGTTCAATTTGAAAAGAACTAGCATAGATTATGATTTGAACAGAAAATGACAGCTCCAAGAAGAAATGTTAATGATTTTTTTTTCCTTCAGGTACAAACTTGACTTCACCGACAGGAGATTGTTTGGCTGGATATTATTGTGTCTCTGGATCTGACAGAGCCAACCCACTCATGCTGAATGACACACAATGTCCCACAGGAACAGTTCATCCCATTATAGGTCACCAATGTCCAGCCGGTCACTACTGTCCAATAGGTTCAGAATATCCTATTGGTTGCCCAGCTGGATCATACCAAGATTTGACCAATCAGAATCATTGTAAAGCCTGCCCCTTAGGTCATTACTGCTACGCAAACACGTCAGACTATACACCCAATATCTGCCCAGGTGGTTATTACTGTGAATTAAACACAACAGACATTTATCAGTATCCCTGTCCACCTGGTACCTTTAACAACCTAACCCAGCAACACAGTATAGCAGCATGCGAGTCATGCACACAAGGGATGTACTGTCAAGGTCATGGCAATGCCTACCCAACAGGCAATTGTTCTGCTGGCTGGTACTGTACCAATGGATCTGATACTGCACAGGTAAGACCATTTACTGCAGGGGGAAAATCATGGGTATTTTCTGAAACAGTACGATAATTTTCTGTTTCAGTATGAATTAGTATTAATGGTAGATGTAAAGTCAGTGACCTTATTTATATGACAGCTGATTACCCCATAAACAAGTTTTATGCGTAAAAATGATACATGTATTACATTTGTACTAAAATGTGTGGACAATGTGTTTATAGCGGGGTTAGGTTTATGGTGTTTAACGCCACTTTCAACAATTTTTCAGTTATATCGTGGCGATCAGTTTTATTGGTGAAAGAAAGCGGAGGACCCTGAGAAAACCACCGACCTGCCACAAGTCACTGATAAACTTTATGACATAATGTTGTATTGAATACAACTCGCCGTGAACAGGGTTCGAACTCACAACATTAGTGGTGATAGGTGCTGATTGCATAGGTAGTTAGAAACCCAACTGCCATGCGATGATGACCACGACAGCCCCTGTGTTTATAGAAATAATTTATCACATCACTATCAGCTAAGCTAATTGATATATATATCATAGTCAATTTATTAATCAATATTCTTGATAATTACAGTAATTTTACTTTTACAGCCGACAGTGCATGGAGGCGAATGTGTTGCAGGATTCTTCTGTCCATCAGGATCCTACGAAATGCAAAACTGTACCGCAGGAAAATACTGTCTGACAAACGGTTTGGCTGAACCCGTTGCCGATTGTGATCCTGGTTACTATTGTCCCACAGGTTCAACACAACCTAAACAAGTTGATTGTCCTGTCGGCCATTATTGTCCAACAGGAAGTGACCTCCCGGAGCCATGTGCTAATGGAACTTACGGACCAGTGATACGTTTACAAGTCTCTAGTGATTGTACACCATGTGATGGAGGATTTTATTGTAACGGTACAGGATTAAATGCTGTCTCTGGACAATGTGACGCAGGTAAAAACTTTGGCATTTATATACTGTGAAACCTGTCTATACCGAATCTCCTTGGGACCAAAGATTTTGTGTTTGGAATAGACAGGTGTTCGGTTTATACAGGTTGAATTAACAAAGATTTCCTATATTGGAATTGATAAAACTTGAGGTGAATATCACTAAACTCAGGTCAGTGGTGACAAGGGCTTGTAGGTCAGTGGTGTTAGGGGCTTGTGGTCAGAGGTCAACAACAAGGCCCTGCTTACACTGTGCTGATCTTAGTGTATTGGTTCTGTATAAAGCAGACGTCATAATGATCTTGTCAAAATAAATCTGGGTCTCCCAATAATGAATTGAAATTGCTCATTAAGTTTTAGCTATTTTAAACATGGTTGCTCGTCATTTTAACATGCATACTATTTTTCAGGTTTGTTCAGCCCCCAGGACAAACCGAGCATAACCTTTAAGACCCTTTTGTATCATGACAGGTCTATTATCCTTGCATTATACTAAAGGGCCAACCTTTTGCCAAACCACGATCTTCATATGTATATTATTTTTCAGGTTTCTACTGTCCCGCGGGACAAACACAGCCTAACCCCTATGATTATAGATGTACTCTTGGCCACTACTGTTTGGTACAGACAGCTACACCATCACGATGTGCCAATGGTTACTTCCAGAATGAGTTAGAACAGTCTTCCTGTAAACCATGTACTGAAGGTATAATGTTTGTTACGACTGCAATCTGACAATGCATTTTACAACACCTGACCTTCTTTGGTGTCACAATTGGAAAAAACATTGTGTTACAATTTGAAAAAAAACATTGTGTCACAATAGGAAAAACATCATGTCACGATGTGAAAACGTTGCAAAACTAAATTCCTTCCTCCTGCAAGTCTTTCAAAAACATTGAATTTGTGATGACTTCAAACTCTAAACTACTGTTTTAGTACTTTTAACTTGCTTATATCTATGATATAAAACTACAACACATACTGTCATTGTGAAAATTGTATTTGTTTTTCGTTAATCCGTAGAAGTAAACTATTTATTCCAATGGCAGCCATTTTGAAGTTGGACAATTACATCTGATTCTATGCAAAATAATGTTAAAAAATAATCAGAGATGGTCAATAATGTGAGATGAGAGAATTCCACCCTCAGGCTCACATTTTCTTTAATCTATTGACTTTGAAGTATTGTGCACACTAAATTAGATATCTACTTTTTTATTGTTTATATTCCAGGTTATTATTGTGACAATAGCATAGAGCCAATCGGTGATCTGACGAATTATACCTGTCCCCTCGGTCATTACTGTCCTGGCCTTACAGAATATGATAACCAGTATCCCTGTCCATCTGGTACCTTTAACAACAGGACAGGAATGGTAAACTCATCAGATTGTCAACAGTGTACACCAGGATATTATTGTCGGGATAGTGGACTACCTCAACCGCAGGGACTATGTTTCCCAGGGTAAGTATAATATGTAAATAAAGTGGTAATTTGGTTGACATGATTTTGAATGTGTGTGTAGCACTATATATCATTTTTAAGACCACCCCTTCTGCAATGGAAAAGTGGCCTTATAAGAAGGGTGGCCTCTCTTGAAGGGGACAATTTAGTAGAATTTTACTATCTCAGTGCATCTAAGATCTAACCTGATAAGAAGGGTGGCCATTGATGGAGGGACATTATAAGAAAGAGACTTCTGTAATAGATTAATGAGCTTCTGGAAAACTTAATTTTTCTGAAATTTAGGATTGCATTCAGATTTTGGGTTGAGATATTACATAGAAGTATAAAAAAAATTACCAGAAAAAAAAAAATGAAACATTTTTACACTTTAGGCACAAATGAAAGGAATGTTACACAACAATTTAAAAAAATATATATATTATGTAGCAAGTAAATAACATGGATGGTAAGCACTTCTAACAGCCATAACAAACTTTAAACATTTCTTTGATTATTCATACTCGCAACGTTAGTCAGTATTAAAGAGAAAGAGCAAAGACTGGTTGGCTTGAAATCAGGATAATGTGTCAGAGTGGAGCGACATGTCTATCCACGGACTGTTGTTTCAGTGAGCTAGCACTATAAAAATTTAACTAAGCATGTTGGTCTAGTATAAAAGCGGACCTTATCATCATCTCATTGAAAATTAACTTGTTCTCGCCATGATATAGCTGAATTATTGCAGAGTTGGTGTTAAACATAAATAATTCACTCACTCACTGACAACTTTAGAGGTAATAGCACTGATTGCATACGTTAGATGGAAATCCAACTACCATGCATTCACAACCACAATGAGCCCCAATTTGGGTTGGTAATTTTTTTTTTATGAATGATCTATTTTTAGAATGTGTTTATATCTATTTGTAGATATTACTGTAATGGCAGTACAATTGACCCGAATCCAACCGAAGGTTTGTGTCCTGTGGGTAATTACTGTCCAGAGGGAAGCTACCAACCTACCGCCTGCCCGGATGGAACAATAGCGACATCTACAGGGAATGACAACCTTACAGACTGTGAACTATGTAAACCAGGAAATTATTGTACACCAGCTAGTTCTAAGAATGGTAGGTTTTGATGAAATATTATTATGTTGCAAGGCAGGACTGGATTGAATTATATTTTTAATGCATAATTAAAGTGTTATGTTCATTGTTGAAGATCCTACTGTGACTGTGAAATGTAGAACAGCAATAAAAGTGCTGCTCCTTTACTTTAATTTGTGTCTAAGCATAATGTTACACAGTCTCTCATTGTTTTTATATCCATATCCTTTCTTACTAATTCAATAGCCAGTAAAATAACACCATTTGGTGATTTATAATGTCATTGACCAATCAAATACCACCATTTGGTGATTAACTTCTCATTAAAGTGCATGATTTTCTTCATTGGAGTTTTTAATTATTATCTGATGTTTGGGAGCAAAATGAAAAACAAAAATACCACACCTGTTAGAACAATTCCAAAATCAATTATCAAAATCATTGAAAGAAGCAAAATCGATACTCTTAGCACACAAATACATGACGACTCACTTTTCTGGCTTGGTACAGGCACTTTAATTAAAAGTGGCAGGGTTAAACTAGTTATATGGGCCCAAATCTCCCATCTTTGTGAAATGATGCAGTCAGCCAAGTGCTTTACACGTTGAGTAAAATGCCAACACTCACATGTAACCAAACGAACAGCGTTATTATAATGCAGTAATCTTTAACATTACACATAAAAGGGAAAAGTTATCCAAATTTGTAATATAAATACCAAATTATTTTGAAGAATCATTGCGCCATCTAGATTTAGATTTAGATTGTCGTAAGAACTAGTAACGGAAATGGAAACATAATTTTGATACAGTCAAACCTGTATTAAGAGGTCACCTTTGGGAGAAAGAAAAAGTGGACTTTTAAGACAGGTGACCTCTTAAAAGAGGTTAAATTCATATGAAAATTTTTTGACAGGATAAGAAAAAAGACCTTTTAATACAGGTGACAGCTTAATAGAGGTGACAGCATTGGCAAGTTTGACTACAAAAGATTTGATTTTTACCAGTGGAATCTCAAGTAAAATTTTGTGTTTCTTTATTTACAGGCTACAGTTTACCATGTGATGCTGGCTTCATCTGTCTGACAGGATCTAACCTTCCCAACCCTACTAATGGTGCCATAGGTTATATTTGTCCATCAGGACATTATTGTCTGTCTGGCGCTGTTACAGAAACTCTCTGTGACATCGGTACATATGCACCGAGCACTGGATTAGGTAAATATATTGACTTTGCCTACCTTAGTAATAGTTATTTTTCGGTAATTTGAGCTTTTCCGTGGGAAACAGGATCATGATAAAGGTAAAGGTTATGGTGTTTAACACCACTTTCAACAATATTTCAGTTATATCGTGGCAGTCTGTTTTATTGGTGTAGGAAACAGGAGTACCCGGAGAAAACCATTGACCTGTCACACAAACTTTATCACATAATGTTGTATCAAGTACACCTTGCCATGAGCGGGCTCACGATAAACGTTGTGAATAATCAAATCCATTGTTGGCTAGATTGATTTGATTTCCAGCAATATATCGGTGATAAAATTGTGGTCAGTTATTTTGGTGGAGGAAACCAGAGTACCTGGAGAAAACAACAGACCTGTTCAAGTCATTGACAAAACATTTTCACATAGTGATGATAGTCACTGATTACTTAGGTAGTTGTAGATTCGACAACCATGTGGTCTTAGCTAAACTGTGATCACAGTCATGACAGCACCATGTTGATCCATACTTTGAGGTCATACTAACCAGTGACTGAGATATGAAGAACAACAATAAAAGCACTAAGAGTACTGTCCTACAATGTTTTGTTTACCAAAGTTTCATATGAATTGTCTTTCATGTTCAATCACTTCTACTATGTATATCTTTTCATGTTTTTTATTCTTTTAATCCAAAATTAATAGTTATTTAAAATTTTTTTAATGTTTTTTCTCTTTCTCAGGTGAATGTTTGGTATGCCTAGAAGGAACAACTTGTCCTACGATGGGAATGAATGCTACATTGCCCTGCCCATCTGGTCATTATTGTCTGAATGGAACATATAATGATGGTGTACCTTGTCCAATCGGTCAGTATAACATTTTTTCCGAAAAAAACAATTTAGTGAAGGTTATTATATAAACCAGTTTCTGATTAAACATTTTGTATTTACATATTTGGTTGTGTAAGCTGTCCATTGTTGTATAATGCATACTCTTTTCCATGGTCATTTCAATTGATTCTGATTGAACTTGTTACCTTCTCTAATGCTCGATCAGGCTTGTCAAAACATTTTTGGAGCAATAATATGAGTACTTGCACAGTACACAAAATAGTGTTGTATTGGAATTATTGTTTTGGAGTGATTTTTAACACCAAATGGGCTATTTTTCAGCTATATCATAGCAAGAACAAGTTAAACTTGTATGAAATTGTTATTATAATGCCCGCTTTGTACTAGATCAACAAGCTGTGTTAGATTTTTATAATGTTAGCTCACTGAAACAACAGTCCACAAGTAGACATGTCACTCCACTCTGACACATTATTCTGATTCCATTATTATTGCTATTTAATTAAGTTTAATTTTGCTGTTATTTTTAAAATGTTATGACTGTTCCCCTGTTTATGTTTCTTCTACATTCAACTGGTATGTACAACCCTCATTATTGCTTATCTTATTTATGTATTGACTGTTCCTCTGTTTACATTTTCTGTTTTTTATAAATGGTACCTACAACTCTCAATATTGCTTGTTATCTTGTATATATATTGACTGTTCCTCTGTTTTTATTTTCTGTTTTTTTATAACTGGTACCTACAACTCTCAATATTGCTTGTTATCTTGTATATGTATTGACTGTTCCCTGTTTACATTATTTGTTTTTTATAACTGGTACATACAACTCTCAATATTGCTTGTTATCTTGTATATATATATATATTGACTGCTCCCCTGTTTACATTTCCCATCTTTATACAACTGGTACCTACATCACTCAATATTGCTTATTATCTTATAAATATTGACTGTTCCCCTATTTACATTTTCTGTCGTTATCAACAGGTACCTACAATCCACACGAGGGACTATCACTATCAACAGAATGTCTGGCCTGTCCACCTGGCATGTATTGTGATCAATCTGGATTATCTTCTCCTTCTGGAAATTGTACCGCTGGTTACTTGTGTCTAGGTAACGCAACAGTTGCTGCACCAAACGATGGAGTCAATGGACCTTGTCCACGTGGATACTACTGTACAGAAGGTAAGATCCACAATTCCAAAAAGAAATAGACGAATCTATATATTTATTTGTTTTAGGAAATGAGAAACATTTTCATTTAATTATTTACCAATGGTTGTTTTCCCAAAGTTTATAAAACATTTTTTTTCTCAAATATATTGAGAAAATATGGGAACTATATGTTTACCTCAAGGTATCCATGGAAACAATTTATCTGAGTTAGAGATAATATTATTCAACTGTACTTTTATTCTAAAGTTTTTCGTCACTGGGGAAATACCTCATTTTATTTTGTCCAAATTATCCCTCTCCATTAACACCACTTTTCAATTTTATTTTACAGGAACTGTGTCAGCCACTCTTTGTCCACGTGGCACACAAAGAAACCAGACAACTGGTGCTGCTGAGAGTGACTGTTGGCCCTGTGATCCTGGTTATTACTGTGATAGTGAAGGAATGTTGGGCCCCACAGGTGTTTGTGATGCCCGCTATTATTGCCCTGACAGTGCCAAGATTGATAGTGCTATGCCTACTAGTTATGAATGTCCACCAGGATATTACTGTCCTGCAGGAACAGGCACACCTGTTGCATGCCCCCCAGGTATGTTTTATTGTATTTTATTATTAGTACCAAACAGATCGAATTTTTTTAATTTCATTATGAATATTCATATTTATCAGTACCATCAAACCTGTTTTATATAATCTTATTCTTATGCTCTTTATAGTGCATTTTATGATTAACCTGTAAAAAGTGACCACCTGTCCCAAAACTATGCTTTTTTTTACTTATCTCTCAGGAACCTACCAGCCTTACTATGGACAGATTAACTGTACACAATGTCCCAGTGGATTCCAGTGTATGTTGAACTCCAGTGTACCAGAACCGTGTCCACCATTCAGTTATTGTCCCGTTGGAACCTACGACCCCATTCCTTGTGAAGATGGATCATACACAGACAATAGTACGACTGGTTTAGAGAAGGCAGAAGATTGTTCAGCCTGTCCAGCAGGTATGTTTACCATAATGTTCCATGTATAATGCACATTCCTATCCAGCTGGTATGTTACCACAATAATCCATGTATAATGCACAGTCATTCTATATATATAGATACCATTATTTTCAATAAATAACACTTATTGAATAATGCAGATAACTTGAGATGATACAATGCAATTCACAAAGATATGTTATTCATGAATGAAGAAAGGGGTATTGTATTTCATTTCATTTCATTGTAATATTATCTATTTTGAACTTTTGCACACAAAGAATTACAGTATTCTTGTGACTGTGTGCAATGTCCTTATTCAGGATTTGCCTGTTAGAATTTCACCATATTTTTCTAAATAAGTTTTAGACTTTGAAATTTTCCAATTATGAGTTGATGGATAATCTGTCAATTGGAACTATAGACCACATAGACTCATATGGTTCTCAAAATACAGAATTCAAAAGAAATTGCAAAAAATAAGTTTTGTCTATTAATAAAATACTACCTGTAAATCTAACCATGCTCTACGTTACCAACTTTGTATTATAGGAAGTTACTGTACCGGAGGTCGTATCACTGGTCCATGTGCTGCTGGGTATTTCTGTGTTGTCAACATGTCTATACCAAACCCAGATAACTCATTGAGACCCGATGGTGGACTTTGTCCCTATGGATACTATTGCATTGAAGGTGAGTGCATATTATTACCCTGAAGGTGAGTGTTGAGTGCATTCTATTGCCCTGGATGTTAGTGTGTGAATATTAATACACTGAAAGGCAGTATTTTGTCCATACTATTGCCCTGAATATTAGTGTGTGAATATTAATACACTGAAAGGTATTACTATTACCCTGAAGGTGAGTGTTGAGTGCATTCTATTGCCCTGAAGTTGAGTGCATATTAATATGCTGAAAGGCAGTATTTTGTCCATACCATTGCCCTGAAGGTGAATGTTTAGTACATATTATTACCCTGATAAAGAGTATTGAGTGAATACTATTGACCTGAAAGTAAATGTTTAGTACATACTATATGTGAATGTCCTGTTTATCTGTCAGAAAGTCATTTGATCCACAAGTATAAGAACCATTTAAACCTATCATTTTTTTCATAAAGCTTGAGTATAAGTTTGAGAGAAAAATACATCCAATCGGAACACTGTATTAAATGAATACTTTGTTCTGATTGGAGTAGGAGTAGGAGTATAGAAATTCATAATTGAAAGTTTTATGATCGCAAGACCTGATCTAACCATTTTCTTTGTACAGAGGACAGATATTACATTTTCGATATTAATAATCTACATCAGAATTTCAATATCGCTATGTGTATGGTTTCAATGAAATAATTTGGTTGAATTATGGCCCTGCCGCTAGGCATCCATGGCATTAAGTTTTACCCATGTCTGCATATCAGTCCACTTGTGTACATCCCACGTTTGGTGTCCACTCAATAATTTAAATTCTCCTTAAGCAAATCACTTGAGATTTATACACATGGAGGTAGTGGAGTTATGCCCCTGTAAACAGGAAGTGGGGGGTATCCATGTCCTATGGACACATTCTTCCATTTATTTGGACAAAAAGATTTTATTTGATTTGATTTATTGTGTTTAATGCCACTTTCAGCAATATTTCAGCTATATCATGGCGACCAGTTTTAGTGGTGGAAGAAGCCGGAGTACCCGGAGAGAACCACCGACCATGGGCAAGCAACTGGTAAACTTTATCACTTGCGGCTGCGAGTCGAGTGCACCCTTTTTTAGCTCACCTGGCCATAGGCCATGTGAGCTTTTGTCATGGGTAAGCGTCCGTCCGTCCGTTAGCTTTTCACATTTAAATCTTCTTCTCTGAAACCGCTGAACAGAAATCAGCCAAACTTGCCAGAAATGTTCACTGGATGATCCTCGACCAGATTTTTGTTTTTGGTGCTGATTTGAAATCCAACATGGCTAATGTGTTCTCATTGGCTGAATTTTAAAAATCTTCTTGTCAGAAACCACTAAGTCAATTGAATTGTGACTTTGCAGGAATGATCATTGGGTGGTCCTGTACTAAAATTGTGAATCGTTTGCCGATCGGAAATTCAAGATGGCCGCCATGACTCGACTTAGTTTAACATTGGACCCTATGGGAATTTCACATTTTCATCTTTTTTTCTACAACCACAAAACAGATTTGAACCAAACTTGGCAGAAATGTTCATTGGATGGTCATATACAAGATTTTTGATTTTGGCGCTGATCGGAAATCCAACATGGCTGCCAGGGCCCATAATGTGTTCTGATTGGTCGAAATTTTAAAAATCTTCTTGTTAGAAACCACTAAGCCAATTGAATTGTGACTTTGCAGGAATGATCATTGGGTGGTCCTGTACTAAAATTGTGAATCGTTTGCCGATCGGAAATTCAAGATGGCCGCCATGACTCGACTTAGTTTAACATTGGACCCTATGGGAATTTCACATTTTCATCTTTTTTTCTACAACCACAAAACAGATTTGAACCAAACTTGGCAGAAATGTTCATTGGATGGTCATATACAAGATTTTTGATTTTGGCGCTGATCGGAAATCCAACATGGCTGCCAGGGCCCATAATGTGTTCTGATTGGTCGAAATTTTAAAAATCTTCTTGTTAGAAACCACTAAGCCAATTGAATTGTGACTTTGCAGGAATGATCATTGGGTGGTCCTGTACTAAACTTGTGAATCGTTTGCCGATCGGAAATTCAAGATGGCTGCCATGACTCGACTTAGTTTAACATTGGACCCTATGGGAATTTCACATTTTCATCTTTTTTTCTGAAACCACAAAACAGATTTGGATCAAACTTGACAGAAATGTTCATTGGATGGTCATATACAAGATTTTTATTTTTGGCGCTGATCGGAAATCCAACATGGCTGCCAGGGCCCATAATGTGTTCTGATTGGTCGAAATTTAAAAAATCTTCTTGTTAGAAACCACTAAGCCAATTGAATTGTGACTTTGCAGGAATGATCATTGGGTGGTCCTGTACTAAAATTGTGAATCGTTTGCCAATCGGAAATTCAAGATGGCCACCATGACTCGACTTAGTTTAACATTGGACCCTATGGGAATTTCACATTTTCATCTTTTTTTCTACAACCACAAAACAGATTTGAACCAAACTTGGCAGAAATGTTCATTGGATGGTCATATACAAGATTTGTGTTTTTGGTGCTGATCGGAAATCCAACATGGCTGCCAGGGCCTATAATGTGTTCTGATTGGTCGAAATTTTAAAAATCTTCTTTTTAGAAACCACTAAGCCAATTGAATTGTGGCTTTGCAGGAATGATCATTGGGTGGTCCTGTACTAAACTTGTGAATCGTTTGCTGATCGGAAATTCAAGATGGCCACCATGACTCAACTTAATTTTAACATTGGACCCTATGGAAAAAATGTTTAAAAGTCTTCTCCTCTGAAACCAGTAAGTCAATTTAAAGCAAACATGGGATGAATGGTCCTTAGGTGGTCAACTTTCAAAATTATGTCCTGTGACCCCGACCTCCATCCAAGATGGCAACCATCAGCGAACATAGTTTTAACATAGGACCCTATGGGAAATATATTTAAAAATCTTCTTCTCTGAAACCAGTAAGCCAATTTAAAGCAAACATGGCATGGATGGTCCTTAAGTGGTCAATTTTCAAAATTGTGTCCAGTGACCCTGACCTCCATCCAAGATGGCCACCTTCAGCAGACATACTGTAGTTTTAACATAGGACCCTATGGGAAAAAATGTTTTAAAATCTTCTCCTCTGAAACTAGTAAGCCAATATAGCAAACATGTCATCGATGGTCCTTAGGTGGTCAACTTCCAAAATTGTGTTCAGTGATCCCGATCTCGGTTCAAAATGGCCGCCGTCAGCAGACATAGTTTTAACATAGGACCCTATGGGAAAATTGTTTAAAAGTCTTCTCTTCTGAAACCAGTCAGCCAATTTAAAGCAAACATGGCATGGATGGTCCTTGGGTAGTATACTTTCAAAATTGTGTCCGGTGACCACGACCTCCATCCAAGATAGCTGCCATGAGCAGACATAGTTTTAACATAGAACCCTATGGCAGTATGGGATTTGAATAGTAACTTAGATGTATTCAGCATGCAGACATTCTTAAGAGGACTTATTTATGTCAGGTGAGTGATACAGGCTCACCTGAGCCTCTAGTTGTAATTTACAAAGCCGGGCGCGAACCCACGCTGTATTGGTGATAGGCTTGTATGAGTTGTTAGGTAATCAAACTACCTAACTCATTGAGGCACCCGGGCCCTCCTTGACATAGAGTATTAATAAGATAATTATATGTATTATATAGGTACTACAGACAAATTGACTTGTCCAGCAGGAAAATTCATCGCTATAGAAGGTGCTAACAGCTCTGCAGATTGTAACGACTGCCCCGGTGGACGTGTTTGTGCCCACAATTCAACTTTATCAGAACCATGCTATGCTGGGTATTACTGTCCTTTCGGTCAACCAGATCCAATACCATGTCCGATCATAACCTACAACGACCTTGAAGAGGCCACCGATATCTACTGGTGTAAAACTTGTCCATCTGGTTATCGTTGTAACGAGACGGGAATCGCTAACTATGAGTTATATCCCTGTCCTGTTGGATTTTATTGTCCAAACGGAACACTTGACATATTACCATGTCCTGCTGGAACATACAGGTAAAACATTGTGGTATTGAGGGGGGGTTTAGTTTTATTGGTGGAGGAAACCAGAGTACCCTGAGAATACCACCGACATGTTACAAGTCACTGACAAACTCTTTATCACATAATGTTGTATTGAGTACACCTCGCCTGAGTGGGATTCAAACTCACAACATCAGTGGTGATAGACACTGATTGCATAAGCAGTTGAAATCCAACTACCATACGATCACGACCATGACAGCCCCCTTGTTGGTACCGACACATGTCAAATAGAAACTGGAGGGGTTACGATGATCTGGTGGTTTACTACTAACCTTTCACCAGTGATGTATTGGCTTGTGTCTAGTTCCACTGCAAGGTGTGCAAGATTTGTATCTTAAGGGAAAACGACTTACCAGTAACTTGCAGAAGCTTCGTGGTTTCCATGGGAACACAAGCTTCTTCCACCACGTAACATGATTATCATGACAAAGCTCAAAATTTTCTATTGTACTATTTCATGAATTTCTTGGCTCAACCAAACCAAGAAATTAAGACTCCAACTAATTATTGTGTGTTTTATTCTTAGTCAATAGCCTACATTTCTATCGGGTATTATGTGTAGTATATTTCACTATTGTCCGTCAAGGTTTGGTTCAGGTTTTGGTGTTTAATGCCACTTTCAACAATATTTCAGTTTTATTTATTTTATTTTTTTTCTCAACTGCAAAATACATCAATACAGAATAGAGTACAATAATATAATAACATATAAAACATCATACAATCTATATAGTAAAGTACAATTAAATCTTCTTACAATCTTTTCCAATATATAATCATATGTACATTGCAGTGGAGGTTTTTTTTTTAGAATATAAAAGATGAGAAAAGGGGTATTTTGCAGAGTTTAAAATTGTTTTATTGGTGGAGGAAACCAGAGAGTCACAGTCACTGACAAACTTTATCACATAATGTTATATCGAGTACACCTTGCCTGAGCGGGGGTTCCAAATCACAACTTTAGTGGTCACTGATTGCACAGATAGTTATAAATCCAACTACCATATGATCAAGACCACTACAGACCCTTTTCAAAATGCAAGATGCTACCCTGATGTAAAACAACCAATAATAGCGTCTTTTTCTCTCTCCGTTTTTCAGAGATACAATAGCAGCTGGTAACTATAGTGATTGTCACCTGTGTCCAGCCGGCTATAGATGTCCAAACGACAGTATGACCTACCCTGGAATCCAGTGTGACGAAGGATACCATTGTCCCGAGGGTGCTCAAATCCAAGTTATTTGTGCAGCTGGTTATTACTGTAACTTTTCTATGGCCCAAGTTCCGTGTCCCCCCGGATATTATTGTCCAAATGGAACAGCTTATCCTATACCATGCCCACAAGGTCACTATTGTGGTAAACTTGACAGTTGTAATGTATCTGACGCAGGTAAGAACTACTTTTAAAATTGTTGGCAATTTACATTTACCATACATGTATGTATTAAGTTGTGTACAATACACAGTCTTGTTAATTTCAAATAGAATTTAACTGTTATTTCAAATAGAATTTAACTGTTATTTCAAATAGAATTTAACTGTTATTTTATATTATCTAATCATAAATTGTATATAGTAAATACATGGTCTTGTTAAAGTTATGAAATTAGTAGTTAGGCCAAAAAAAAAATATGTGTGTTTACGGGCACCCGACCGACCCTAATTTTTGCTAGCGACCCTATGAATTTTTACACAGAATTCGGATAACCATTTTTGTTGTTTAACCAGTAGCAATGTTTTATTTATTCAACTGCTAGCTTTTTGTGGAAATTGAGAGCAAAGAAGGTAGAAAAACTGCATAATTCGTCATTTTACCAGAAATTTCGAAAATGGAATACCGGAATCGGATTCCGGAAGCGGGAACGACTATTTCCGGTTTTGTCGATAATTAAAAAAAATAAATAATAATAATAATAATAATAATCCCGACTGACTGACCCTAGATTTATTTGACATGTGACAGTAAACACATATATTTTTTTTTGGCCTTACATGGGAATGTCTACAAAGTCATTTAATTCAATTTTTTAAGATGAACAGTGGTGGGTAACAATCTTTCCAGCACCAAAAATCTTTTTCGGCTCATATTCAACTTCAAACCACAAAGAGAAGACAGCGAAAAAACTAGGTATTGGCTTGGGACAGGCATAATGATTTGGCAGTGTTAAATCTGTTAATGAATATTTAATAAAGAGCAACAATCATCCACATAAAATATTATGTTTAATAAATTATTACAAGAGCCATAGAACCAGTCATGTCCACTTGGTTATAAAGAATATGATGACGATCCTAAAAAAATAAATAAAGAGTTACAAATATTCACATAAAATAATACATGGGGCCGTTTCACAATAATTTTGGGGTATGAGTTTTGTGTGCATTGTTAAAGACCCTACTGTGACTGTGAAATGCAGAACAGCAATAAAAGTACTGTTCCTTTACTTGACTTTGTGTTTAAGTGTAATGTTAAATAGTCTCTCATGATGATGTTTTTCACATCCAAATTTCTTCATGCCACAAAATAGCTGAAATATTGCTAAAGTTGGCATTAAACACCAATCAATCAATCATTTACATCCTCCATATCCTTTCTTACTAATTTATAATTACAGGTGCCATTGAACCAACCATGTGTCCACTCGGATATAAAGAATACGACGGGTCTCCTAGAACAACATTTGCCGATACATGTGAACCATGCCAACCGGGAACATTTGGAGCCCACGTCAGTAGGGCAGTGTGTGAAGCATGCCGGGCAGGGGTGGTTTGTCAAGCCATGGCAACGACTGATCAACCAGTTGCCAATTCGAGCTCTATAGCAGATATTTTTGGACCGAATGCTACGAACTCGTATCTTTGTCCCATAGGTAATGCTGTTGTTATTTTGCTTTTATAAATACTTAATTTAATTAATATGAAAAAAGGGCACCTCTATATAACGAATCACTGTCTATAAAGGGCAGCCTTATTTTTCTCAATTATGAATAGTGCATTTAATTTTAACCAGTATATAAAGGACAACTGCTTATAAAGGGCACATTTTCAGGTTCCCTTGAGTGCCCTATATATACAGGTTGGACTGTAGTTCAGTTAGAAATATAAAAAAATATTTAAAAAAAAGAATATTTTCAATTGTTAAGGCCTCCCAAAAGGAACCCATGATATATATGTATGTCCTAGTTTCTGCACTGTGGATATTATATCCTCTGAAAGACGTCTGCTGGATATGAGGGAGAAATTATTTTCATAATTCCGTTAAACAATATGTACATTTGTAACTTTTATTAAATAATATGTACATTTGTAACTTTTATTAAACAATATGTACATTTGTAACTCTTATACTCTCTTAACAGAAAGTTTTAATTTCAGATCTACAGTGAAACCTGTCTAACCCCAACCTTCCCCGGGACCAGCTTTTGTGTTCAAGATAAACTGTTGTTCTGTTTATACAGGTTGAATTAACAAAGATTTCCTACTCTATTTAAACTTCGGTATATACAAGATTTCAGGTTTCACTGTACTCACTAAGCTGAAAGTTGAGGATTATGGTGTTTAGCGCCACTTTCAACAATATTTCAGTTATACCGTGGCGGTCAGTTTTATTGGTGAAGGAAACCTGAGAAAACCATCAATGCCTGAGCGGGATTTGAACTCACAACGTTAGTCGAAATAGACATTGATTGCATAGGTAGTTGTAATCCAACTATCATACAATCATGACAACGAAAGCCCCTACTGAAAGTTGTAATTTCAGAATTACTCTGATATCTGATGATAAATATCATTCTCAATGTATTTCTTCAGGTTATTACTGTCCCCAGAATAGCTCTAGCCCCACTCCATGCCCCGCAGGACGTGCCAATCCTAATACTGAAGGCAAGAGTATCAATGACTGTGGACTTTGTCCTGTCAATCATTTCAATAAGTGGGAGGCACAAGCAGGATGTTATTTCTGTGGTGGAGCTGCAACACAACCTGAGCAAGGGCAGACAACTTGTGAATGTACAGGATCTGGTAGAGATTTCCAGGTAAACTATAGATGCTATAAGTTATAGAGGTATTTTTATAATTTTCTATGAGGCATTTCTATATATTATGGTTATAACTGGTCAAATTTATTTATTTATTGGTAATGATTAATTGAAAAACAAAAGAATACCACTGTTGGAACAATTCCAAAATTAAATATCAAAATTATAGAAAGAGGAAAAATTGATACTACTAACACACAAATACATGATCACCCACTTAGCTGGCTTGGCACAGGCACTTCAATAAAAAGTGCCTGGATTAAATTAGTGTTATCGCCCAAACTCTTAGTGAAATTGTGCGGTCATGCAAGTGCTATCTACATATGAATAAAATGCCAACCTTCAGATATAATCGGGTGAACAGCATTATTATAAAGAATGGTATAATCTTGAACATTAAGCTTTATATATTTAATCGTCGTTTGGCACAAATGTTGTCATATGTGTTAAAGAGAGTCAATGGTCTAAACCATTATCTAAATATTTGATAGTTGTATCAAGTACACTTCATCATGAGCATGAATCAAATACAACTTATGGTGATAGCCATATTGCTAGCATGGATAAATACAGCTACCATATGATCATCGCCACAATAGCTCATTGTTATTTGATATACAGTTAAGCCTGTCCATGTGGTCACCTCTATTAAACAGTCACCTGTATTAAAAGGTCTCCTTTTCTTGTCTTGTCATAGAAAATTTCATATGAATTGAACCTCTTTTAAGAGGTCATCTGTCTTGTAAGACCACCTTTTCCTTGTCCCAAATGTGACCTCTTAATACAGGTTTGACTGTAATAACTATTCATTTTCTATATTAAGCAAAACTATGTTGATAGACCACATTTTGATGACACAAGTCACTATACAGAGTAATTTCTAATGCCATGCATATAGTATGGTCAGTGCTTTGATTATATGCCATGCATATAGTGTATCCATCAGTATGGTCAGTGCTTTGATTATACCCCATGCATATAGTGTATCCATCAGTATGGTCAGTGCTTTGATTATACGCCATGCACATAGTGTGTCCATCAGTATGGTCAGTGCTTTGATTATAAGCCATGCATATAGTGTGTCCATCAGTATGGTCAGTACTTTGATTGTGTTTCAGGAAAGTGATCGTACATGTCCATGTGGTGCAGGATTTTTAGAGAATGCAGACTTGGTAGACTGTACAAAGAAAGTGTACGACCTTTGTCTCTCTGGAACAACAAGAGCACAGAATGGAGAATGTCTTACAGACGCACAATGGGAAGACTACTGTAGCAACTATGTAAGTCTCTCTGTGAATAATTGTCCGGGAATTTTCCCTGTATATTCTGTTTTTCAAATTCCTCACAGAATTATTATTATTTCTGTTACATGTTTTACACCATATATGGATGTGTGCACTTAGTATTTTGTCCCTGTTAATTATACTGTATTTCAAATCCCACAACACGCTGAAATATTGCTAAAGTTGGTGTTACACACCAATCAATCAATCAAATTCTTCTTCTTCCAATTAAGCTCATTCCTCAGTGATCCTGAGTATTATCGAACTTGTGTTATGTACAATTGCAGACAAGGAGGCATGTGATTTAAAAAAAAATATCAAAAATGTATTATTTACAGTTAAAACTATGGTTTGAATGTCTACACATGACTTTCATGAGCCAGCTCCACCTTGAACACTTCTGCAGCAGTATGATTATTTCTGTTCCATGTTTTACACCATAAATGGATGTGTATAGCATGCATTTATGTTTAATGTGCAGACTATTAGTTTTCTGAGCCACCTGTATATAACAAATCACTGTCTATAAAGGTCACAGTTGCAGAATCCCTTCAGTGCCTTTTATATCCTGTATTTGTTTTTTGAATTCTTGGGTAAGTGTCTACCTCAAAAGAGTTTCTGGATATTATACACAACTGATTGCATTATGTGATGAGAGCAACAACAATTAACTGATACCATAATTGATGTAAAATACACACACATTCCTGATACCGTAATTGATGTATAATATGCACACATTCCTGATACCATAATTGATGTATAATACACACACATTCCTGATACCATAATTGATGTATAATATGGACACATTCCTGACATCATAATTGATGTATAATATGCACACATTCCTGATACCGTAATTGATGTATAATATGGACACATTCCTGACATCATAATTGATGTATAATACACACACATTCCTGATACCATAATTGATGCATAATATGCACACATTCCTGATACCATAATTAATGTATAATACACACAAATTCCTGATACCGTAATTGATGTATAATACACACAAATTCCTGATACCATAATTGATGTATAATATGCACACATTCCTGATACCATAATTGATGTTTAATACACACACATTCCTGATACCATAATTGATGTATAATACACACACATTCCTGATACCATAATTGATGCATAATACCCACACATTCCTGACACCATAATTGATGTATAATACACACACATTCCTGATACCATAATTGATGCATAATACCCACACATTCCTGATACCGTAATTGATGTATAATATGGACACATTCCTGACATCATAATTGATGTATAATACACACAAATTCCTGATACCATAGTTGATGTATAATACGCACACATTCCTGATACCATAATTGATGTATAATACACACACATTCCTGATACCATAATTGATGTATAATACGCACACATTCCTGATACCGTAATTGATGTATAATATGCACACAATCCTGACACCATAATTGATGTATAATACGCACACATTCCTGATACCGTAATTAATGTATAATATGCATACATTCCTGACACCATAATTGATGTATAATACGCACGCATTCCTGATACCGTAATTGATGTATGATATGCACACATTCCTGACACCATAATTGATGTATAATACGCACACATTCCTGTTACCATAATTGATGTATAATATGGACACATTCCTGTTACCGTAATTGATGTATGATATGCACACATTCCTGATACCATAATTGATGTATAATACACACACATTCTTTTACCATAATTGATGTATAATACACACACATTCCTGATACCATAATTGATGCATAATACCCACACATTCCTGATACCATAATTGATGTATAATACCCACACATTCCTGATACCATAATTGATGTATAATACCCACACATTCCTGATACCATAATTGATGTATAATACACACACATTCCTGATATCATAATTGATGTATAATACACACACATTCCTGATACCATAATTGATGTATAATACCCACACATTCCTGATACCATAATTGATGTATAATACACACACATTCCTGATACCATAATTGATGTATAATACACACACATTCCTGATACCATAATTGATGTATAATACACACAAATTCCTGATACCATAATTGATGTATAATACACACACATTCCTGATACCATAATTGATGTATAATACACACAAATTCCTGATACCATAATTGATGTATAATATGCACACATTCCTGATACCATAATTGATGTATAATACACACAAATTCCTGATACCATAATTGATGTATAATACACACACATTCCTGATACCATAATTGATGTATAATATGCACACATTCCTGATACCATAATTGATGTATAATACACACAAATTCCTGATACCATAATTGATGTATAATACACACACATTCCTGATACCATAATTGATGTATAATACACACACATTCCTGATACCATAATTGATGTATAATACACACACATTCCTGATACCATAATTGATGCATAATACCCACACATTCCTGATACCGTAATTGATGTATAATATGGACACATTCCTGACATCATAATTGATGTATAATATGCACACATTCCTGATACCGTAATTGATGTATAATATGCATACATTCCTGACACCATAATTGATGTATAATACACACACATTCCTGATACCATAATTGATGTATAATACACACACATTCCTGATACCATAATTGATGTATAATACGCACACATTCCTGATACCGTAATTGATGTATAATATGCACACATTCCTGACACCATAATTGATGTATAATACGCACACATTCCTGATACCGTAATTAATGTATAATATGCATACATTCCTGACACCATAATTGATGTATAATACGCACGCATTCCTGATACCATAATTGATGTATAATACACACAAATTCCTGATACCATAATTGATGTATAATATGCACACATTCCTGATACCATAATTGATGTATAATACACACAAATTCCTGATACCATAATTGATGTATAATACACACACATTCCTGATACCATAATTGATGTATAATACACACACATTCCTGTTACCGTAATTGATGTATAATATGGACACATTCCTGTTACCGTAATTGATGTATGATATGCACACATTCCTGATACCATAATTGATGTATAATACACACACATTCCTGTTACCATAATTGATGTATAATACACACACATTCCTGATACCATAATTGATGCATAATACCCACACATTCCTGATACCATAATTGATGTATAATACCCACACATTCCTGATACCATAATTGATGTATAATACCCACACATTCCTGATACCATAATTGATGTATAATACCCACACATTCCTGATATCATAATTGATGTATAATACCCACACATTCCTGATACCATAATTGATGTATAATACCCACACATTCCTGATACCATAATTGATGTATAATACACACACATTCCTGATACCATAATTGATGTATAATACACACACATTCCTGATACCATAATTGATGTATAATACACACAAATTCCTGATACCATAATTGATGTATAATACACACACATTCCTGATACCATAATTGATGTATACTACACACAAATTCCTGATACCATAATTGATGTATAATACACACAAATTCCTGATACCATAATTGATGTATAATATGCACACATTCCTGATACCATAATTGATGTATAATACACACAAATTCCTGATACCATAATTGATGTATAATACACACACATTCCTGATACCATAATTGATGTATAATACACACACATTCCTGATACCATAATTGATGTATAATACACACACATTCCTGATACCGTAATTGATGTATGATATGCACACATTCCTGACACCATAATTGATGTATAATACGCACACATTCCTGTTACCGTAATTGATGTATAATATGGACACATTCCTGTTACCGTAATTGATGTATGATATGCACACATTCCTGATACCATAATTGATGTATAATACACACGCATTCCTGATACCATAATTGATGTATAATACACACAAATTCCTGATACCATAATTGATGTATAATATGCACACATTCCTGATACCAAAATTGATGTATAATACACACAAATTCCTGATACCATAATTGATGTATAATACACACACATTCCTGATACCATAATTGATGTATAATACACACACATTCCTGTTACCGTAATTGATGTATAATACGCACACATTCCTGATACCGTAATTGATGTATGATATGCACACATTCCTGATACCATAATTGATGTATAATACACACACATTCCTGTTACCATAATTGATGTATAATACACACACATTCCTGATACCATAATTGATGCATAATACCCACACATTCCTGATACCATAATTGATGTACAATACACACACATTCCTGATACCATAATTGATGTATAATACCCACACATTCCTGATACCATAATTGATGTATAATACACACACATTCCTGATATCATAATTGATGTATAATACACACACATTCCTGATACCATAATTGATGTATAATACCCACACATTCCTGATACCATAATTGATGTATAATACACACACATTCCTGATACCATAATTGATGTATAATACACACACATTCCTGATACCATAATTGATGTATAATACACACAAATTCCTGATACCATAATTGATGTATAATACACACACATTCCTGATACCATAATTGATGTATAATACACACAAATTCCTGATACCATAATTGATGTATAATACACACAAATTCCTGATACCATAATTGATGTATAATACAAACACATTCTGTCAATAATTGACTGTATCAGAAGTTTTGTGAATGTAAGACCAACTTTTATTTATTGCATAATTATCACTTATTAAAACGGCTGCCACTTTCAACAATATTTCAGTTATATCATGGCAGTCAGTTTTATTGGTGGAGGAAACCGGAGTACTCGGTGAGAACCACCAACCTGCCACAAGTTACTGAAAAACTTTATCACATAATGTTGTATTGATTATACCTCACCATGAGCGATATTCAAACTCACAACTTTAATGGTGATAGGCACTGATTGCATAGGTAGTTTTAAATGCAACTACCATACGATCACTACCACGATGACCCCTTAAATCAATGAAAATTCTTATTATTACAGGTGTGTGATGTCTATGTTGGTTACGACAGATACTTGGGCATATGTTTATGTCAGTCAGACTATTTAGAGGATATTTGTAACCTGGAGTGTCGGGTAGCACAGCGTGACAGAATTGGCTTGGTGTGTGCAGAACCACCATTGGAAGTGCATATTGTAATACGACACGAAAATGATTCTATTTCTGTAAGTTATTGTTTAATATTGATGAGATCATTTTGTTGTTTTTTTGTTTTTTTTTGTTTTTTTTATTTCAATAATTAAAATCTTGTGTAAACACAATTTGACATTCTAAGTATACAGTATGTAATTTTGACACCTTTATACATACATGCAATGAATCTTATCAGCAACATTATTGATTATTTGATGCACAGTTCGTCACATTTTTGTATATTTAGTGTACTCAATTTATTTTCTAAGCAAAACTAAACAAAAATTACTAAACACAACTGCACTAAACATTCCTAACTCTTCAATAATTAAAACTTATTTGATGCATTTAGCAATTTTTGAGAATCTTGTCTAAACAATTCAAAATATGAAAAACATTTGACCATTATGTTTGATATTAGGTAAATATGACAGATAGAATGCCAGCTCAACTGAATGTGAAACATTTCAACATCAGTAGTTAAAACTGCTATCAATACCGTACAGTCAAACCTGTCCATGCGATCACCTTTATTAAGCAGTCACCTGCATTGAAAGACCACCTTTTTCTTCTCCTGTCATAGAAAATTTAATATGAATTGAACCTCTTTTAAGAGGTTACCTGTCTTATAAGGCCACTTTTTATTTATCCCAAAGGTGACCTCTTAATACAGGTTAGACTGTAATTTAAGTTTCAACCACATCAGTGGTGTAATGGTTAGCTTGCTCACCTCGAGTGCGGTAGATCATGTGTTTGAGCCAAAGACTTTGAAATTGGTATTTGTTGCTTATTTTTTACTTAACCGAAATTTCGAGTAAACCGAGTTTGATATAATGAGATTCAATTATATAATTAGTATACGATATATAAAGGTATGGGGGTGGGGTGGGGGTTATGGTGTTGAGTGCCACTTTCAACAATATTTCAGTTATATCGTGACCGACAGTTTTATTGGTGGAGGAAACCGGAGAAAACCACTGACCTGCCTCAAGTCACTGATAAACTTTATCACATAATGTTGTATCGAGTACACCTCGCCTGAGCGGGATTCAAACTCACAACGTTAGTGGTGATAGGCACTGATTGCATAGGTTGTTATAAATCCAACTACCATACGATCACGACCACGACTGTCCCTCCTAAAAATATATTTTTTTTTTAATATGTAATTAATATATGATATATAATGGTATGGTTATGTTGTATGCAAATATAATATATGTATCTGGAAATCTTTTCTTCAGCACGAGATAACGTCAGACAATATGTTGATGTCCATCAATTCAAGGGAGGCAATAACACAAGACCAGTGTAGTGCCTTAGACGGAACGGAGAATACGATGCATTTGTGTGAGGCAGGACCTTCAGGATTCCTAGGTGTTTACAATCCTCCGACGAGTGAAGTACTAGCACTCTTTACGGCCAATGTCAAGGACCCATCATCTCTCACTTTCAACGCATCGATCGATAGTAACCAGTATACGGGACGTCGTCGTCTGTTGGCAGCATCATCACTGAATTCAACATTTACAGGGATTCAGAACCCAGTGGCTTGTTTGCTGTATGGTGAAACAATGGCTTGGTCTGTCAGTAATGCATATTACCCCATATACGATGTGTAAGTCAATATAGCAACAGAATACCATAATGATCTGTGTATAATGTGGTAGATAATACCATAATGATCTATGTATAATGTGGTAGATAATACCATAATGATCTGTGTATAATGTGGTAGATAATACCATAATGATCTATGTATAATGTGGTAGATAATACCATAATGATCTGTGTATAATGTGGTAGATAATACCATAATGATCTGTGTATAATGTGGTAGATAATACCATAATGATCTGTGTATAATGTGGTAGATAATACCATAATGATCTGTGTATAATGTGGTAGATAATACCATAATGATCTGTGTATAATGTGGTAGATAATACCATAATGATCTGTGTATAATGTGGTAGATAATACCATAATGATCTGTGTATAATATGGTAGATAATACCATAATGATCTATGTATAATGTGGTAGATAATACCATAATGATCTGTGTATAATGTGGTAGATAATACCATAATGATCTGTGTATAATGTGGTAGATAATACCATAATGATCTGTGTATAATGTGGTAGATAATACCATAATGATCTATGTATAATGTGGTAGATAATACCATAATGATCTGTGTATAATGTGGTAGATAATACCATAATGATCTATGTATAATGTGGTAGATAATACCATAATGATCTGTGTATAATGTGGTAGATAATACCATAATGATCTATGTATAATGTGGTAGATAATACCATAATGATCTGTGTATAATGTGGTAGATAATACCATAATGATCTGTGTATAATGTGGTAGATAATACCATAATGATCTATGTATAATGTGGTAGATAATACCATAATGATCTGTGTATAATGTGGTAGATAATACCATAATGATCTATGTATAATGTGGTAGATAATACCATAATGATCTGTGTATAATGTGGTAGATAATATCATAATGATCTGTGTATAATGTGGTAGATAATACCATAATGATCTGTGTATAATGTGGTAGATAATACCATAATGATCTATGTATAATGTGGTAGATAATACCATAATGATCTATGTATAATGTGGTAGATAATACCATAATGATCTGTGTATAATGTGGTAGATAATACCATAATGATCTATGTATAATGTGGTAGATAATACCATAATGATCTGTGTATAATGTGGTAGATAATACCATAATGATCTGTGTATAATGTGGTAGATAATACCATAATGATCTATGTATAATGTGGTAGATAATACCATAATGATCTGTGTATAATGTGGTAGATAATACCATAATGATCTGTGTATAATGTGGTAGATAATACCATAATGATCTATGTATAATATGGTAGATAATACCATAATGATCTGTGTATAATGTGCTAGATAATACCATAATGATCTGTGTATAATGTGGTAGATAATACCATAATGATCTGTGTATAATGTGGTAGATAATACCATAATGATCTATGTATAATGTGGTAGATAATACCATAATGATCTATGTATAATGTGGTAGATAATACCATAATGATCTGTGTATAATGTGGTAGATAATACCATAATGATCTGTGTATAATGTGGTAGATAATACCATAATGATCTGTGTATAATGTGGTAGATAATACCATAATGATCTATGTATAATGTGGTAGATAATACCATAATGATCTGTGTATTATGTGGTAGATAATACCATAATGATCTGTGTATAATGTGGTAGATAATACCATAATGATCTATGTATAATGTGGTAGATAATACCATAAGGATCTGTGTATAATGTGGTAGATAATACCATAATGATCTATGTATAATGTGGTAGATAATACCATAAAGATCTATGTATAATGTGGTAGATAATGCCATAATGATCTATGTATAATGTGGTAGATAATACCATAATGATCTGTGTATAATGTGGTAGATAATACCATAATGATCTGTGTATAATGTGGTAGATAATACCATAATGATCTGTGTATAATGTGGTAGATAATACCATAATGATCTATGTATAATGTGGTAGATAATACCATAATGATCTGTGTATAATGTGGTAGATAATACCATAATGATCTGTGTATAATGTGGTAGATAATACCATAATGATCTATGTATAATGTGGTAGATAATACCATAATGATCTGTGTATAATGTGGTAGATAATACCATAATGATCTATGTATAATGTGGTAGATAATACCATAATGATCTGTGTATAATGTGGTAGATAATACCATAATGATCTGTGTATAATGTGGTAGATAATACCATAATGATCTATGTATAATGTGGTAGATAATACCATAATGATCTGTGTATAATGTGGTAGATAATACCATAATGATCTGTGTATAATATGGTAGATAATACCATAATGATCTGTGTATAATGTGGTAGATAATACCATAATGATCTGTGTATAATGTGGTAGATAATACCATAATGATCTGTGTATAATGTGGTAGATAATACCATAATGATCTATGTATAATGTGGTAGATAATACCATAATGATCTGTGTATAATGTGGTAGATAATACCATAATGATCTGTGTATAATGTGGTAGATAATACCATAATGATCTATGTATAATGTGGTAGATAATACCATAATGATCTATGTATAATGTGGTAGATAATACCATAATGATCTGTGTATAATGTGGTAGATAATACCATAATGATCTATGTATAATGTGGTAGATAATACCATAATGATCTGTGTATAATGTGGTAGATAATACCATAATGATCTGTGTATAATGTGGTAGATAATACCATAATGATCTATGTATAATGTGGTAGATAATACCATAATGATCTGTGTATAATGTGGTAGATAATACCATAATGATCTGTGTATAATGTGGTAGATAATACCATAATGATCTGTGTATAATGTGGTAGATAATACCATAATGATCTGTGTATAATGTGGTAGATAATACCATAATGATCTATGTATAATGTGGTAGATAATACCATAATGATCTGTGTATAATGTGGTAGATAATACCATAATGATCTGTGTATAATGTGGTAGATAATATCATAATGATCTATGTATAATGTGGTAGATAATACCATAATGATCTATGTATAATGTGGTAGATAATACCATAATGATCTGTGTATAATGTGGTAGATAATACCATAATGATCTGTGTATAATGTGGTAGATAATACCATAATGATCTGTGTATAATATGGTAGATAATACCATAATGATATGTGTATAATGTGGTAGATAATACCATAATGATCTGTGTATAATGTGGTAGATAATACCATAATGATCTATGTATAATGTGGTAGATAATACCATAATGATCTGTGTATAATGTGGTAGATAATACCATAATGATCTATGTATAATGTGGTAGATAATACCATAATGATCTGTGTATAATGTGGTAGATAATACCATAATGATCTGTGTATAATGTGGTAGATAATACCATAATGATCTGTGTATAATGTGGTAGATAATACCATAATGATCTGTGTATAATGTGGTAGATAATACCATAATGATCTATGTATAATGTGGTAGATAATACCATAATGATCTATGTATAATGTGGTAGATAATACCATAATGATCTATGTAAAATGTGGTAGATAATACCATAATGATCTATGTATAATGTGGTAGATAATACCATAATGATCTGTGTATAATGTGGTAGATAATACCATAATGATCTGTGTATAATATGGTAGATAATACCATAATGATCTATGTATAATGTGGTAGATAATACCATAATGATCTGTGTATAATGTGGTAGATAATACCATAATGATCTGTGTATAATGTGGTAGATAATACCATAATGATCTGTGTATAATGTGGTAGATAATACCATAATGATCTGTGTATAATGTGGTAGATAATACCATAATGATCTATGTATAATGTGGTAGATAATACCATAATGATCTGTGTATAATGTGGTAGATAATACCATAATGATCTATGTATAATGTGGTAGATAATACCATAATGATCTATGTATAATGTGGTAGATAATACCATAATGATCTGTGTATAATGTGGTAGATAATACCATAATGATCTATGTATAATGTGGTAGATAATACCATAATGATCTATGTATAATGTGGTAGATAATACCATAATGATTTGTGTATAATGTGGTAGATAATACCATAATGATTTGTGTATAATGTGGTAGATAATACCATAATGATCTGTGTATAATGTGGTAGATAATACCATAATGATCTGTGTATAATGTGGTAGATAATACTATAATGATCTGTGTATAATATGCTAGATAATACCATAATGATCTATGTATAATGTGGTAGATAATACCATAATGATTTGTGTATAATGTGGTAGATAATACCATAATGATCTGTGTATAATGTGGTAGATAATACCATAATGATCTGTGTATAATGTGCTAGATAATACCATAATGATCTATGTATAATGTGGTAGATAATATCATAATGATCTGTGTATAATGTGGTAGATAATACCATAATGATCTATGTATAATGTGGTAGATAATACCATAATGATCTGTATAATGTGGTAGATAATACCATAATGATCTGTGTATAATGTGGTAGATAATACCATAATGATCTATGTATAATGTGGTAGATAATACCATAATGATCTGTGTATAATGTGGTAGATAATACCATAATGATCTATGTATAATGTGGTAGATAATACCATAATGATCTGTGTATAATGTGGTAGATAATACCATAAAGATCTATGTATAATGTGGTAGATAATACCATAATGATCTGTGTATAATGTGGTAGATAATACCATAATGATCTGTGTATAATGTGGTAGATAATACCATAATGATCTGTGTATAATGTGGTAGATAATACCATAATGATCTGTGTATAATGTGGTAGATAATACCATAATGATCTGTGTATAATGTGGTAGATAATACCATAATGATCTGTGTATAATGTGGTAGATAATACCATAATGATCTATGTATAATGTGGTAGATAATACCATAATGATCTATGTATAATGTGGTAGATAATACCATAACGATCTATGTAAAATGTGGTAGATAATACCATAATGATCTATGTATAATGTGGTAGATAATACCATAATGATCTGTGTATAATGTGGTAGATAATACCATAATGATCTGTGTATAATATGGTAGATAATACCATAATGATCTATGTATAATGTGGTAGATAATACCATAATGATCTGTGTATAATGTGGTAGATAATACCATAATGATCTGTGTATAATGTGGTAGATAATACCATAATGATCTGTGTATAATGTGGTAGATAATACCATAATGATCTGTGTATAATGTGGTAGATAATACCATAATGATCTATGTATAATGTGGTAGATAATACCATAATGATCTGTGTATAATGTGGTAGATAATACCATAATGATCTATGTATAATGTGGTAGATAATACCATAATGATCTATGTATAATGTGGTAGATAATACCATAATGATCTGTGTATAATGTGGTAGATAATACCATAATGATCTATGTATAATGTGGTAGATAATACCATAATGATCTATGTATAATGTGGTAGATAATACCATAATGATTTGTGTATAATGTGGTAGATAATACCATAATGATTTGTGTATAATGTGGTAGATAATACCATAATGATCTGTGTATAATGTGGTAGATAATACCATAATGATCTGTGTATAATGTGGTAGATAATACTATAATGATCTGTGTATAATATGCTAGATAATACCATAATGATCTATGTATAATGTGGTAGATAATACCATAATGATTTGTGTATAATGTGGTAGATAATACCATAATGATCTGTGTATAATGTGGTAGATAATACCATAATGATCTGTGTATAATGTGGTAGATAATACCATAATGATCTATGTATAATGTGGTAGATAATATCATAATGATCTGTGTATAATGTGGTAGATAATACCATAATGATCTATGTATAATGTGGTAGATAATACCATAATGATCTGTATAATGTGGTAGATAATACCATAATGATCTGTGTATAATGTGGTAGATAATACCATAATGATCTATGTATAATGTGGTAGATAATACCATAATGATCTGTGTATAATGTGGTAGATAATACCATAATGATCTATGTATAATGTGGTAGATAATACCATAATGATCTGTGTATAATGTGGTAGATAATACCATAAAGATCTATGTATAATGTGGTAGATAATACCATAATGATCTGTGTATAATGTGGTAGATAATACCATAATGATCTGTGTATAATGTGGTAGATAATACCATAATGATCTGTGTATAATGTGGTAGATAATACCATAAAGATCTATGTATAATGTGGTAGATAATACCATAATGATCTGTGTATAATGTGGTAGATAATACCATAATGATCTGTGTATAATGTGGTAGATAATACCATAATGATCTGTGTATAATGTGGTAGATAATACCATAATGATCTGTGTATAATGTGGTAGATAATACCATAATGATCTGTGTATAATGTGGTAGATAATACCATAATGATCTGTGTATAATGTGGTAGATAATACCATGAAGAATCTGTGTATAATGTGGTAGATAATACCATAATGATCTATGTATAATGTGGTAGATAATACCATAATGATCTGTGTATAATGTGGTAGATAATACCATAATGATCTGTGTATAATGTGGTAGATAATACCATAATGATCTATGTATAATGTGGTAGATAATACCATAATGATCTGTGTATAATGTGGTAGATAATACCATAATGATCTATGTATAATGTGGTAGATAATACCATAATGATTTGTGTATAATGTGGTAGATAATACCATAATGATCTATGTATAATGTGGTAGATAATACCATAATGATCTATGTATAATGTGGTAGATAATACCATAATGATCTGTGTATAATGTGGTAGATAATACCATAATGATCTGTGTATAATGTGGTAGATAATACCATAATGATCTATGTATAATGTGGTAGATAATACCATAATGATCTATGTATAATGTGGTAGATAATACCATAATGATCTATGTATAATGTGGTAGATAATACCATAATGATCTGTGTATAATGTGGTAGATAATACCATAATGATCTGTGTATAATGTGGTAGATAATACCATAATGATCTGTGTATAATGTGGTAGATAATACCATAATGATCTATGTATAATGTGGTAGATAATACCATAATGATCTATGTATAATGTGGTAGATAATACCATAATGATCTGTGTATAATGTGCTAGATAATACCATAATGATCTGTGTATAATGTGGTAGATAATACCATAATGATCTGTGTATAATGTGGTAGATAATACCATAATGATCTGTGTATAATGTGGTAGATAATACCATAATGATCTGTGTATAATGTGGTAGATAATACCATAATGATCTGTGTATAATGTGGTAGATAATACCATAATGATCTATGTATAATGTGGTAGATAATACCATAATGATCTGTGTATAATGTGGTAGATAATACCATAATGATCTGTGTATAATGTGGTAGATAATACCATAATGATCTATGTATAATGTGGTAGATAATACCATAATGATCTGTGTATAATGTGGTAGATAATACCATAATGATCTATGTATAATGTGGTAGATAATACCATAATGATTTGTGTATAATGTGGTAGATAATACCATAATGATCTATGTATAATGTGGTAGATAATACCATAATGATCTATGTATAATGTGGTAGATAATACCATAATGATCTATGTATAATGTGGTAGATAATACCATAATGATCTGTGTATAATGTGGTAGATAATACCATAATGATCTATGTATAATGTGGTAGATAATACCATAATGATCTATGTATAATGTGGTAGATAATACCATAATGATCTGTGTATAATGTGGTAGATAATACCATAATGATCTGTGTATAATGTGGTAGATAATACCATAATGATCTGTGTATAATGTGGTAGATAATACCATAATGATCTGTGTATAATGTGGTAGATAATACCATAATGATCTATGTATAATGTGGTAGATAATACCATAATGATCTATGTATAATGTGGTAGATAATACCATAATGATCTGTGTATAATGTGGTAGATAATACCATAATGATCTATGTATAATGTGCTAGATAATACCATAATGATCTGTGTATAATGTGGTAGATAATACCATAATGATCTGTGTATAATGTGGTAGATAATACCATAATGATCTGTGTATAATGTGGTAGATAATACCATAATGATCTATGTATAATGTGGTAGATAATACCATAATGATCTATGTATAATGTGGTAGATAATACCATAATGATCTGTGTATAATGTGGTAGATAATACCATAATGATCTGTGTATAATATGGTAGATAATACCATAATGATCTGTGTTTAATGTGGTAGATAATACCATAATGATCTATGTATAATGTGGTAGATAATACCATAATGATCTATGTATAATGCACTAGATAATACCATAATGATCTATGTATAATGTGCTAGATAATACCATAATGATCTATGTATAATGTGGTAGATAATACCATAATGATCTATGTATAATGTGGTAGATAATACCATAATGATCTGTGTATAATGTGGTAGATAATACCATAATGATCTGTGTATAATGTGGTAGATAATACCATAATGATCTATGTATAATGTGGTAGATAATACCATAATGATCTATGTATAATGTGGTAGATAATACCATAATGATCTATGTATAATGTGGTAGATAATACCATAATGATCTGTGTATAATGTGGTAGATAATACCATAATGATCTATGTATAATGTGGTAGATAATACCATAATGATCTATGTATAATGTGGTAGATAATACCATAATGATCTGTGTATAATGTGCTAGATAATACCATAATGATCTGTGTATAATGTGGTAGATAATACCATAATGATCTATGTATAATGCGCTAGGTTTTACATAGATTCTTTATTTTGCAGGAGGGGTGTGCATTATATACAAGAACAATGTGTTTCACTCTTTATCAGACCATAAAATCACATGTCCTTCATTTTTGGTGTTTACTATTTGTCAACATGTAAAGTTGTCAACTGTTTTCGTACATTGCATTATTTGGATACTATTCAACAAAACAATCCAAAGGTTTATGGTTTATGGTTAATGCCACTTTCAACAATATTTCAGTTTTATTGGTGGAGGAAACTGGAGAAAACCACCGACATGCCTCAAGTCACTGACAAACTTTATGACATAGTGTTGTATCGAGTACACCTCCTAATTGGGATTCGAACTGGCAATGTTAGTGGTGATAGGCACTGATTGCATAGGTAGTTGTAAATTCAACTACCATACGATAAAGACTATGACGAACCCTCCATTTACAATTCAGGGATATGGTGTTTAATGCCACTTTCAACAATATTTCAGTTATATTGTGGCAGTTATTTACAATTCAAGTTTTGATTAACCTTGTATAGACAATTTAAATAACAAATGTTTTTTTCTTTTTCTTCTTTTTTTTTTTATTTTATTAATTTCGTGGTTTCGGAACAATTTATAATGTTTATGATGATATGAACCATTCATTTTGTTTTTTACAGAAACAATCTTTTCAACACCAACGCTGCTTTTGATTACGGAGGTTTCCGACTGTTAGTAGAAAGTATGGTACAATCTACGGCTACTTCAACCTTGTTTTTCTATAAATTTACTGAACCAGGAGTGTACGTCTTCTATCTTAGCTCCAATAGCAACAAAAAAATGGTAAGTTAAAGATATATTATAGATTATTGAAACATGCTGCATTTTCATTGGATGCACGGCCAGGTACCTCGGGCAATATACGACTGCAGCCGTAGATATATACAGTCAAATTTGTATTAAGAGGTCACCTTTAGGACAAAGAAAAAGTGGCCTTATTAGACAGGTGTCCTCTTAAAAGAGGTTCAATTCATATGAAGTTTTCTATGACAGAACAGAAAAAGAGTGACCTTTGAATACAGGTGACTACATGGTTTTGATCGTATGGTATATGGATTTACAACTACCTATGCAATCAGTGCCTATCACCACTGGTGTTGTGAGTTCGAATCTCGATCAGGGCGAGGTGTACAACAGTATGTGATAAAGTTTGTCAGTGACTTGCGACAGATCAGTGGTTTTCTACGGGTCCTCTGGTTTCCTCCACCAATAAAACTGACCTCCACGATATAACTGAAATATTGTAGAAAGTGGCGTTAAACACCATCAAGCAAACAGCACCTGAATAACATAATCTTTTGATTAAATGTTGGTTGATAAAAGACTGAATTAAGAAACTTTTTTAGTATCACGGTACACTACCAACATGTTATGGATACATAGCCATTTATGATAGTGTTTGTCTCGAGTGTGGTAGAATATGGGTTCGAGCCCCTGTCACATCAACCCAAAGACTATAAAATTGGTGCATGTAGCTTCTCCGTTAAGCATGTAGCTCTAAACAATAAGTGCAAACACTGGTTGGCTCAAAGTCAGAATAATGTGCACGAGTGGAGAAACGTCTACCGCCAGAATTTTGTTTCAGTGAGCTAGCATTAAAAATCCAACTCCGCCTATCGGCCTAGTACAAAGCAGATATCGTCATCATCATCTGATCACATTGTAACTTTTTTCGCATGATATAGTTGTAAAATTTCTATGATGGCGTTAAACAACAATCACTCTCTCACCAATTATGATATATTTGTAATGCTAAAGTATTGTACTACTAATATGTCAACATGTTGGTTTTTTTTACAGTTTATCCGTGTTATGGCACAGAACACAGTGTGTTCAGAAGATGGACCTTTCTTCCCACCAACGTCACGATATTTTATACAGAACGGTATAGGTATAGCCTCTGACATCCTACAAGCACCAGACTGGGCCATCATTTTCATCATCCTTGGGGCAGCTTTGTTAGCTATGGTCATCATGTTAATAGCTTTAGTAAGTTATCATTTTAAAAAAATCTTTCAATTTTGAGAAAAAGTCTATGTTACTGGTAAAATTCTCTAATATGAAGGTCAAAGGTTATCGTTAGTTTTTAATTTCATGATTGTTTTTCAATTAAAAAAAAACCAACATTTAAAATTATGGTATTTCCACTGCTTTTTAATTTCATAAATTTATCATACTCGTGAAAATAAAAAAAAATAAAGCGCTAACTTATACAATGTTTGTGATTGTGTTCAATTTAAAAAAAAACAACATTTAAAATTACGTTATTTCCGCCGGTTTTTAATTTAACAAATTAATTGTACTCGTGAAGATAGCGAAAATAAAACTCTCACTTATGTAGTATTTCTGATACTGGACATTTTTACATAGCTTTCAACTACAGCTGTATGAGATGATGGTTTTAATATCCTGTATTCTTACGTATGTCTTAAATAAGTTTCTGTTTGTCAGTGACGTGTGGCAGGTCGGTGGTTTTCTCCAGGTACTCTGGTTTCCTCCACCAATAAAACTGACCGCCACGATATAACTGAAATACTGTTGAAAGTGACGTTAAATACCATAAACCTATACCTAAATAAATTCCTAAATAATGTAAGTTATCAACACTAAGGTCAGTCTTTTTCAGGAATAGGTGACCTTAGCGGATTTTTGGCTATTTACTTACTCCCAAAGTCTTAAATTAGTTGGATATCTGATAAGAAGCAGGAACTACTTACTCTTCGTGAGCACATTAGTTCACCCTCGGTTTTTTGGTGAAGTCTGTGTTGCTCATCTTTTTAGTTTTTTGTGTTGTCCTATTATGTGTCTTTACATTCTGAGTTTCATGTTGTGATATCCATCATGATTTCTGCATAAAAACGATGTTCGATTCGTCTTTACCTCCAGTTGTTTGTAGGAGGGAGCATGTCTTATTTACGTTATTTGTGTTTGTTTGCTTATAATGATGTCCTACACATATTGTGTTGTGTTTTTGTTTGTTTTTCTTCGTCTTGTGTGCCCTTTGTTTCCAGTTTCTCTGGATTGTCAATTTTTTATTGCCCCTTCGGTATTCTCTAATGTTTATTTTCAATCTTTTGACATGAGGTGAAATGAATACCTTCTGCTGATTGGCTGAAAATTATGTCATTATAAGGGAGGTTACCAAGATGGCAAAGTCCAGCAGATGGCAGTGTGCAGGAATTACAAAAATTACGCTGCCAAAGTAGTTGAAGAGGAGGGGATAGGGGCTGATTGTCACCCTTAGCTGGTGAAGATGGATTTTAATGTATATTTATATACCATCATTAGGGTTGCATAATGCACATTTGTGTATAATGTGCACCGCACCCCCTCTTAGCCTTGAAAATCTGCAGAAAAATGTGATTTCCCAGTCTGAAAAAAGTGTGAAACACATTGTTCTTGTTTATAATGTGCACCCCTCATGCAAAATAAAGAATCTATGTAAAACCTAGCACATTATACATAGGTCATTACAGTACATTCCAAGGATGCACTAGTCACATGATCAATAGTTTAACAAATTAATCATGTTATATATTTTTCTAGGTATTGTTCCGTAAATATGGTTGGACAAAGACATCCTATCTATTCCCGTTCTACAGAGCACGAACAAGGAAATATAATTTCGATGATTATTCCAGTAAAGGATCCACAGTACATCCAGCTCGTAAATTCCACAGGAACATGGAAGCGGCCGCAATACGAGGAAGAGAAGAACCAGACAGGATGGCTATAGTAGATGGTAGGTAGCCCCTCTAACAAATCTTTTTAAAATCACATATATGCTGAGCCCTGTAAACATTGGACACAACTCAATATAATACAATGCATTATGTCCAGGTAAACTTGAAATTGACCAATGAAAAACGACAGTTTGGTTAAAGTAAAAGCCAGAGTTTGTACTACATTTCATCTTGATGATTAATATACAATGTTATTTAGAGTATTCCCCCTCCTATGAACCCCCCACCACAGCCGGCCCCTCTTATCAGGCCAGATTTCAGATGCATTGAGAGTAAAATACTACTAACATGTCCCCCTTAAGCCGGGACCGTGGGTATAGATAGCTGTGGGCGGAGCAAGCATTCATAATGTTCATTATTTTGACCACGGTTATCTCGAGGATGAAAAATCAATGATGCAGTTTCACAGTTACTTTTGGAGCAAAATATTTGACAGGCATGGTTACTAGTTTTCCTCCCTATGAAACTTTCTGTCTTGATAAAAATAATATTCTTCATCAGTCTAAAAACTACAAAAATCACTTTGAAAATTCAAATTTCTGAGGTATATGACCTTTAGGTCATGTTGGTCATGTGACATACAGTTTCATAAATATGCTGTTCATATCAACAGGGATTTTTGATGATAAGCTCCGCCCACAAATTTTGTCGATAGGCACTACCGCAAATGCCCCTTTAAGAGAGATGGTCTTATAAGAAGGGAACTGCTGTAATTTTCTCGCTGAAGTTATCGATCCAAAGCACAATATTACAGTGTCCTAAATAGGAATTTATCATGATCATCAAAATACTAAACACAAAAAATTTTTTGTATGTTTGTGAAATTTTGAAATTTTACACCAACCAAAATAAAACATTTTATAGAAAATGGAGGAAGAATTAATTTATCTGTCCACACAGTGTTAATTAATACTTAAATACTTATTATTTACTATATATTTTAGCCAATGCTATTGAGGTCGAGGATGACGATTTCTGGGATTACGATAGACAGGTGGATTTGGAAGCTTTTAACACGAAGACTTTGTACGACACACTGTCTAAACAATCTAACAAAGTCACACAGACAATTGGTAAACAGAAAGATGAGGTATGTTTTCCTTAATTTTTATTTTCATATTTTTTTTTTTTTTTTTAATTGTTGTTGAAATTATTTTATATCAAATACAAAATGGTTTTTACTAAGTGTGGTGAGCCCTGCCCACCAATGAATGTGAATTCTTACATCCATAATCTTAACCAATCCACTTAAAGAATAAAATGGAGAGAAAAAAATAGATCATATTTAATTTATTTACAGGTGAAGAACATGTATCAAAGGGTAGCCAATCAAAATGAGTCTCTTAAAGGACTTTGGGCTGCCAAGATGAATTTGAAAGGACAAGCTATATTGGCTACTGATGATGACCTTGCAGTGTATGATTGGAAGCTAAAGGCTCTAGAAAATGAACTTGAAAGAAGAAAAGACGTTGGCCGACAGTTTGAAGAAATCCTTATAAGGCAGAAAGAATTAATGATCGATGATGAAAAATGCAGGGAAAAACATCAGGTACGTGATAGCCATTATATAACACAGTCCAAACTCATTAACTGATACATAAAAAAATTCATTAAATGAAATGGAATCAAGACCCTAAATGAAACCTGTCTAACTCAAACCTCCTTGGACCAACTTGTGTGTTTGTAACAGACAGGTGTTCAGTGTGTACAGGTTAAATAAACAAAGATTTCCTACATTGGGACTTTATTTAATGTTCGGTTTATATAGGATTCCGGTTTATTCAGGGTTCAGTTTAGACAGGTTTCCAGTTTATTCAGGGTTCAGTTTAGACAGGTTTCCAGTTTAGACAGGTTTCACTGTAGTACTTGTTCAACACCAAGTCAGCAATCTTTCAGCTAAATCATGATTATAACACATTACTTTATGATAAGATGGATTGTTCTAGTGCTAACCCAACGAATCATGATTATAACACATTACTTTATGATAAGATGGATTGTTCTAGTGCTAACCCAACGAATCATGATTATAACACATTACTTTATGATAAGATGGATTGTTCTAGTGCTAACCCAACGAATCATGATTATAACACATTACTTTATGATAAGATGGATTGTTCTAGTGCTAACCCAACGAATCATGATTATAACACATTACTTTATGATAAGATGGATTGTTCTAGTGCTAACCCAACGAATCATGATTATAACACATTACTTTATGATAAGATGGATTGTTCTAGTGCTAACCCAACGAATCATGATTATAGCACATTACTTTATGATAAGATGGATTGTTCTAGTGTTAACCCAACGAACCATCAGTCATCAGGTAGACTTTTCACTTCACTCTGACACATTACCCAGACTCTGACCCAACCCATTTTTATACTCCCGCTCCACCGGAGGGGGGTATACTGTTTTACCTAGATTTCCGTCCGTCTGTCTGTCCAAGATATTTTTCGTCGCATTTTTCTCAGCAACTATTGATGGCAGAAATCTGATATTTGGTCACAAGCTTCATATAGGTATGCCATATTGTGGGAAGCGTTTTTGGACCTGTCAGATTCCTACTTCCTGTTTGCCGACTTAGTTGTTTTTATACACATTGAACATATATGCGGGGGTATCATAAGTGAGCATTAGCTCACAGTTCATCTTGTTGATTTTACTTCTAAAATGTTAGTGGGGAAGCACCAAATACCAATTTTATGATCTTTGATTTGACCCGACCAGGGATTGAAACCAGGAAATTATTGTAGGTTGAATAGAATACCAAGCTTCGTTGAGAGAAGTACAGTATACCTTATATTTATGTATGTCCACACTAGTTTTGGTGAATCATCTTGTTACTGGTCATTTCCTTTTTGTAGGTTGAATACCAAGCTTCGTTGAGAGAAATACTGTGTACCTTATATTTATATGTCCACACTCGTTTGGTGAATCACCTTGTTACTGATCATTTCCTTTTTATAGGTTGAATATCAAGCTTCGTTGAGAGAAGCACTTCGAACCTTACAGGAACATGTTAAACTAATTCAAGAAGGAGGCCTCAACAAAGATGGTGACATCGATTTCGAAGCTCACACGTCAAATAATTCTCGTGTGTCCATGTTGGTATCGAACATGGTGGATGAGAGTAAGTCGGAATGTCAACGTGTTGGAGCATGGGGAATTATGGGAGAAGGTACCGGTGGACGTCTGGTCAGGACTGGCAAGAATACACCAATGAAAAGAGACGAATTATTTGGTAAGGGTTATAAGATAAAATGCACTGTCATTTTTACGGGAGAACATTTCTCTTGTTAATACCTATACAATGGTCAGTTCATTATATCTGTCCGGACTATTCCACCAATAACTCAGGTAGTCACATATATATGGCTGAACAATTTATGAAACTCTTAGTAAACAACCCACCCCTATAGGTAAAATTACAGTCAAGCCTGTAGGTAAAATTACAGTCAAGCCTGTATTAAGAGGTAACCTTTGGCACAAAGAAAACATGGCCTTATAAGGCTGTTGACTTCTTAAAAGAGATTCAATTGCATATGAAATTTTCTGATAGGGCAAGAAAAAGGTGACTTTTTAATACAGGTGACTGCTTAATAGAGATGACTGTACTTGCAGGTTTGACTAAAATATTTACTTTCTTCCTTAACCGGTTTTGTCTATCCTAATTAAGCCCTTTTGTTTTATTGCTCCCAAAGCTTTACATTATTTGGCTTTCCAATCTTTCGATTTTGATCGCCACCTGATGAAGATTATTCCAGAAATGTGTCGTGTTCACTAAATTTATTATCTATGTTTTTACTACATTAATTTCTTTTATTTTCTAGGACCAGATATGAGCATCAAAGCAACAGATCTTATTTCTGTGGATAAAAACACTGGTTTGATCTGTCCAAAATCTAGTGCCAAGATTCTCCTAGCAGACGGCAGCCTATCAGATGTACCACCGAATAGTTTCGTTCATCCACAGACTGGTCATGTTCTCCCGATACAAGGAAATGTGGCTTATGATCCAGTCACATCACGTCTTGTGTTTGTCGTGGACTCTGCCACAGGTAAGAGTTATCTCTCTTTTTATGAAGAAGTCGTCCTCTTACACTAATCAAAGCAGTTCAAATCAAAGATCACCTGAACTTGTTCAAAATAACAGTAACAGGTCTTTCTTCTGATATGTAGAGTGAATGATTAATATTTAATGCTAAATGAGCAATTTTTTCAGCTATATCATGGCAAGAACAAGGTACCTTCGATGATATGTTGATGATGTCCACTTTGTTCTAGACCAACACTTTTAGTTGAAATAACAGTCCACAGGTAGACATGTCACTCCACTCTGTCACATTATGTTTGATTTCGAGCCAACCAGTCTTTGCTCTTACTCCTTAATGCTGAGTTAATGGAGAATCAACAAATACAATGTTTATAGTCTTTGGTTTGACCCGACCGGGGTTTGAACCCACAGCCTACCGCAATTTAGGCCAGCATGTTAACCATGACATCACCGATCCAGTTCTGATATGTAGAATATTAATCTTGTCTATAGAAAATATGGTTAAGGAGTAGTAACTTACTGAATTTTACTTGACCTTGTTGATTTTCTAGTCAACAAAATTGAGTTATTTACATTACTGAATACAATATTGACTATCTATATGTGTTTATCCTTATATAAACATGACTTAGAATATATGGTTTAGGATATTCTTATAATTTTGAAACCAAAATATTTTTTTCTTTTACAGGTGAAGCTGCTCGTGCAGATGACCCATTCATACCTTTCGTGCCATTCCCCACAAGAGATGGTCAACCAATCAAAACCAAGCTTCGACCCATGGAACACAAGAGTGATATGAAATATGGTGCTCCAATGCCTGATCCTGAGACTGGAATTCATGTGCCCATTATGGCTGTTACAATGCACCCCCAGACAGGTGCCATTCTACCAATTGGTTGTACTCATGTTGATCCTGTAACAGGTCTCCCATCGCCTGTAGAAGTTGGTTCAGTAATGGTTGATGCTAACTCGGGACAAGCAGTACCTATTTTAGCAGTTTCTTTGGATTCTTCTGGTAAGAATTCTTAATGAAAATGGTTTCTCATCCTGGAATTTTAGTATTTTTGAATGTTTCAAGATGTATTGTAGCATTTTAAACCAATACATTTAATTTATTGTAAAAGATAAGGAATTTAATTTGTTTTTCTCTGACATTGTTACATTTTTTGATGCAATTTTTAGACCAATTATTTGATAATTTTTTTTTATTTCTCCTAGGTTTCCATACAAAACTTAGCAGAAAATCTTAACAGAAGTTCAATTCATATGAAATTTTCTACGACAGTATGAGAAAAATTTGACCTTTTAATACAGGTGTCTGTTTATTAGAGGTGACCACATGGGATGGTTTGACTGTATATTTTAAAAGGTTATTTGACAGTTGATAGTTGAAAAGAAAAACTTTTGAATTAAATTGAAATAATTTTATTTGTAGGAGAAATTGTACCAGTCGGAGGTGTTAAACCAGGAAACAGTTCACTACCCATAATCCTCGGCGACATGTACGTAGAACCACTCAGTGGAAAGGTTGTACGTGTACACAGTGGATGTTTAATAGACACAGACGTTCATCCATCCGCCGGTGGATTCCAGGCACTACTTGATTCAAGCGTAATGGCTTGCCAGGCTCGTGTAAATGACATGATGGAACATTTCAGCAAAGCTGTGTTTAACCAGACAGGGACAAATATCAATGTTAGACTGGAAGAGAGCAACGTGATCGCAGCACTTGTGGAGTTGGAAAAATCAAGAGCTCGTATGAAGTCACATTTATTAAGAAGTCAGCATGACGTAGAACGACGACTTGAGAGGGCAGCCATTTTAGCTGTCACTGGAGGATGTCCAGGTATTGTAATTTATCCTGCACTTGTTCTATTTGAGCAAGCAAATTGCATTGACTGGATAAATTTTAATTATTTACTGTCACTGACAGAAAAATAGCTTTTTCTGGTACCCCTGTAACATGTTACCTGTTGAGATTAGGGAAAATAATTGTAAATCCAGTTCACTTCCTGTTGACAGAAAATATCAAAAGGGGAAATCAAGGGATGATTATATAATTTTATTATTTAATTCAAAATATAAATGTCAATAGATTAATGTGATTTTTCTCCAGGATAAACACAATATTAATGCAGTGTCTAAAAATATAAAAGTTTATGTGTATTCGGCACAATACTGTTTTTTAAGCCTCGTACACATAAACTTTATATTTTAAAACAGTGCACTAGTGTTGTCTATCAATGTTAATTCTCAGTTTTCACATAAATAGGATTAGAGTTATGTATTACATATACACCATGGATCTTACGAATTAACTTATTTAAACCAACGATTCCAAAGGATGAGTTGGTTTAAATAAGTTCATGAGTAAGATCCATGGTATATATGGTTTGTAACAGAAATTTCATGATTGACAGATCTATGACGTCAAAATCATGGAATAACAGATCCTATGACGTCAAAATCATGGAATAACAGACCTATGACGTCAAAATCATGGAATAACATCAAGATCTTCATGTTAGACCATGGTTTGTAAAAGTTCACTATTTTTAAGTTGATTATTGCATAAAAACATCAAAGGAAAAATGTGTATTTATGTTACAATAGGTGTTTATTACTACAATCAACAATATTTTAGTTATAAATATTGTCAGTTTAACTTGTGGAGGAATGAGGTTCAAAAGCTCACTACTTTCACATCTTATTTTGTTTTTCTTGCCAACTTCAAAAATAAAGCTTATCTTATATTAGTACCCTGCTTTTACCACCAACCTGCTGCAAGTCAGTGAAAAGCATTTTATTACAAAAAGTTGTAACAAGTACACTTGACCATGGGCATAGAATCAAACCCGTAACTTAAGTGGTGAAAGACTGATTGCACAAGTAGAGATAAATCTAAATATCTTTACGATGTTGGCAGTGACACCCTCTTGTCATAAATACTAAAACAGACTGGAGAGACTAGGAATGAAAAAAAAAAAATTTAGTTCTTATAGCAATCAATAGTTCTCAAGCACCACTTACAGCCAGGCCCGGATTATCCTATGGGCTAGTATAGGCTGAAGCCTACGGTCCCCCAAGCTTGGGGCCCTAAAAAAGTTTACTTCAAGCTATGTAAATGTCGCTAAAATATATCAAGAGTAAAAAATATTCAAGACCAGTGCTGGTGAGTTAGAGGTGGCTCCTTCTGAGGGGGCCATAATTTCATTAGCCTAGAGACCCCAAAAGATCATAATCCAGATCGGCTTATAGTAATTTTAAGTTAAGAATTTGAGGTTCGTGGTGCACTCAATTTCATGGTTTGGTGATAGGATAGGTATGAAGAAAGAAAAAAACACTGTAAACACCGGAAGAAGAATGTAAATCTAATGAACATGTGATCGTAACCATGGTAACCTCTTTATATTCAGAAATTTTTGGGGTTTTCTTTTAAGGAATGTATACAGATTCCAAGACAGGACAACTTTTACCAATCCTTGTTGGTACAAAGATGATTGACCCAGCTGGAAGTGGACAGGAAGTACCAATCCTAGGTGCCGCCACTGACAAGAAAACAGGAAACACTGTACCCCTTGGTGGAACAATGGAAGACCCTGAAGGTGGTGGTATGTACTTATTTATAATATTAACTGTATATATGTTTGTTTTTGATGGTATGAGCTTTGTTTCAAATTTTTGACCAAATGGCGAAAAAGTAAGTACTCTCGAATATTAGGCATTTTGCATAAATTATTTTCCAGGAAGTACTTTTCGTTGCTAACTATTATACACACCCAAATTTCATCTTGAGTAAATGTTTATTCCAAGACTAGAGTAGATGACATGGTAGGGGGCCAGGGGCATAAGTAGATGTAAAACTACTATAAGATGACACTTTGAAGACCTTAAGATGTTTTTTACCTGAATTTCAGATGATGAACTTTTCCACAGTATTTCATTTATATCGTCGTGGTAATTTTATTGATGGAAGAAAAGAAAGAAAACAATTGACCTATCACAAATCGCATTACGGTGACAAACTTTATTGCATCACCATAGATGGGAATTAAATTCATAGCTTTAGCAGTGATAAGCACTGATTACATGCTTTCTAACATATAGATGTAAATCTAACTACCATACAATAGTTACCATGACAACACAAACTCTTAATTAAAATAATACAGTACTGACAGTTAATTGAAAAAAAAATTAAAGTACTGACAGTTAAAATGTCTTTACTCTGTTTCAGGTTTAGTTCCCATATCAATTGGTAAGAAGGCAGTGGATCCAGTAACTGGGGTTATGTCCCCTGTCATCAGTGTGCGCAGTAATCCAGAAAATGGTTTAACTGTACCGGTCACTCTGTCTTCCGGTGGACCAAGAAAACATAAACCTCCACCCGGTGCCCTTGCCATGTTAGAAGAGGAATTAGTGGCTCGTCGTACGTACTGGAGACGTCAACGACAACACGAGAAAGAGGTCACACTAAAGGAGCACCAGATGGCTCAACAGTTGTTGTTTGACATGGATTCCGTCACTTCAAAAACAGTTCAGAAATTCTTAGAGGACATTGATCATGAGGTTCATAATTTATCTGAAAGTGAGAAACGAGAATTCCAGAGAAGAGGTGGTGCCGAACAAGAATATTCCATGGTTGTGCCACCAGATGTCATTGCAGTTTTGACACAAGGTGACGCAAACGAACATAGCCATGAAGAAGGTCATATCAATGCCCATGTCAAATTATGTGATGTCTTGCGCAAGTTTTATAGCAAACTCCAACAAGAGGAGAAACAGTTCAAGGATAAACTGGGTGACCTTGAAGGTGCTATGAACCCAGATGCAGAGAACACTGCCATGCAAAGATATCGACAAGCTAAAAATAGAATCCAAGCAGAACTTCAGGATCATATCATATCCAGAATGCACGGCCTTGATGAAGCTCATTCGGGTCTTGAATATGCAAGAGAAAGATCAGAACTGTGTGCTACAGAAGCTAAGTTAGTTTTGACTCACGAAGCTCTCCTAGCTGGTGATTATGACTGTCAATTATCAGGTGTGTATGGAGATGTGGAAAATAGCGGTGAAAAGGATTCAGAGTTAATTCCCTTGCTCAAACAGCTTATTGCTATGTTAGAATCGGGCGGACCTTTCTATCTGTCATCCGAGTTACTCAACTTGATAAATGCAGGCAAGAATATTGCTGGTTCTCAGAATACGACGAATATAACAAATATGGGTCAAGGTCAAGGTCAGGATGGACAACTTTACAAACAAGATCAAGACAAAAAAGACGGAAAAGATTCGAAGAAATCTAAAAAGAAGGACAAGGAAGAAACAAAATATGTGACTTCTAGTATCGGCGGTACAACTATCGCACCAGGGAAAACAGGACAAACATCGTCTGTTGATGATGGTAATATTTTCGGTGGAAAGACTCATGGCACTCAAGCAGAATTACAGAGAGCAATGTTTGAAAAACAGGCATATGAAGCTGCTAAACTTGAAAATGACCTCAAACGTACTGAACTGGACTCAATAAATGATACACTTGATGAGTGTGAGAAGAAGAAACAGAGATCTATTGAGGAGGCTAAGGCTGATCTAGAGAAAAAGTTATCTAAGGTTAAATCAGAACAAGAGCGTGATAAGGTCATGGTAGATTATGCTAACAACATGCAGAAGTTGAACGAATCTTTCGAGAAAAATAAGCAGAATCAGCTGGACACTTTAAGACAGAAACTTCTAGAACAACGAAGACAGAAAAAGAAAGATCTTCACAGGAAACACATCGGTGAAGCTCAAGGTCAAGGACTTCCTGTCGATTCAGTGCCGAGCATCCAGAACCCGTCTCACGAAGAATTAATGCTGGATTTATTACGTCTTCAGAAACAACAGGAAGAAATGATGGCAGAGATGAGGAAGAAGAGCGCGGAAGAAGGCGACAAAGCTAAACCATTTGACGTTGACAAAGAACTGGAACAACAAATCAAAGCCATGGACTTATCTAAAGCTCAGAAAGAACAGATGATTCAATTGGCTAATGACAGATCAAAGGAACTGAGAAAACATATTGAGAACATGAAGGAGAAATTACGTCAGCGTAAGGATAGAAAGAAACCTGGAAGTCTGACGGCCGATGAAGAACAGAATCTTAGTGACGAAGAGAAAAGAAAATTATTGGAGACAAGAGAAATGCAGAATGATGCAGACAGATTAATGGAAGAAAAAGCTGTCTTAGACACCATGAAATTACTAGAACAGGTAGCGTACAAGTACATATAACAACAAACTGTCGGGTTAGAGTATCCATGGTAACACTTTTTATCACCTTTAAACTCAGTTTATGTGCGTTTAGGCAAGGGGTTAGATATACCATGGGTAGGGATCAAAATACCATAGGCAGGGGTTTTCATATACTATGGGTAGGGTGATCAAAATATCGAAGACAAGGGGTTCGATATACCATGATTAGGGATTGACTCCGGGATCGATAACCCATGAATAAAGATTGACTGCAGGGTAGATAACCCATGAATAAAGATTGACTGCAGGGTAGATATACCATGTGGTTCAAAATACCATATGACAAAACTACAAGCAGTATCTATATCAGCTATTTAAACTTAAATGTAAAATGTAGGATATGTGTACGATCTGCTGATGAATACAAAAATGTTAATGATAATTTAACATGATTTTTTATTATTATTTTTTATGATACTTAGGAACAAAAGAGGAAAGCAGAAGAAGATGCCTTGAAAGAAATACTGAAAAATGAATCCGATCAGGAGCGTGATCGTATCATGGCACAGTTCAACAGCCAAATGAGAAAACTGAACAATCGTATGAATGATGAAAGGTCAGAAATGGAGGACAAGGTCAAGGCCAAACTTGCTGCTAAGAAACGTTTGAAAGAAGAACTTGAAAAAGAGAAGGCTGTTACTAAAGAACTGGACAGAATAACTAAATCACATGTAAGATTTAACTTTTTTTTTTACTTTTAAGCAGATTAAAAATGCAATTGTCTATTTTCCCATTTTCATGTTCGGAATAGGTGTTCTGATTTATACAGGTTAAGATTTCCTACATTGGGACTTTAATTAAAGTTCAGTTTATACAGGATTTCATTTTATTCAGGTAAATTTATTTAGATAAAGTTTGTCAGTAACTTGCTACAGGTCAGTGGTTTTCTCAGGGTACTCCGGTTTCCTCTGCCATAATATAGCGGAAATATTTGTTGAACGTGGCGTTAAGCACCACAGAACCAACCAACCAACCCGTTAGATATGTTTAACTACATGTAATTAAATTTTTTTGAATAAAAAACCTTTTCTGAAATTCTCGAAAATAATAATAGATTCCACAATTTCTGATATTTTTGCTTTTTATTTTTAAATTGTTTATAATCAGGTTGCCAAGGGCGATGCTGACACTGCTGATGTCATCATGCAGATAAATGAGAAAGTTAACGGTGACAAGATGTCTGCCGATCAGGAGAAACTCATGAACCAGCAGATAGCAACACAAGAAGAACTTGAGAGAAAACAACTGGAAGAATCAAGAAAAATGAATAGGGATGTAGAAGATGACTTTGAAAATGAAAGAGAGAACATTGATGGTCACATGATCAGTCAAAAGAAATTGGTATGTAAATCACAGCTTTTCTTGCTTTACAACAAACGTTAAGTGTCCCCAGATAATATAGTTATATTTTTTCTAGTGACATCAGATATTTCAGTTGTAAGCCCTATGGTGACCTAGAGACTGTTGTGGTCATGATCGTATGGTAGTTGTATTTACAACTACCTGTGCAATCTGTGCCTATCACCACTAAAGTTGTGAGTTCGAACCCCGTTCATGGTGAGGTGTAGATACAACATTATGTGATAAAGTTTGTCAGTGACTTGTGACAGGTCGGTGGTTTTCTCCAGGTACTCTGGTACTATGACCTATAGTGACCTCAAATATTTCACTTCTATGACCTTTGATGACCTCAGATATTTCAGTTTAAAAATAGATAGAGATTTGAATGTTCCATTTAATTAAAGGTTTATTTAATGGGAAAATATTTTCTATAATAAAAATAATTAATTTGTGTAAAAGAAATCACAAATTGATGTAGAAACAAACCAAAATGTTAATTAGAACCTACAACTTATAACAAGAGAAAGCTTGTTTCATCTGTGATCTGTGTCACTCTTTCAAAAGTCAGCTAAAATGGTCATAAATCGAAACTACTTGCTGTTTCGCATCAAACTACAGTGTATCTGACATCAGACTCAAAGCATGACTGGTAATTTACCAGATTGTTTTATTTGTATAGTTTATAACGGTATGACAACAGCGAACCAGTTTTAATTTTTCTATTATTTAAACTAAGGTTCTCCTCCCTCAGGCATAGGTGACCTTAGCCGATTTTGGCTGTCCTGTCTGTCTAGGACCTTTGTTTTACTTGCTCACAAAACTTTTAAAATTATTTTGGCTTTCCAACCTTTGAACTTTGAACCTGATGAAGGTCATTCCAGACAGATGTTGTGCGTACTTAATTAGATATCTACGTTTTTATTGATACTAATAATAATTATTACGATTTTTTTTTCATCTTCTTATAGAAGGTAAGTAATATCGTGTATGTAAATAACAACAAAACCATTTATTATATACTGTTTCCAGAATCATACAAGTCATGTTGTCATTGACAGTAGTTTTTGGTATTAAATTCACTGAAAAGTTTATAAAAAAAAAAAAAATATGTGAGAAAAAAAATTAAATGAAATGCACTGGAAGTTGTATAGAAAGGGGAAATAACTCTTGAAAAGTGAAAATATTTGTTGAAATGCATGTGAAATAACATGGCTGTTAAAATTCAAAAACGCTAGACAAGTAAAATATTTATACAATTTTATTCAGCTTCAATGACTATGTGATCATGTAATTATTATTAAAACTAAGGTTCTCCTCTCTCAGGCATAGATGGCCTAATAGCCGATTTTGGCTATCCTGTTTTGGCTCTTTTGTTTGCATGCTCGAGCTCCCAAACACTTTTAAGGTGGTACCATACACTTCAGGTAAAATTTTATCTGCTCGTTTGATTTTCTTATATTTTTTTGGCAGTGTGTTTGAATATATCCACTGTAATAAATATCAAAATTTTTCTTGTGGTTTTGATCACCGAGATGCTTGAAATCTGCATACAAACATCATATGATCAAAACGTTCAACTGATTTTAAAGAGTTATCTCCCTGTAGTGTATGGTACCCCCTTAAATTATTTGACTTTCCAAATCTTATGATTTTAAGCATACCTGATGAAAGTTATTCTAGAAATGCATATTGCACACTAATTTTGATGTTTACATTTTTATTACAAAAATAAAAACATCTGTTGATGTGTTTATTGTTAATATACTGTGTATGTGATCATATTTGAATGATTCTAGAAATGGTACTTAATACATACCCTATCTTTATGGTCTCTATTGGTATATGAAAACTGACTTTTTTGTTTTTTTTATGTTTTTATTTATTTAATTTCTCAGAGGAATGAAACAGTCTTGGTAGTATAAAGATTAGCATTCTCGACTCGATCGTACTGTAGATCGTGGGTTTTGTCCATTGTTGGGTCAAACCAAAGACTATTTATAACTTTGGTATTTGTTACTTCTCCGTGCAGCATTAAGTAGAAGTAAAAACAAAAACTGCTTGTCTCAGAATTGGGATAATGTGTTCGAATGCAGCAACATATCTATCTTTGGACTGTCATTTCAGTGAGCTACTACATGTACTGTAAAAATCCAGCTCACCATGTTGGTCTAGTATAAAACAGACCTCATCATCATCTTATCAAAAAGTAATTTATTCTCACCGTGATATAGCTCTCAAATTAAAGACTATCACAACCTATAGTCCAAAAAATGTGAAAATTGGAACACTGAATTGTGCTTGATATTTTTTCAATCACATTTTATTACAGATTTTCATAATGTTACACTTCCAAATTTTTCATATTTCCTGTCACTGCATGATTACCATCAATTTTGTTGAATTTGTTTTTTGTCCTCCATTTTGAAACACTTTGAAATGATGATTTTTGAGGTGTGACTACAAAGTTTGGCTGCCTGATATCTAACTTCCTAAACACCACACTCCCCCCAACCTCACCCTCCTTTACCTGTTCACCTTACCATGTATTACACTTAATATCAGTGTTTATATATCCACATATGATAATTATATAATGATCAAAAAGGGTAGACAATTATGTTACAACTAACCTTCCCAGAATCCTTCAGTAATATAAATGGCTGTGGTCATAACATGTTTAATTTTATGAAATATTCTTGGAATGTGGTTTTTACATATGAATTATTTCATTTACATGTATAATCAAAGAGATGAGTAATTTCTGATTTTCTAATGTACACTTTGGGGTTATTGGGGAAAGGATAGGGTGACTATTTATAGTATGTTTATGAACATTTTGAAGAAACTAACTACAGTTTGACATGTACAGTTGAAAATGACTCCTCATAGAATTAAATGATATGTGATACACAATATGTTTCTGATACCTACTTTTCAGAAATATTTGGTAGGGCCGTTGTTGTAGTGATTGTATGATAGTTGGATTTACAACTACCTATGCAATCAGTTCCTATTACCACTAATGTTGTGAGTTTGAATTCAGTGGTTTTCTCTGGGTACTCTGATTTCCTCCACCAATAAAACTAACTTCCATGATATAACTGAAATATTGTTGAAAGTGGCATTAAACACCATAGATCTAAACCTAAATTTTCTAAGCTATATATTGTAAATTTTAAGTTTTTCATTGTATATTTAGGCATTGGAAACACATAAAACAAAGTTTGAAAGAGATATAGCCCTACACCATCCTAACATCACAGATGCAGAATACCAGAAACTATTGGCCAAACACAAGTCAGAAATAGCAGCCCTTGAAAGAAATCTTGATGAAGAAAGAGATAGACAGAACAATGTACTGAAAGAGAAGGTAAGAAGGAATGATGAAGAGTATTTCTAGAAGAAATCAGAAAATAAAGAACAGGGCTCACCAAATCAGGTGAAGCACAGGCGCTTGTGTAGAGTCAAAAATATGCTCGCTATGTACCTAAAATACCACAAGGCCGGACTCACTCGTACTACCCCTGTCACTTCAATTGCTATTTCCCCTGTCAAAATGTCGATAGGATGCAAATCGCTTACTAATTTGCGTAGTAAAATGATTTTTCTTCAAGGAAAACCTGTTTGTTATATCTTCCTACAATCTACACCCCCATACTGACAGATAATCCTCAGATTTTGCTGGCAATGGACACCTAAGTGGCAGCAAAGCGAAAGTAGGTCACGTGCGACATATTCCCGCCTTTCAGTCGTTCTCGGGTTTTATCATTGCCTTACGAAATATACCTGAGAAGTTCAGAAAGAAAAGTTCGGGAAATGTAATTATATATCAGTATTGTTACTGTATAATTATAATGTTTTTTAAATACAATTATTTCCTATGCCTTATTTTAAGTATTATTTGCATACCAAGAAGCACTGAAGTTTTCATTCATTTTGTCAGTCATATTTTGGCGCCTTGTAATGTTTCTAGTGTTTAGTCATTATATATGATAAAACCCGAGAACGATCGAAATGCGGAAATATGTCGCACGTGATCTACTTTCGCTTTGCTGCCACTTAGGTGTCCATTGTCAACAAAATCTGAGGATTATCTGTCAGTATGGGGGTGTAAATGGTAGGAAGATATAAAAAACGGGTTTTCCTTAAAGAAAAATCATTTCACTACGCAAATTAGTGAGCGATTTGCGTCCTATCGACATTTTGACAGGGGAAATAGCGATTGAAGTGACAGGGGTAGTAGGAGTGAGTCCGGCCTTGTGGTATTTTAGGTACATAGCGACCATATTTTTGACAATACACAAGCGCCTGTGGGTGAAGTGGGCGACTTCTTCGCCTTGGTTTCAATGAACTCGCCCAATTTCTGTCAAAAAGCGAAGTTTTAGTCGCCCTGTCAGTCTTTTCAAGTCCGTATTTTTTTTCACCAATAATCATACTTTTTCTTCAATATTCACATAAAAGGAGCTCCCATGTTCCTGAAATGTGACCCATACAGGGTTTGATGTTCAATATTTTATTCCAAACTTTTGTGAAAGGTAGGGGAACATGGGGTAGCGGGGAAAGAAACGTTAAAATTTGGATCGATTTTCGGAAGTCTCCCAGATTTTCCCTCACTTTGCCCTAAGTCAAGAGAGAGAGAAATCAAGTCGCCCTGTTTTTACTATGTGTGGTGAGCCCTGAAAGAATCATGGTTAATTTTCAAATCCAATATGCCACAATTAGAATAGTCTATTTGCCAATTCTGAAATTAGAAATTTTTAATCACTTGTATGGATTGTTGATATATTTTTAACCTAAATATATTTAACCTTTTTGGGTTTTTTTTTTGTTTGTTTGAGAGGGACCATCGTGGTCGTGATCATATGGTAGTTGGATTTACAACTACCTATGCCATCAGTGCCTGTTACTACTAAAGTTGTGAGTTTGAATCCCGGTCAGGCGAGGTGTACTCGATTTAACATTATGTGATAAACTTTGTCAGTGACTTGCGACAGGTCGTTGGTTTTCTCCGGGTACTATGGTTTCCTCCACCAATAAAACTGGACGCCACTGAAATATTGTTGAAAGTGGCATTGACCACCCTAACCCTAGCCCCTGTTTGTATGAGTTATTTCCCCTTAAAGAACATAATATTTGACTGTCAATGAAGAGCAAATGGAAAAACACATTTTTGCACATATATGTGTAATTTGTAGATGTTTCAAATCTTTTATTTACAAATAATCTTTCATTCTGCTTTAAACTTTTGATATCAATAATATATTTTAGTGTGAATGGGTTGAAACATTTCAATTTTACATTCGGTTTAGCATGTTTTGGACAGGCAGTCAAGGGAATCAACTCTTATTAAAAATATCTTGCAACAGAATTCTAGGCAAGCGGATAATTGACATTGCATCATCTACATGGACAGAAAAACAGCAGGGTTGTTGAATTCCCGTAGTTAACTAACTAGCTAAGAGGATAGCATGGTCTGTGATTCCTCGTAATTAACCGACTACTAGGTAAGAGGGCGGAATTTGTCATTTGAATTACTCATTAAATTTTCTTCTTTAGATGAAACAGAGACAAAGAAAGAGAGCAGAAACATTGGAGGAGAAACACAGGATAGAGAGAGAGCAAGAATTAGCTCGTCAGCAACAAGAGAGAGACAAATTAAACGAGAAACTCGCCAGAATTATAGAGAAATCTGCTCTGGTTGAGAATGTTAAGGTAAATATATATAGCACTTTGTGGTCTTGTTCTACGACTATGGTTTTGTAAAAAAAAAATTATAACATGTATTACCTATGCAATCATATGGGTTTTATTAGTAAATTTGATTTGCTGTTAAAACGATAAGTCTTTATATCAACACCTACATGTAGCTACCCAAGATAGTGTATTGTCTTTAAACCAGTGAGCTAGCATTTTTAAAAACGTGCTGGTCAATTACAAAGTGGATGTCATTATCATCTCATCAATATATCTTGTTCTTGCCATAATATGGCTGAAATATACTGATTTACAACTAGCTATGCAATCTGTGCCTATCTACATTAAAGGTTGTGAGTTTGAATCCCGCTGATAGTGAGGTGTACTCAATACCTTATTATGTGATAAAGTGTGTCAGTGACTTGTGGCAGGTCAGTGGTTTTCTCTTGGTACTCCGTTTTCCTCCACCAATAAAACTGACCACCACAATGTAGCTGAAATATTGTTGAAAGTGGCATTAAACACCATAACCCTTTTTACATTTACAGAACAAAGATGATGACACAGCTGAGAACATGATTTATTCTGTCCTCCGTCAAAGACATCTTAAAGAAGCTATACATCTAGAAGACCAACTGGCTCGTGAATTAGAGGCTGCACGTCGTAGAGCACGGGCCGACATAGAGTCAAGACGAAATGAGGAAAGAGACAGATTGTTAGCTGTTTTTGAACAGGTAACAAAGAGATCAGTATCCTGTACTGTACATACAGTGATTATTATGCCCCAGCCGTCTGTCCATCCGTCCCGCATTAGGTTTCTACTCGTTAACTTAAGTTCTCTTATCACAAATCTTTCCAATTTATACACAAGATCAGGGACCATACAAGGAAGGCCAAGTTTGATATCGACCATGACGACTTATTCTGTGCTGCAGTTATGCCTCTATTTATTACATGTGGGCATCCATGTCCTATGGCCACATTATTCCATTTTATTTTCATAATTAGATTACACCAAACTATGGGGCTAATCATTTGTTTTCAAAGATTGCAATAGAAAAGTTTCCTGTGTAAAATAAACCATGTGAGAAATGATCTCATGCTGCTGCCTCATATCTATATAGATCCATTGTTTTGAAATTATGACGAAACGTGCCACTTCACAATTAATAACTAGATACAACATTGTGTGATAAAAAGTTAGTCAGTGACTTGCAACAGGTTGATGGGTTTCTCTGGGTACTCATGTTTCCTCCACCAATAAAACTGACTGCTACGATATAACTGAAATAACCCTAACCCAAACCCCACAATTAATACAACAGATACTTTTTGAAGACTTCCATGTAATAAACCAATGGTGTAATGGTTCGTGTGATTGTCTTGAATGTGATAGACCATGGGAATGGTTCGTGTGATTGTCTTGAATGTGATAGACCATGGGAATGGTTCGTGTGATTGTCTTGAATGTGATAGACCATGGGAATGGTTCGTGTGATTGTCTTGAATGTGATAGACCATGGGAATGGTTCGTGTGATTGTCTTGAATGTGATAGACCATGGGAAAGGTTCGCGTGGTCACCTTGAATGTGATAAACCATGGGAATGGTTTGTGTGGTCGCCTTGAATGTGATAGACCATGGGTTTGAGCCCCTGTTGGTTCAAACCAGAGAATAAAATTGGTATTTGCAGCTGTTCCACTAAGTTTGTAGCATAAAAGAGTTAGAGCAAGGAGAGGTTGGCTCGGAATGAGGATAATATGTCTGAGTGGAGCGACATGTCTACCAGTGAATTGGGTTTTTTTTTCCAGTGAGTTAGCACTTTAGAAATCCACCTAAGCGTGTTGGTCTAGTACAGAGTGTACATCATCATCTCATTAAAATGTAACCTGTTCTTGCCATGGTATAGCTGAAAAATTAAAATGCAAGCTAAATATGAACAATATCTCAGATGATTTAAAAAACCATAAGGTTACTTCAAATTTTAAGAGTTAAGGCTCTTGAAGATGTTAAAAGCGTGGAAATGATGGTCAGTACACTAGCAAAATAGTTTGTCAGCAGATTCTAAGTATATTTATACACAAACTATATTAAAAAAATATATATATCTTTCTGGTTGAAATCTTGAATTTTTCATAAATAATTTCAATGATAAAAGCAAATTTTAAGATTTTATTGTATTATAGCGATTTATTAATTTTTTTAAAGGAATTGAAGGATCTTATAGCAGACGGCAGTGACCTTTCACCTGAAGAACTTGCTCTAAGGAAAGAACAACTTAAGCGTCAACAAGAGGTAGGTTTGTTAAGTTTTGTTAAGCTAAGTAAAGTATGCTATGTAATTTTAAAGCAGCATGTTTAAATTTTGTTCATTCCTTCACAATGTTTTGCAGTCTAAAGTCTAAGCAATTTTAACCGCATTGGTGGTGTACTTGCACTGGTTAGAGTGCTGGCCTCAAGTGTGGTAATTCATGGGTTCAAGTCCTGATGGGGCTGACCAAAGGCTATGTAATAGGTATTTGCTGCTTAGGAATAAGGAGTAAGAGCAAAGACTGGTTGACTCAGAATCAGGATAATGTGTCAGAGTAGAACAAATGTTTCAGTGAGCTAGCACTTTGAAAATCCAACTAATCATGTTTACTGAGCAATAGTTTGGTAGTAGTTATTGGTGGCTTGTTACAGGGAACCAGTTACTTGTTCTCTTTATTAATACATCTAAAATACTGCTCTCTCAAACAACAATCGATCATTCAATATGATATTTATGTTTGAAGCACGAAATTAAAATTGAATCATTCTCTTTGATAGAAACAATTGAAAGACTTTGACAATGTCACCATCAAACTGATAGAACAAGCTGAAAAAGAAACGACACCACAGCAGAAAATACAAGAGACGCACGCTCGACTTCAGCTCAAAGAGAAACAATTGAACGAATTAGCTGAGGCCATGAAACAGTACTCGCCAAAGGATGCCCTCTACAAGAAATATCAGGAAGATGCTCGTCTGGCTACTGACGAGGCCAAACGTTACCGTGACGATGTTTGGAAAAAGATGCAGGAAGAATTTGAAAGACGCAAAGCAGAACAGAGAGAACGAGAGAATGAGAAACAGAGGAAGTTAATGGAACAATTCAAGTGAGTAAAGGCTTGTTAATCTTGTCATCAGTAAAGGGGGGTCGTCGTGGTCGTGATCGTATGGTAGTTGGATTTACAACTACCTATGTAATCGGTGCCTATCACCACTAACGTTGTGAGTTCAAATTCCACTCATGACGAGGTGTACTCGATACAACATTATGTGATAAAGTTTGTCAGTGGTTTTCTCCAGGTACTCCGGTATTCTCCACCAATAAAGAGATAGCCTCTCTTTAGGGGGGACAATGTCTTACAAAAAGAATTAAAATGACAGATTCAACTATATAGGGGGCCTTGTATAACAAATTTTTATTCTATCTGTAAAAACCGCATGGGTGTGTAATGGTTAGCATGTTCGCCTCGAGTGCGGTAGATTATAGGTTCGAACACAGATCGGTAAAACCCAAAAGACTATAAAATTGGTATTTGTTGCTTCTCCGCTAAGCACGCAGCATTAAGGAGAAAGAGCAAAGACTGGTTGGCTTGGAATCGGGATAATTTGGACGAGTAGTACGACATGTCTATACGCGGACTGTTGTTTCTGTGAGCAAGCACTATAAAAATCCAGCTCACTCTATCTGTAAATTATTTATTATAGAAATATGGAGAAAGAGATGGAAGAAGAACATCGTAGAGAAATTCAGAGACAGAAAGACCATGAGGCAGAGAAAGAACGTCTCCGTCAACAACAGCTGGAGGAACGAGACAGAAGACAACAGGAGGAGATCAAGAGGATGAACGTCCATGGTGATGAAAAGGAAAGGCTCCTGAGAGAACACCAGGAACAGATGGAGAGCATGAGGACCAACATGGAACAGGATCAGGCTAAGAGTAAGGCTAACCTCAAAGCCAGGCTGGACGCTAGGAGGAAAAATCGTATCGATTCTAACAAGGCCAAATTAGAAAAGGAATCCATACTAGATATTGATGCTGAACATCGTGGAGATCTGGCCAGAAAACGAGCTGAAGACGAGCTTACAGGTAAACTTCCACCAGTAGGTGGCAGTTTTGACTCAACACCAGGAGGAGGACCAAGTACTGGTACCCCAAGTTCATATTCACCAACAGGGAACCAGGAGCAGGACTGGGTTAACATGTTGATGATGTCACCACTGTTTAAGCAAATCAATGATTTGGCAGAGATGTTAGACAAGACACCAGAAGGGGGTGTTCCAAGTGATAGAATTCTGGGTAATTGTTAAAACTTAATAGAGTGTAAAATTCTAAATCTATTGCAATGTTAGAAAGATTTGATAATGTAGAAGTTATTATTTCGAAAGTAATTTCTATTTTCATTTAAGAGGAGAGCAGTGGGGTCTGTCTTTATAAATTCAAGAACCTAAAACAAAAGATTTTTCTAACTTAAATTTTGTGCATCAAATGTCCTAAAAATGGGTAGTATCAGTTATAGAATAAACGTTAGAGAAAACTGAAGGGACAATCAAGAATGGACAATCTAGAGACACTGGCAACATATTGGGTACACAAGACACAGGACCAAAATAAACGTTAGAGAAAACCGAAGAGACAATCAAGAATGGAAAATCTAGAGACACTGACAACATATTGGGTACACAAGACAAAGGACCAAAATAAACGTTAGAGAAAACCGAAGAGACAATCAAGAATGGACAATCTAGAGACACTGGCAACATATTGGGCACACAAGACACAGGACCAAAATAAACGTTAGAGAAAACCGAAGAGACAATCAAGAATGGACAATCTAGAGACACTGGCAACATATTGGGTACACAAGACAAAGGACCAAAATAAACGTTAGAGAAAACCGAAGAGACAATCAAGAATGGAAAATCTAGAGACACTGACAACATTGGGCACACAAGACAAAGGATGAATACAAACAAAGCACAAAACCAGAACACAGGAAGTTAAAAAGATGAGCAGCACTAGCCCCCCAAAAAATCGAGGGTGAACGCAGGTGCTCGCCAAGGGTTAGCAGTTGCTGCTTTTTATAAGACCATGTTACTGATATACTCCTATGTATGAAATATTACTGTCGCACTAGACACAGGACGAAGACACCACCAAAAACCACAACACAGAAAACTAAAACAATGAGCAACATGGACACCACCAAAAACTGGGGATGAACCCAGGTGCTCGCAAAGGTGTTTCTTATAGTTTGAATTATAGAGCTTAAAAATGAAATATCAGTGATCCTATAAAGGGTCCCTTCCCCTTTTTTATTTCCTTATTTTTGATATAAATTGAAAATAAATACAGTGGAACTTGTGCAATCTGACACCTGAGTTTTCCGACATCCTGTGTAATCAGACAAATATGTATGGTCCCAAAGTATTTTTGTTAGCTAAAATAAAACCTAGGTATTCTGACATCCAGTACAATCCAACACATTTGCCTGTTCCCTTGGTGTGTCGGATTAGATAGGTTCCAATGTATACTGTTTTGTACAAAATAAATGATAAAATTCCATGTATTAGTGGTTATGAATAAAAGACTGATTTCAGTATTGATATATTTGTAGGTGGTGATTATAGTCAGCCATACATGGATGTCAAGGATGCACAATGGCAGTGTAAAGGTGACCTTGCCCCTGTAGACATCAACAGTATCACACCAAGTCAATTCGTCGTCTACCGTTACGGAGTTTTCGTAATACGTCTTCTCAACCAGAGTATAGGAACACCCGAAGTTAGCCTCCTTTTGGCTTCCAACATGCCACCGAACAATTATGAAAAGAATGCTTTTAGAAACTCTGTCTTCTATGAACATGGTCGAAAGATTATGTTTGTACGCCGTGAACGAATGGAATCAATAGGTGAATTTGTGGTTGTGATCTTGCATACGCTGGCACATATAAAGGTCGGAGACATGACAGATGATTCTAATGTCTTATTCTTAAGAGAATTCTACAAGGTAATTTTTATTTAGTAACATGAAAAAACATCATTGTTTCACTGGTGTTTATTTTCACTTTGACACACAGATATCAAATAGGAGATAACTGTATTGTATTTGAAAAATTGCTTTCATCAATTGTTGATTTGACGCTTTCAAATTGTATTGACCAGTGATGCCTGCAAATCTTCAAAATGTAATTTTAGAATCGAAGTCAGAATGTGCAAAGGGTTTATTATATGGTAATGGAATTTACCATTACTCATGCGATAAGTTCCTATCAATTCTAAAGCTGTAAGTTTGATTCATGTTCATGCTGAAGTGTACTTAAATCAATCTACAGTCCTCGAAATGAAAATTTGAATTTACTGGTCCAATTAAAATTCTAGAATTTATTTTATATATACAAAGTATATATATACAGTGAAACCTGCCCATGTGGTCACCTCTATTAAGCAGTCAACTCTATTAAAAGGTCACCTTTTCTTGTCCTGTCATAGAAAATTTCAAATGAATTGAACCCCTTTTAAGAGGTCACCTGTGTTATAAGGCCACTTTTTCTTTCTCCCATGGGAGACCTCTTAATACAGGTTTGACTGTATATCTAAATAAAATCTGAAAAAAATCACTGGTCCGAACAAAGTTTTTCTGGTCTTGGGACGGGGAACTGGTGCTCATCTTGAGGACTGAATCTAATGTGATAATGTTGTGCAAAAGATCAGTAATTTTCTACAGATACTCTAGTTTCCTCCACTAATAATACTAATTGCCATATTCAAAATATTAAGCTGTACAAAATACAGTAATATGTCATTTTAAACAAACTAACTTTGACTTTGCGTTTACTCGATACAACATTATGTGATAAAGTTTGTCAGTGACTTGCGACAAGTCTGTGGTTTGTCTCTAGGTACTCTAGTTTCCTCCACCAATAAAACTGACCACAACAATATTACTGAAATATTGTTGAAAGTGACATTAAACACCATAAAACCAAACCAAACCAAGCCATTTCAAGCAAACTTAATTTGACTTTCCAGGCATTGAGGGTAGTCTGCCAAGACATGTTCTTCTCCAGGACAAATAATTCAGCTCCAGCCCAGTCAGTAATGGGTGCACCATCAGTAGGATCACGTACAGCACTAGAAGCTGCCCTCGGACAGACCAGGAGTGCTGATGAGAAGATGAACGTTGTAGGGGACCTTGTCGATATGAAGGTTGATGGACCTACACAACTAGACTTCTCAGAACAGGTAACACATTCAATTCTGATTTTTGTTTTGCTAGGTAGAGAGTAGTTTTTGTGTTACCAACGAATAACAGAACTATTTATAGCAGGAATATAGTTGAAAGTGGTATTAACCTCATATTACGATAATCTTACTTTATATGATGGTTGATGGACCTACACAGCTAGACTTCTCAGAACAGGTAACACATTCAATTAAGATTTTTATGTTTTACTAGGTAAAGAGTAGTTTTTATGTCGCCTATAAATATCAGAACTATTTATAGCAGAAATATAGTTGAAAGTGGTGTTAAACTCAGATTATGATAATCTTATTTTCCACATACCCATCATTGTTATGAATATGCATGAAAAATTAACCAATTAATTCCAACCAGGTTATATGCAGGTTTTCATGATTATTCAAGATTCTGTCAAATTCATAAATTAACATTTGTTATTTTACAGAGAATGTCTCAGAGATTATATGGCTCAGAAACACTCGCTAGTAACGCACGACTCAGACAACACCTCATGTCTAATGGAGGAATAATGACAACCAGTGACTTTGTCAGTGTACGCATGGCTGAACTTAGAGGAATTAAAAGTCCACTTACCTCACCCAAAGCAAGGTTAGTTTTTAGAGCTTTGTTAATGTACGTACGGTAGAACTTCACTGAGGTATAGTCCACTTATCTCTCTTAATACAAGGCAAGTTGTTTTAGCTTTGTCAGTGTATGCATGGCAGAACTTCAAGGAATCAAAAGTCCTCGTATAAATAAACGTTACAGAATACCAAAGGGCCAATCAAAAATGGACAATCCAGAGAAACTAGAAAACTAGAGACAAGACAAAGAAAAACAAAAACAAAACACAACACAACACAATATGAGTTGGACACCACTATACGCAAACAAACACAAACAACGTAAATAAGACGTATGCCCTCCTACATACAACTAGAGGTAAAGACGAACCGAACGTCGTTTCCATAGGAAAATTGCAAAGAAAACCACAACATGGACCTCAGAACGTAAAGACACATAATAGGACAACACAAAAAACTAAAAAGATGAGGCAACAAATATTCCACCAAAAAAACAGGTGAACTCTGGTGTACAAAAATTTAACTTTGCAAGCTTTAGTGGTACATGTACAATGAAGCTTGTCTTAAAGAGACAACTCTTTTTTTGTCACCGAAAAATAGTCTTTCAAAAGAGATGGTCTCTCAATAGAGGTTTAATCTAAATGGTTAATGAAGAGTTGTGACATTTTAAAGTGGCCTCTCAAAAGAGGGTATTGTCTCATTGAAGAGGTCTCTCAAGACAAGTTTAACTGTAGTATAAGTGCTGATTGCATAACTAGTTATAAATCTAATCACCATGTGATGTGACCATATGACTCTCTCTTTATGGAACAAAAAAAACATATTTCCACAAGGGGGTCGTCGTGGTCGTGATCGTATGGTAGTTGGATTTACAACTACCTGTGCAATCAGTGCCTATCACCACTAAAGTTGTGAGTTCAAACCCTGTTCATGGCGAGGTGTACTTGATACAACATTATGTGATAAAGTTTATAAGTGACTTGCGACAGGTCGGTGGTTTTCTCCGGCTACTCCGGTTTCCTCCACCAATAAAACTGACCGCCACGATGTAACTGAAATACTGTTAAAAGTGGCGTTAAACACCATAAACCAAGCAACCATATTTCTACAACGTAGTCGTATTTCATAGAAGTATTTGTATATTTACAGTCCGAGGAAACAGATAGCACCTCCACCAGTTGGGTCTACTAGAGATTTATTGGACTCTAAATTAATGGACCTTGAGAGTAAAAACGACAGTCTAAATGAACAACTAGCTCAGGTATTTAATACTTTATTGTAACCTGTACGTATTGGCACAGTAGAAATTCTGTAATCGGTAGCCCCCGTCTTATAAGGTCACTCCTTCTACAATGAAAGTGCTCTGAAAAGACGGGTGACCTCTCTTGAAGGGAACAATTTAGTTGTATTTTACTTTATTGACAAATTGGACATTTACCCTTTGATGTGTGTCGCTGCTGAAGTCTGGATCACTGAATTGACCTTGATCCACAAAAATAGTAGGTCAGTTCGTAACTCGCATGCGCCAGTTTATCGGCCCATCTGACGTAAAACACATTATGAAGTCACTAATAAAAACAATAAGGTCTGTTCTGAAGGCCTCGACAGACATTATCACAAATATCTTAGCTCGTCCTATCGGACTCATTGAGATATTACCGATAATGTCTGTCTCGACCTTCAAAATTGCCATTATTCTAAATATCTCAGTGCATCTGAAATCTGGCCTGATATAAGAGGTGGCCTTTTGTGAGAGGGGCCTTATAAGAGGGGGGCTACATGTACTAGCTGATTTGCTCTAATGATAATTTTACTAGTGCTATCATAGTTTCTGAAGAAAACGTGGTCAGTTGTGTATATTTAAATTTAATGTGAATACTGCATTCTGATTGGCTGGTCTGCCTGGAGCAACATTTGTTATACATGATAATTTGGGTTGGTATTATGACGTTGCCAACGTATTCATTCACCACAGACAAATTCAAATAGTCCCATTAAATAATCGTAATTAAAATCGGGACATTAAAAAAAGAGGGTCAAAAATTAAAACAGATCAGAAAATGTTGTTATGAATTGTCTCCCCTTAAATTTTTTTTTTTTATATTTCAGACACTGAAACAGGAATCTCTACTTAGAGAAGGTGTGAAGCAATTGGGCGACTCGCACGATAGTCGTCTTCCGTCAGAACAAGAAAAACTTGTCACCCTCCTCAGCAAAAAGGATGATTTGATGAAGAGAATCGCCTACACAGAGGCCGACATCGTCAAGAAAGAAAAAGAACTGAAATCAAAAAGGAAATAAACATTTCGGAAAATTTAATTCTATCTGATAAACATTTGATAAACGACATTGACATTTTATCGATCATTGAGTGACATTTTTTTATCAATTTTGTAACACAGCATTTTATACGAAACTTGTAAACTCATAAATTTATTTTCTTTAGTAAAATTTTATATTTTTGGAACTAAAGAAGAGTTTTTAATTAAAATGCATGTATGCTAACCAACATTTTTTGAAAATTTATCGATAAACACCAATCAATAAAAATATCAATACAATTTTTTAATTTATCGATAAACACTAATATTTGTTAAAAAATATCAATACAGTTGTGAATTATGTCATATAGACATAAGAAAAAAAATAAAAACAGATTCCTTCTGGTTGAACTTTTTTTTAAATATTTTCAAAATTGTACAATCAATTAATTTTTATAAGCAATCTGTGATAATGACAATTTGTACCATGCACGATTTAAATATTTTTGTGCGATTTAATTATTGTGTCCGTCCACATCTTGTAAGAATATATTCTAATTAAATTTAAATATTTTGTCCGTCCATATCTTGTAAAAATATTTTTTCTACTTTAATTTAAATGTTATGTCCGTCCATATCTTGTAAGAATATTTTTTCTATTTTAATTTAAATTTTGTGTCCATCCATTTTTCTTATATTCGAATAATTAAATGTATATTTTTTTTATATTTTTATATTTTTCTTATTAAAAGGAGTGAAAATAATGGTCTGAATGAATATCTACCAACATTTTTCATATAAGTAATGATAAATAATTGATTGATGTTATACTGTTGAAAGTGGTGTTAAACACCATAACCCTTGATATTAAATACATGTATTAGAAAAGTTCGGTGTATTTCAATAAAAAAAAAAAATGAAAAATGAATATTTTTGTTAAATATTTCTGTTTTTAACTCTTGTGGGGAGAGTTTTAAACAGATATTTACATAAATATTCATGCATTTGAAAACATGCAATTTAATTTCTAGTTCAATGGATTTTCTAACAATGCCATGGGACAAAATAATGTTTACCACATACGTAGAAAGAAATTAATAAATTCTGCCCTTTTTTGATGCTGAATAAAAAACCTTATATCATTAAAAAGATTAGTGCTAACAAATGGAGAGAATATTAGAGAACACAAATTTAAATTCAGTACCATTTTTTTACAACTCCTGCTAAAATTGTTATCTGTATAAAAAAATAAGTCACTCCTACCGTCCTATTTTTCCCTCCTGAAAGGAAATTTGTTATGGTATTAAGACAAATCATTTTGTATTTGTGAAAAATATAACATTTAAATCTATTTAAATAATATTTTGTTAAGCTACAAGAAAAAAGTCTCAAATTTATATTTTGAATTTTATTATATTTTATATTCCAGATTCTGTATATGTTAATAAGTAAAAAAAATATTTATAGAAAAAAACTCATTTGCAATATTAAGCAATTTTTTTATTATTATTTTTTTAATTTATTTAAATTATAATTGAATCAAAAATAGAAAATAAATTTGTACTAATATAGAAATATAATTTTTTGTAATAATTGACAAAGGTTGTGTGATTGACCTCCAAAATTCTGTGCAATTAATTAATAATAATAATCATTTTGTTTTAAACTAAAAATAAACTGCAATATATTAATTGCTCGCAATATATTCCATAATATATTTATATTTATATTTTATATATTTTTGATGCCTTTCATTTGAGGTAGATAGACATATTCATTGGTTTAAACAATATATACAAGTGGGAAATTATCAAAAGCGCGACTTTTTCCGAGATTTTCATAAGCGTGATGTATCAAAAGGGCGACAAATTGCGTATTAAAAGCGCGACTTTTTATCTATGTCAAATGCGCGACATTTACCTGTACTAATTATAATGTATCCGGTACCTCTTCCTGAAGATCAGTCTTACATCTAGCACCACAACTTCTTTTAACGCATCTCCAAAGATGTGATGTTTTATTCTCTTTGTCCATTCTAAACTTATATTCTTCTATCAAAAGGCCAGGTTTTCCTTTATTTGTTGTGACCTCCATGTCTGTCAAACTGTCTTGCTCGAATTGTGAATCAGTTCTGAATACTTTTCTTATATTTGACATTTGTCACATGATGTCCGCTAGTGAATACTTTTATGTAAGAAGTATTCACCATTCGTCGGGCATTCAACCCGTTATTTTTTATAATTTGTGTTGTCGCGCTTTTGATACACTTAATCATGTCTTTTAAAGGATGTCGCGCTTTTAATACAGGCAAAAGTCACGCTTTTGATATGTCGCGCTTATTATGTGTCACGCTTTTGATATAGCCCCATACAAGTATCTTCTTGAAAAACATTTTAGATTTGATATTTTATGGCAATCAATATGTGACATTTAAATAAACAAATTTATTATTACATATGTATTATTATTATTATTATTATTATTAATGATACGTAATATACACAGAATGTGGATTCGCAAGCAAGCTGAAAGCTTATGTCAATCCATCTCCAAGACATGTTTGTTGAGAAAGGAATATCGTTATTTTAACGACAAATTAATATAACTTTAGAACAAGATTGAGAGAGAAAAAAAATTTAAATACATACTGTATAAAAAAACCAATTCTACTCAAAGCAGAATGTAATTTTGTTTGATCTTTTTAGTGTTACCATATTTTATTATTTATTTTGACAAGAATCAGATACAATATACATATGATACATAATACAAAGTATAATACTAATACACAACATAATTAATAAAAGGATTCAGATAGCAGATATTTTTAATAAAAATGGATAATAATTTACATATTTTCATACTTTTCAAAAATGTTTCTTATACAAAACCCCCCCCCCCAGAAAATATATAATCTCCTTGTATGATAAATAATTTCATTACAGTCAACCCTGCTTTAAAGGTTACCTGTATTTAACAAATAACTAAGGGCAGCACTATATTCTCCCATATAATGAATAGTGTATATAATTTAAACCTGTATATAACAACCACCTGCTAATAAAGGGCAAATTTTCAGGTTCTCTTCGGTGTCCTTTATAGACAGGTTAAACTGTATTAATTTTCAGGTCTTCTTCGGTGTCCTTTATAGACAGGTTTAACTGTATTGCCAATGACTTTTTTAAATCTACCCAGATGAAAAGCACTATTTATAAAATTTGTCGTATTTTTCATTGGATTTTCCGTCCATTTGTTTTTTTCACATTCCAATCTACCATTGTTATCAATAAAATTGTTCACATTTATTTTTATGTACATATATCTATAAATATGGCTGGTCCATTTGTTGACATACTTTGTTATACAAGCTTTTTTTTTATCATCTCATATACCGGTATATGTATGTTATATATCATGAACTCTAATCTTTGATCATCCATCAGATTTAAATTTTGTTTTCTTTTTTATGTAGATCTTATCTCAATAAATATAGAAGCTTGCAAATATTTTCTTTTTCTTTTTAACTCTCCTGACCGATGGCCATGTGAGCTTTTGCCATCACTAGACGAAGACCATGTGAGCTTTTGCCATCACTAACCAAAGGCCATGTGAGCGTTTGCCATCACTAGACGAAGGCCATGTGAGTTTTTGCCATCACTAGATGAAGGCCATGTGAGCTTTTGCCATCACTAGACAAAGGCCAATAGGGTTTGAAAATTTAACATTCACCAGTTTATTATATAATAACTTATTAGACAATGTAGATAAATTAATAAACTGATTGGAAGTTCCAGATGAAATAATCTTTTTTGATATTTACAATGCTTTCAACTGAGCTTTCTGTTTTTAGTTCACCTGGACCAAAGGTCCAAGTGAACTATTGCCATCACTTGGCGTCCGTCGTCTGTTGTCTGTTGTCTGTAAACTTTTCACATTTCAAGCTTCTTCTCCGAAACCACTGGGCCAATTGGAACCAAAATTAGCAGGAATGTTCCTTGGATGGTCCTCTACAAAGTTACTGTTTTTCATTCCAGTCGGATATTCAACATGGCTGCCAGGGCCAATAATATGCTTTGATTGGCTGAAATTTCAAAGATCTTCTCCTCTGAAACTAATGAACTGACTGAACCCAAACTGTAAAAGAATGATCATTGGAATGTCCTTTACCAAGTTTCTGTTTTTTATGCCGATCGGAAATCCAAGATGGCCGCCACCGCAGGACATAGATTAACATTGGACCCTATGGGAAAATGTTCAAATGCCTTCTTCTCAGAAACTACAAATATGATTAAAGCCAAACTGTACATGATTGTTCATTGGATGGTCCTCTACAATCTTAAGGTTTTTTGTTCCGATATGAAATTCAAAATGGCGGCTACGGCAGGACTTAGTTTAACATTGGACCCTATGGGAAAAATGTTTCAAAATGCTTCTTCTCTGAAACCACTTGGGACAATTGAAACCAAACTGCCCAGGAATGATCATTGGAAGGTCCTCTACAAAGTTTCTGTTTTTTATGCCGATCGGAAATCCAAGATGGCCGCCACCGCAATACATAGATTAACATTGGACCCTAGGGGAAAATGTTCAAATGCCTTCTTCTCAGAAACTACAAATATGATTAAAGCCAAACTGTACAAGAATGTTCATTGGATGGTCCTCTACAATCTTAAGGTTTTTTGTTCCGATATGAAATTCAAAATGGCGGCTACGGCAGGACTTAGTTTAACATTGGACCCTATGGAAAAAATGTTTCAAAATGCTTCTTCTCTGAAACCACTTGGACCATTGAAACCAAACTGCCCAGGAATGATCATTGGAAGGTCCTCTACAAAATTTGTGTTTTATATGTCGATCGGAAATCCAAGATGGCCGCCACCGCAATACATAGATTAACATTGGACCCTATGGGAAAATGTTTAAATTCCTTCTTCTCAGAAACTACAAATATGATTAATGCCAAACTGTACATGAATGTTCATTGGATGGTCCTCTACAAACTTTACGTTTTTTGTTCCGATATGAAATTCAAAATGGCGGCTACGGCAGGACATAGTTTAACATTGGACCCTATGGGGAAAATGTTTCAAAACGCTTCTTCTCTGAAACCACTGGGACAGTTGAAACCAAACTGCCCAGGAATGATCATTGGAAGGTCCTCTACAAATTTTATGTTTTTTATGCCGATCGGAAATCCAAGATGGCCGCCACCGCAATACATAGATTAACATTGAACCCTATGGGAAAATGTTCAAATGCCTTCTTCTCAGAAACTACAAATATGATTAAAGCCAAACTGTACATGAATGTTCATTGGATGGTCCTCTACAAACTTGACGTTTTTTGTTCCGATATGAAATTCAAAATGGCGGCTACGGCAGGACTTAGTTTAACATTGGACCCTATGGGAAAAATGTTTCAAAACGCTTCTTCTCTGAAACCACTGGGACAGTTGAAACCAAACTGCCCAGGAATGATCATTGGAAGGTCCTCTACAAATTTTATATTTTTTATGCCGATCGGAAATCCAAGATGGCCGCCACCACAATACATAGATTAACATTGGACCCTATGGGAAAATGTTCAAATGCCTTCTTCTCAGAAACTACAAATATGATTAAAGCCAAACTGTACATGAATGTTCATTGGATGGTCCTCTACAAAGTGTGTGTTTTTTATGCTGATCGGAAATCCAAGATGGCCACCACCGCAGGACATAGATTAACATTGGACCCTATGGGAAAATGTTCAAATGCCTTCTTCTCAGAAACTACAAATATGATTAAAGCCAAACTGTACATGATTGTTCATTGGATGGTCCTCTACAATCTTAAGGTTTTTTGTTCCGATATGAAATTCAAAATGGCGGCTACGGCAGGACTTAGTTTAACATTGGACCCTATGGGAAAAATGTTTCAAAATGCTTCTTCTCTGAAACCACTTGGGACAATTGAAACCAAACTGCCCAGGAATGATCATTGGAAGGTCCTCTACAAAGTTTCTGTTTTTTATGCCGATCGGAAATCCAAGATGGCCGCCACCGCAATACATAGATTAACATTGGACCCTAGGGGAAAATGTTCAAATGCCTTCTTCTCAGAAACTACAAATATGATTAAAGCCAAACTGTACAAGAATGTTCATTGGATGGTCCTCTACAATCTTAAGGTTTTTTGTTCCGATATGAAATTCAAAATGGCGGCTACGGCAGGACTTAGTTTAACATTGGACCCTATGGAAAAAATGTTTCAAAATGCTTCTTCTCTGAAACCACTTGGACCATTGAAACCAAACTGTACATGAATGTTCATTGGATGGTCCTCTACAAACTTGACGTTTTTTGTTCCGATATGAAATTCAAAATGGCGGCTACGGCAGGACTTAGTTTAACATTGGACCCTATGGGAAAAATGTTTCAAAACGCTTCTTCTCTGAAACCACTGGGACAGTTGAAACCAAACTGCCCAGGAATGATCATTGGAAGGTCCTCTACAAATTTTATATTTTTTATGCCGATCGGAAATCCAAGATGGCCGCCACCACAATACATAGATTAACATTGGACCCTATGGGAAAATGTTCAAATGCCTTCTTCTCAGAAACTACAAATATGATTAAAGCCAAACTGTACATGAATGTTCATTGGATGGTCCTCTACAAAGTGTGTGTTTTTTATGCTGATCGGAAATCCAAGATGGCCACCACCGCAGGACATAGATTAACATTGGACCCTATGGGAAAATGTTCAAATGCCTTCTTCTCAGAAACTACAAATATGATTAAAGCCAAACTGTACATGAATGTTCATTGGATGGTCCTCTACAAACTTTACGTTTTTTGTTCTGATATGAAATTCAAAATGGCGGCTACGGCAGGACTTAATATTGGACCCTATGGGAAAAATGTTTCAAAACGCTTCTTCTCTGAAACCACTTGGATAATTGAAACCAAACTGCCCAGGAATGATCATTGGAAGGTCCTCTACAAAGTTTCTGTTTTTTTATGCCGATCGGAAATCCAAGATGGCCGCCACCGCAATACATAGTATTAACACAGGACCATATGGGGAAAATACAAAAATACATTCTTCTCTGAAGCTATTGCACTGATTGAACCTAAACTGTGCATCAATCATTGGAAGGTCCTTTACAAACTTTGTGTTTTTATGTTGATGATAATTCCAAGATGATTACCACTGCAGGACATAGTTTTTACATAGGACCAATTGGTTCTTTTTATAACCAGGTGAACGATACAGGCTTTTGAGAGCATCTGGTTAAAATGTCAGGTGAGCTATTGCCATCACTTGGCGTCCGTTGTCGTCGTACGTCGTACGTCGTAACCTTTTTCAAAAATCTTCTCCTCTGAAAGTACTAGACCAATGGAAACCAAACTTGGTCTGAATCATCACTAGGGTGTCTAGTTTCAAAATTGTGTCCGGTGATGCCGTGCACCAACCAACATGGCCGCTGTTACTAAAAATAGAACATATTGTAAAATTGCAGGTTTTTGGTAATAACTCAAAAACCGTTAATAATATAAAAAATCTGACATGGGGTAAAAATGATCAACACATCAAGATCTACCTACCCTGCAATTTTGAAATAAATCTGATTACCCATCTTGGAGTTATTGCCCTTTTTTCATCAAATTTGTAAATTTTAATACTTTTCGTCTTATATTTCAAAAACTATAAGAGATAAAGGTTAACTTTAAATTACAAAAATGTGCGGCATATCAAGATCTACCCACCCTGCAATTTTGAAGTAAATCCCATTACCCATTTTGGAATTATTTCCCTTTTTAGCTCACCTGGCCTTTAGGCCATGTGAGCTATTGTCATCACTTTTCGTCCGTCGTCCGTCCGTCAACATTTCACATTTTAATCTTCTCCTCAGAAACCACTGGGCGAATTGCAACCAAACTTTTGTGGAATGGTCCTTGGATGGCCCCCTTTCAAAATTGTGTCCGGTGATCCCGACTTCCAACCAAGATGGCCGCCAAACTAAAAATAGAAAAAGGGGGGATGACATTTTAATTGTCCATTGCTGCTTTAGTGTAAGTCAAAATGAGCTCAAATTTAACTGCAGCTACATGGCAAGGAATAGTTTAACATATATTCCGAGTTTTTCTGTGAAATTTTTCTTTCAGCCGATATATACCGATTATGCAAATTAGGCATATTTTGATAAAAGATCACACCTCTGGACTGTTCTACTAAAAATGTCATTTACGGCATAGAATGTACACTCTGTGGACTTTTGTATGTTGGTGAAACTCGTCAAACATTGCGAAGTAGGATGAACCAACATCGATATGATGCAAAAGATCCCAAATACAGGATTTTGTATAATCATTTCAATCAACCGGATCATGACCGCTGTTTGACGATGAAAGTTCGAATCATCGAGAAGATTTACCATCATACAAACAGTCCAATACTTAGTACATCTTACCGTACCGATAGAGAGTTGCTTTAGATTAAAGAGTTAGGCACTGCAATGCCTTACGGTTGCAATGATAACATCAAAGGAGTGGGAAATTTGTCAAGTCCTGGATGCAACGAAATCAACGTGATGAGCCTTTTTAATACTATTCCAAGAACTAAACGTAGCCATGGTCATAAAAGAATTCAACATCCTAATGTTAAAAAGTCCTCTAAACCAAGAACGTTACAAGATACTTTTAATGATTTACTTTCTAATATACAGAAACCTCTTGGAATTCATCACATTCGTACAATCTTATTTTCACTACCTGTAAACTACCTCAAAGATCTTAGGGATTTTGGACTTGACAAAGGAGGCGCAGATCCTTTTTCTCCTATGTACAGATTGTCTAGTATTATATGTGACGTGGTGTCCTTTCGTCTTTTTAAACCAATTCGATCTGAACCTCTTCATGATAACAACAGAAAATTCCTCCATATTCCGTTTGCTAACAAAGGAATCGATGCAACATTCTTAATAGAAAAGAGGTCGTAAAAGAAATTCCACCATATTTCAAAAATCAATCTGTTCCCATTATCTCCTATAGCTACACTAACAGCATTGGCCGTAAAATTTTTAACTACAAAGAAGCATTGCAAGATATTAACATAGAAGAGTACCTTAAGAACCCTCTGACTTGTGGCTGCTCCCACTCTCCTTTTCAATACAACCCATCTGGACATGTAATCACTGGTGGTCTGAATATCATTCAACATGAGAGTCTCCGAAAGGTGATTTCTCATGGTCCTAAATTCAGAGAACCTCAACACATCAATTGGAAACATAATTTCAAGATAGTTATGAATGCTGTTGAAGATTATGCCAGAAGGTGGATAAAGAGAGAAGTAGACCAAGATCCTGAGTTAGAGTCCTTGTTAGACTGGGTTAGAACAATTAGGTCTCTAGTACAAGGTCGGATTCACAAACTCAAAAATTGTGTTAATAGTCGACCTAAGTCTGTATTTAAAGACCAAGAAGCTGTTAAGTGTCTTTCCTCTCTTCATGACAAATATGTTATCGTTCCTCCGGACAAGGATTCCAACAATATCGTGTTTGTATGTAAATCATATTACTTCGAATGCCTAATCAAGGAATTAGGCATAAATAGCAACACCTCTAGTAATACCACATACAAACCAACTTCGTTCGACAAAGATGAAATCCTAGCTAACCACAGATCATTCATGACCTCTTTAAACATTCCCTCTGGTAAAGAGTCTGAGGATTTACCCTATTTATATTGGATACCTAAACTCCACAAGACACCATACAAAGAAAGGTACATAGCGGGATCATCAACTTGTTCGACGAAATAATTGTCTATTCACCTGACAAAGATTCTGTCTGCAGTAAAAGAGGGACAACAGAAATATTGTGAAACTGTTTACTCTTCTCCTTCCTCAGGCATAGGTGACCTTAGCCGATTTTGGCGATCTTGTTTATGCCCTTTAGTTTACTTGCTCTCAAAACTTTTAATTGTCAATGAGATGATGATGACTTCCGCTTTATTCAAGACCAACACACTGAGTTGGATTTTTATAGTGCTAGCTCACTGAAACAACAGTCCGCGGGTAGACATGTCGCTCTACTCGGACACATTATTCTGATTCCGAGCCAACCAGTCTTTGCCCTTTCTCATTAATGCTGGTTCTTAGCGGAGAAGCAACAAATACCAATTTTATAGTCTTTGGTTTGACCCGACCGGGACTCGAATCCACAATCTATCGCACTCGAGGCGAGCACGCCAACCATTACGCCACCGATGCAGTCCTACTCCTAAATGTGATGTGTTTAGTCAAGAAATATGAAGACAAATTGTATAGTATTTACTGTGATCCGACCGGAGATCGAACTCGGGAAAAAAAAAATCCGTACTTTAATTGACAATAGCTTTGAATTTAATTGGAAAAAAACCCAATGGTATGGTATTAAGTGATTAACGATGCCAAGCCCTTTTCACTGATCAGTGCCAAGGGATTTTTAGTCAAATTTGTTTACCGTGAAGTCATGACGTTATCAGTGTAAAACGTCACAATACATGACCTAATGTAAAATTGCACACAGTTTTTTTATAGACTTTGTGGGGTGTAATGTAAAGAATATTTTAGACCTAAAAAATGTAAAACAGAAAATTACTGCCGTATTTAAAAAAAAATGCATGAGCGTTTATCACCCGTTTAAAGAATAAATGTTAAATTTGACATACGCTTTTTGTTGAACGTGACGTTAAATACCATAACTCTCTGTTATATATATCAACATTAAATAACAAATAGTATGGAGGAAGCATGGTAAATATTCACATGTAAAGTTGGAACAATCGACATCAATGACATGAGTATCTGTCTAGTCCAGCTCCGAGTAATGAGTGTTGGATTTTAACCTTATACATGTACATGTATATGAGAAAGTTCAAAAAAGATATTTAACAGTTTAATTATTGCCTGTGATCTGTGCATTTTTTCACCCGTTAAGTTTTGTTCTTTCAACACGTTAATCTATCCATCTAAACAATATATATTGACAATTGTCAATATGTTTAATATGTTTCTTAAAGTTCAATGCCGATACAAGCACATGACATGAACCACTTTATTACATCTCGAGCATATAGTGATTGCCCTAGAGCGTATGTTTGGTGTAGTACAGAGAATACAGCTTCGCTGTTTCCCCTTTTCAAAACGTACAAGTCTATTTCTGTTGCCTTGATTAACTCGCTGGAGTCGCCTGATAACTTTATGACAGATAATGCTTGAACAATAGATTGAGTGAACTTTATTCATCTATTTTGTTGATATAAAATATACGCATTCTATGTAGAATATGGAAGCTAAAAAAAAATAAGCGTTTTAGGGACTCTTACCTAAGAACTTTGAAAGCATACATTTAATACAAGTACTGAAGTAACATCAAAGTAGAATTAATAAAAAAAAAAAAACATAAATGAGGATGTCTTCTTCCACGTCCGCGTTTTTTTTTATCTAGCGCGAAAGTAATGAGCAATTCGGGAAATAACAATTGTGTGCACCGTACAGGACTAGTGTAATCACACTAATTCAAGGATCCAGTTAAAAAGATGTATGATAGTACCTAAAATACAAGATGAATCCCTACAATGTTAGATGAAAAATAAATCCTTTTAGATATGTCAAAATACAGAAAGTTAGAAGAAAACTTATGCCGGGCGGACCCTTTTAAGTAGGCTTACGCATTGGCAATAGCACCATATGTAAGTACATAACCTAGACCCAGGCCCACTGAGAGGGGGGGGGGGGGTCATCCGGGGCAACGGCCTGGGTCTCATGAGCTTAGTACATATATTTAGTGATTTTCAACTTGTAAATGTATATTAAATGACTCAAATGAGAGCCAAGCCCGACTGATTGGGCTCCCCTAAGAACAACCATTGACACTGGCAGATCGAGGGCCCCACTAATATTTATATAAGGGCTCTGAAATAAGTGATTTGCTATAGACAAATACATAGGAAATGGAGTCCCAGGCTAAGTTCCTAAGAATTACCTCTGAGAGTAGCAGATCGAGGATTGCAGGAGGAGGGGCTCAATAATGGTGAGTAGACATGATCAGACTTTTGCTAAACTCAATTGATTCCGTTCAGGTGACCCTTTATTTTTTATTTATTTATTAATTTCACTTCGTCAGTCACTACATTGTCATTGTCAAACATTGCAACATACAAATTATAATCAAGGTATGCTGAACGGGTCGGTACAAAAGATGTCGAGAGAGAGACTGAGGGAGATAAAAAAAAAAGGTCAACTGACCAAAAATAGTTGTTGGTATCAGTAGTTTCTACCAAATTTTGGTATATTGACTTCAGTTTAACTTTAAGCTGATTAATATTCTTATGAAGGCAAGTGGGTAAAACGAGGCACAAGGGTTCCTCTTGGTAATGTTTTCCAGAGCCTCGGAATCCTATATGAGCAACATTTTCTGCTGAAATTGTTTTTACCCTATGCTTTTTAAAAAAAATGTTGTAGACTTAGACTAAAACGTGTACTTATTCAGCTGCCTAGGGCATTAAATTAGTGAAGATATGTTTTATATTTGGTTGTCGATAAAATAATTTGACTATTGTTTTAAGTTTATAAAAATACATCTATTAATAAATGTACCAGATCATTATAATTAATGGTCCAGAAAAATAAACAAGTAGAAAGCTGTTTTCTAAATCACAATTCATCAATTCATTTTTGCTGTACTGATTCCTTCCTTATGACACACAGTGGTGGACTTAGTTTGAGTATCATTATTTGGAGAATTGGAGTTTCCTTTTCCCCTGGGGCCCAAAAATTCTCTTGGCGGCCCTGCCTAGACCTTTAAACTAAACACAAGTTTATAACTCCTAATCCCGAACGGAAAGTTGGGGCCATTTCAGAGGGACCCTACAGTACCATATATATATATATAAACGTCTAAAATGTTAGCACAACGATATCAAAAAAATATGTTAAAATGTAACAAAAATAACTATAAGTCTACAAAAAGACTATAATTATAATGAAATCGACGGATATTTCGCTTGACCGACAAGCTTCATCAGCGTCTATAATGAAATCGACGGATATTTCGCTTGACCGACAAGCTTCATCAGCGTCTGTTACAGTTACAGACGCTGATGAAGCTTGTCGGTCAAGCGAAATATCCGTCGATTTCATTATAATTGTAAGTCTACAAAAAGACTATAATTATAATGAAATCGACGGATATTTCGCTTGACCGACAAGCTTCATCAGCGTCTGTTACAGTTACAGACGCTGATGAAGCTTGTCGTACTATAATTATAATGAAATCGACGGATATTTCGCTTGACCGACAAGCTTCATCAGCGTCAGATGAAGCTTGTCGGTCAAGCGAAATATCCGTCGATTTCATTATAATTATAGTTACAGACGCTGATGAAGCTTGTCGGTCAAGCGAAATATCCGTCGATTTCATTATAATTATAGTCTTTTTGTAGACTTATAGTTATTTTTGTTACATTTTAACATATTTTTTTGATATCGTTGTGCTAACATTTTAGACGTTTATTTATCATTTTTGTTTGTTTGCACAGTATCGTTAACACTTGTTTCCGATCCGACATCTCGTAGATTTATACGTTGGCTACTTTTTCAGATGTTTATATATATATATATATATACGTCTGAAAATTAAACCAAACAGTGTTAGAATTAGATTTTAGAGCTGTCAAATTTTTGTTCTTCCCTCGACGGGATTTGAACCCACACCATTGTTACACTGCAGCACCATTCGCTTAGCCTTACGTCCAGCGCCCTAGACCACTCGACTACATCCACTCCCTTATTATATATATATATATATATATATATATATATAATCGTTATTAAAATGTCGAATGCAGTAGGTCGTGCGTTCGATCCCCGATCGGGTCAAACCAAAGACTATGAAATTTGTATTTGTTGTTTCTCCACTAAGCACGTAGCACTAGGAGAAAGAGCAAAGACGGGTTGGCTCGGAATCAGGATATTGCATCTGAGTGGGGCGACATGTCTTGATTTCTTGCTCGACCAGTTCAGTAAAAAAACTATTACATGTATGTAAAATGATGAAAGAGCGAGCTATTTTAATTGAGTCATGTGTCGATGATCAGGAACTCGCTTAATATTGTGTTTCTTTTATTTTATATGTCATTCTTATATTTTACTTATAATTGTATATAATTTTGTTTTAATGAAGAATGACACAATTATTTCTGTGATAATATGTTATGACAATGACAATGATGTTTATTCTTTGATGATTTCAAATATGTTATAATAATAATAATTTTTTTTTAATTGTTCCAATTAAGGACCCCCGAAGAGGCAGAGTTACATATAAAACAAATATTGATTCAATGTACATATATAACAATACAACATTCAATGTTCGTGTATGATTTATACTCATTTTAATATAGTTGTATAATTTATGATTATTAGACGCAAACATTGGTACCCCGTTGATGCTTGCCACCGTTGTACAGGGGTAGGTTCTGAATAGAAAAAAAAAAAATATATATATATTACAGAACAGCACTATCATTGAACTTGTGACGTCATGTGTACTGTGATGTCATCGATGAATGACGTTTTACGCAAAGCCTACAAATAGGCCGTTGGCACTCGAGGGGTGGTTTGAAAATCCTACAAATAGGCTCTTTGGACATGTAAGGGTTAAAACGAGATGACTGAGAAACGTCCTCGAGTTTTAAAAAGCATCTTTAATTATTGTATCGCTATTTTGTATTCATAATTAAATAATTTTTGTTGAGATACTGACATTTTTTTAAACACAATTAATATTTTATATCGTTAATCACTTAATTATCAAGAATTTGGTAATGTGACGTCATTATAACGTCATGGAATAGACTGACTCAATCTGTCTCAATCTAGCCGAGGTACGAGCCAGGGGACAGAACTCGTCAGTTTACCGATGGAAGAACGGCGTAGGTAAAATGAACGCCATAACAAATCGGCTACAGAATTCATTCAAAATAAAAGATAATAACCTCACCGGACGCAATTACGAACGAAATAAAAAGTATGTCCCCTAATTGTTCCTTCAAAACATGAATTAAAAAAATGCTTTTATAAATAGATACCCCGCTAAATTACTCGTGTTTTGGGAGAAAATTATTCATGGCAGTTGAATGTTGCAGACGACGGGTTTTCATATTTGTAAACAGAAAACGATCGACAATTGCACTTGGAATCTCGCTAAAATTCATTGAGGTTCGCATATTTTGTTATCTTATGCCTGTAATTGGAAAGAATATGATCTCCTGGTTCTATGCATATGTAGAACACATTGAAATTAAAACAAAATCAGTCAATATAATACATTTTCCTTACCTTGATCTATCCCAAAATGTCAAAATCCGTGATGTACCCTATTCATTGAAGAGTCCAAGGAATTCCGAATGCAAACTGGCACACATTTATGGTATGAATAAAGGAAAGGTTTTTATGTCATGTGTATTATATACAAATAGATATGTGAACGTAAATGAATGAATGCTCTTTCAATTTTAACAGTTGTCATTAAATAATTTACACTAGAAAGGTTATTATGATGTCGTTCGAAATTGTGTCCGGATCTAGGTCACAGAGTGACTAGAACGGGGTCATGAAAATCTGTTCCAAGTTAAAACCCGTAACAATGCATTGAATAATATATGGGCTATGATTCAAAAGGAATATTGGTGTTTAATCTGAAATATGAACATGAAATCAGCTTCATCAATTTGGTCAAATTTATAAATTATTATCAAATGCCACGGTCAACATCATCGAAATTGTTCGTAATTGCGTCCGGTGGCGGTGAGGCTAACATGTACGGATCATCGTATTATTGAAATTTTAGGACTTCGTCCTTCAAACAGGTTGCCTGTCTCATATTAGAAAACAACATAATACTATGTGCGTCCTTGACAACGCTTAGCGATTAGCGATAATTGGAATCATCTCATGCGCCCACATGATATGAAATATATCGGTTTTAAACATCAAAGGGAAAATAAACAAAATAGCTTCCTGGTACACAAGTATATGTCCTTGACAAATTAAGTAACAATACAAGCTTAAAATAGGACCAAATAATATATTCCTTTTAAACCTTATTGACGTCGTGTATATAAATAATTGTTCATTCAAAAGATAGAGAATATTATTCAAACCTAATAATAAATCAAACTAGATCTAGGTCAAATACACAGTTTAAGACTGTCTGTTTAAATTCTTCTTTAATTGTGCATATCTTGGCTGCGTACCATATGAGTAACATGGCTGATCGTCTTAGATAAAAAGGTTAAAAAGAACTATCGTTAATTACGATTATTTCATGTGACCATTTGAATTTGTCGTTTGCGGATGAACACGTTGTTGACGTCACAATACCAACCCAGGTTATCGAGTATTATCAGTATAGCCAAAATTTTCTCCAGGCGGATTAGTCAATCAGATTGAAATATTCAAATCAAATTAAATTATTTATAGAACAACAAAAATACCGTTCTTAAATAAATAGACAATAGACAATATTTATTTGCACAAACACATTTACAATAAATGGTTATAGCGGACATTGCGGACAATTAAGGAATAATCCAGGTTATCGAACGACACCATGGAGTACATATTTTAAATTAGATTTCATTCAGCAATATACCTACTTATTTGATCTACCAAAATGTCCAAATACGTTGCCGACAACGTTCGATTTTGTCGGCTGTTTTTATTGTACGTCGCGTATGCATTGGATAAATCAGCGACACTTTCGTGCAATTTATGTAATGTGAAGTATAATGTACAACACAAAGAAGATCTTTATATTTCAAAATTAAATAACAAATGAATGTAAAAATCCCCGTTTACATGTACACTTTTACATACCTGTGTATTTTTACGGTATGCAAATTTGCTTTAGTGTGCAAAAACTGCACGTTTACGGAAATATATAAATATGTAAATTTAACAAGGGATGTGAATTTACACGGCACGGTGTGTAAATGTACATGGTATGTATTTTGAGCATGTGAATGCAAACTATAAAATGCACACTGTGCACATGGCTATTTCTGCTTGTAAAATGAAAGAAAAAGTTCTTATAACTTGATTGGAACTAGAGAAAGAATGCACACATTATGCACTGCCATCTTGAAAATGTTCATACTTCTCTGATGGTTCCATCTGATTTCGCTTTATTGGCTTATTGTAGCAATATTTTGGAATATAAGAAAACAAAACCAGATACAATGCCAGGTTATATTTATCTATCATTCCAACAAATTCCAAAATATTTGGAAAACTTTGAATTTTCACGTATTGATGGGACCCTTTTCACTGCTTGTAAATGGCTTTTTAAATTAAAATACACACCTCAGATTAAAATCATGAAAGGCACCAACCATTTTCTTACCGAAAATGGGGGGCTGTTTGTTTGTTTTTTTTAATTATGTTGAAATTTCGTTTTTGCTCTGACAATGGCGAGAGAAAAAAATGTTTCAACACTGTTGCCATTATATTGAAATGTAAAATTAGAAAAAAAATATTCTAACTCCTGGACCGGTAGAGAAAAATGATTTAATTTCGCGCTTGCGGGAAAAAAAATCTCACTGACTGTAAAATCCCAGCCCCTTCCTCCATCGCTGTGAAAATGGTTGGTACCTAATCGCATTACAAAAGTGCTTTAATTTAAATACTCAAGGAGTTAAGAGTCTCTATTTTAACTCCTTGACATACTATTGTAAACATACACACGTATAAATTTACATACTTGTGCAAATCTTGTGCATGTAAATGGGGATATAAATGCTTTATTTTGTCTTATTTGCATTTTCAAATTATTTCTAAATCCATTTTCAGTCATGTCAGTTTACTCAAAGATTCAACAGTTGAGGGACGAGAGACGAAGAGAACAGAAACGAAAATGGAAAGAGAAACAACCAAAGTCTGCCAAACAGAAATCAGAAACACAAGCAGCTATTCAGAAAAGAAAACAGAGGGAAAAGGTCGCCATTATAAAGAAGAACGAGGAAAAAAAGAGAGCGGATGCAACTCAAAGAACACGGAAAAGTCGCTTAGCGTTGACGAAAAAACATGAACTGGAGAAAATGTTAGTAGACACTGCAAGACAAAGGAAAACAGAAAGGCATCGCCGATGGCGGGAGAAAAAGCATAACGGATCAGTTGTTACTTATCCGATAGATACTAGAGAGACGAGGAATGAATTTACATTCAACAAAATGAGTAAATGTCGAGCGATTAAAAAGCTTAAATGTGCACTTCCCCGAACACCAGTTAAACGAGTAGCAACTGTAAAAGCCTACTTATCGTGCAAAAAATCACCAACTGTGCAAGAACTACAGACAAAGGGTCGTTCCTTCACCGGAGGAAATCAAGGATGCAAAATTAAATAAATCTGTTCTCGAAGATTTAAGATCGGTCATAAGTAGCGAAAAACGTAAAAGAAATGACAAATCCAGAGAAATAATTGATGTCGTAACAGCATCCGTGTCGGGACCCTCTGTCAAAGCCAATACAAGAGCAGAAATTGTGTTGGAAATATTGCCGAATCTTTTCAGGACTTAGGATATTCAAAACTAGTGAGGCATTTCTTTGAAAGCAGCCACGGAAAAGGTCCACAAGATGCGGCAGGTGGTTTGCTAAAAAACCAAGCGGATATGGCCATAGTCCGTGGGAAGGCAGAAATCCGATGTGCTCGAGACCTATACAATTTTGCCGAAGCAAAACTAAAAACAACCCGTTCTCACAATTGTAAACGAAGAATTTTTAAATACATAGAGGAAGTTGAACGAAATAGCAAATCATTTCAGCCAATCAGAGGAATCCGGGCGATTCATCGAATCGAGACACTGGATTCAAAGCGGTTATTGATAAAAAAATAATCTTGTTATTGTGGGTCGTGTATTGCGGCTGATGGTGTCGAACCTTGTCTCAATCTGGCACAAGTTGGTAATTCTGATTAAACACTAACCCCACTCAAAACCGGGGATAAGCTCAGGTGCTCCGGAAGGGTAAGCAGCTCCTTTTCCACGCGCGGCACCCGCCGTGTCACTCGCGTAGCAAACTCGATAATTAGTCATATCCGGTGATAGTCGTGAAATGGAAATGGAAATTTCACAATAGGAAAATTGAAGTCGTTTCTTTTGTCTTAAAGTTTGGTTCTCAACCGTCCCTCACTGTCAATGAATAATTAGTAGCACAAAACCTTTGTGATATTCAAAACTTATAAGACAAATCTGAAGTTAACATTACTAACAACAAAATAATTGAACACTATTTCACTAAGGAAGTTTTCGGAAGAGTGAAACATTCAATAAACTGACACATTCAAGCATAAATCGAATAGACACTGGAAAGCAGCTTCTGTAACTTGAACGATTGACTCCACCAGAAAAAAAGAATTCATTCAAAATAAGGTTCTCAAGAATATCAAGCCTGTCTATGCATCTCTTCTCCGTCCATATCTAAATATACATACATATTCATGTACACCTACTTTTCTTAAGCAAAACGTATCAACGTAACGTTAATGAAAACACGCCGCACCGTCGTTTTTAACGTTACCAAAAGAGTCACCAATACTATATGTCTCTCCTTCATCTATAGAAGTTACTCTGGTAAAGGAAATGCTCAACAATGATATTCTATAACTAAGCTAACTCATTTGTGGTGTGTGATGGGCATTTACTCTATGCTCAGTTATTTGACCTTGCGATCAAAGGTCATGATCATATATGATATGGGGGGGTGCATTGTGTCCGTGATCGTATGGTAGTTGGATTTATTACTAACCACAATCAGTGCCTATCACCACTAACGTTATGAGGTGTACTCGACACAACATTATTTGATCAAGTTTGTCGGTGGCTTGCGACAGGTCTGGAGTTTTCTCCGGATACTCTGGTTTCCTCCACCAATAAAACTGACCGCCATGATATAACTGAAATATTGTTGAAAGTGGCATTAAGCACCACAGAGTCCAACATATATGACACCTCATCTTATGATAATACAGCTACACACCAATTATCATTTAAGTCTTGTGATAAAAGATAAAAAAAAAGATAAAAAAGTTACAGCCATAATACGAAAATTCGCTTAAAATCAATTATTTGAAGTCAAGGTCATATGAAGGTCGTGATGATACATTGCATGTCATCTTATGATAATACACCTACATACCAAATATCATAAGTCCATGTCAAAATATAAAAAAAAAGTTACAGCCTGGACAAGGTAATTCCTTAAATTCAATTATTTGACCTTTAGATCTGAGGTCAAGGGCATGTGAAGGTCGTGATGATCCATGATACAACATCTTATTATAATACACCCAAATACCAAATATCATAAGTCTATATCAAAGGATAAAAGAGTTACAGCCTGGATACGAGAATTCCCTAAATTCAATTATTTGACCTTGAGATCTGAGGTCAAGGTCATGTGAAGGTCATGATGATCCATGATACAGCATCTTATGATAATACACCTGCATACCAAATATCATAAGTTTATATCAAAGGGTAAAAGAGTTACAGCCTGAACAATGTTGTTTGAGTACAAATAGAATTAGAAGAAGAAAAAGTCCTACTAAAACAATATGTGTCCCTTTATTCATTCGTTGAAAGGGAGAAATAATTTGTTCATCTTGGACATTTAAATCTGTAAAAACATTTTGTCTTAATATACAAATTTGTAAGTGTCTCTGAAGCAAGCTGCACGAGTTCTTCATACTCTTGTAAGATCAAACTGCACAAACAAATGACTATATAACAATTTCTAAAAATTGACAAAAAAGTGGCAGAAAGATTTCAATATGCACGTGCATTCAAATGAGGGTGACGTCATCAAAATGCACCAACATCTTGTAACTATTGTATTAATGAGTTACACATTAAGTAAGCTTTATGTTGATATAAAGTTTGATATGTTGAATATGAAATTTAAAAATCATTTGTTCTACCTACCACTTGCCATCGGGCAAGTTGACAACCTGGCCAGTCCACCACTGGCTGTAAACCCAACTACCATACGATCACTCCTAAGTACCATATGCTTAGCCGAGAAATATAAAGACAAATTGTATAATGTTTGCTGTGATCCGACCAGAAATCGGACTCACGAATATATATCCCGTAATTTAATTGACAATAGCTTTGAATTCAATTGAAAAAAAAACCAATGGTATGATATTACAATTTGTACTGATCATTATCAATCAATACAATTAGCTTCTTGATAACTATGTGGTCTGGGTATAACAAACGTGCGGCTATTTTGACAAATAAATATTTCCAAAAGTTATACAATACATACCAATAAATAATATAACAAGTGCGTAAAAATGACTAAGAGTAAAATTATGAAAATATACACCACAAAATGAGATCATGTTACTTTACACAAAAAAAAAAAAATAATATAAAAAAACCTGTAAAATCTGTGGCTTCATTGGAACTTGAATGTTAATTCAAACTTTTTAAAACATAGTGTCAAACACCGTCTTCATCCAAAAATGATTTGCGAATATGAATAATTCGTCTTTTCTCCAAATTTAAAACGAATTTAATTTACACAGGAATCGTACTTGCTGAGGTTAAAGTGCAGTCATCGTGCAAGTTGCGGACTTTTAATATTAAATTGAAATAAACAATATCACTAGAGTGTAAGTCAGTTACCGACTTCGATCTCGGGTTCAAGCTAGATAAACACCATCGCCCGTGCTTTGAGCACCTCGACCGCTACGCGGTCTCGGCGCACAATTTGCACGAGCTTAGGTGTTCATCTAGCTTGAACCCCTCGATCTCAGTCGGTAACTATTACATACCATAAATTAAGACCAAAGTATGACAATGCCGTCTTTTGAGGTATAATTCTTAATTGGATAAATATTTCACCGCACTTTGTAATTATCTTTCTTTATGGCGGTTTCTTCTTAAAACATTAATATTATGAAATTAAAAGACGCTTATTTCTTAATTAGAATTTATTCTTTTTTGATGAGTAACAATACAGTACGGAGCCCGTTAACTGACATGATAAATATTTTTATGATGTTATACGAAATAGTATTTCGCATAAATTAAGTTAAAAAAATATCTATAAACGAAATAAAAAAAAATTCTCATGTCATGGCTCTATTATAAGCTTGTCATGTGTTCTTCTTTTATTGTACATATCCGGGATGCACGACAGATATGTAAAACTATTTCTTATAAACGAAATTAAAATTCTCATGTCAGTTACTGGGCTCCACAATAAAATAACATATTAATATGCATTTAGCTTTTTTTTATTTCCTTTCATATGAATTTCAAATATAAATATTTGGTGCGGACAGCAGAATCATGAACGCTCAACGATGGAAACTGACAGAGCAACAGCATAACAAACCTGGATATTGCCGATGGCCTGCAAATTCAATAAGCCATGTGAGGTAGAAAGCATTAAATTAGTCCTGCGTTCTACAATACCGCAACTGCATAGCGAAATCCGTTCACGAAAATAATAAACCGAATTATTTTTCTTTTTTTTTTTGGAAAATTTTACATTCACGATTTTTTGCTCATCATTGACTGTATGGAATTAATATTGATATAGTGTCTGTGTTCAATATAATATCGTAAGTATGTGTTGAGTCGGTAAAAGTTTTTGACTGTCAATATCAATCATTTTTTTTATAATAAAATAATTGCCTTTTTGATAAAAACAGAGAGGAATAAATCCTAAAAAAAAAAAATTATATACTATATTAAAAGATGACACAAAATAACCTTCCGGAGCACATGAGGTCACACCCGGTTTTTAGTGGGGTACATGTTGCTCGATCTTTAGCTTTCTGTGTAATGTTTTGTAGATCGTTGTTTGTCCTTTGGTTCTTTTTCTTTTGGCCATTGTGTTTTCTGTCATTCTTCGACCTACGTATTCTGATTATCCCGTTAGTATTTGCAAGCTCTTCTTAAAGCACGGATTAACAAAACTATAGATATATCACTTATAAAGAGTATATGTGCATAGTCACTAGACAAGACAAGCCTAATGTCAAAACGTGTGCTGGACGCAGAACAACAACACGTAATACTAAGTATCAGTGTTTCGGCACGGACATGGTTTATTAGATATATTTGTTATAGAAATTTACCGTTCCTAATAATGTAATTATTATTAAAAATAAGGTTCTCCTTCATACCTTGACCTACGCCTCGAAATTGACAGTGAGGTGCGGTTAAGAACGAAACTTTACGACAAAAGAGATGATTTCAATTTTCCCATTGTGAACTTTCCATTTATATGCAGCAACATTCCAGCAGCACCTGCATATGGAGTATATATCTCTCAGTTGATACGACATTCCAGAGCTTGTGGTTACTATCAGGATTTCCTTGATAGAGGGTTGCTGCTAACAAGGAAGCTACTGAACCAAGGGTTCCTCAAGGTTAAGTTGAAGTCATCACTTCGAAAGTTTTACGGTCGCCACCATGACTTGGCTGACCGCTATGGAAAATCTGTGTCACAAATGACCACAGATATGTTCCACTTGTCGTAAACACTTCCCGGTCCTTTCCTCATTCATGACTTATCACCGGGTTTGTAACTAGATACACACGACGGTGTCACTAGTGGAGGAGGAACTGCTCACCCTTCTGGAGCACCTGAGTTCACCTCAGTTTTCAGTGGGGTTCGTGTTACTCTATCTTTAGTTCTATGTGTATGTTTTGTAGATCGTTGTTTGTCGTTTTGTATTTTTTCTTTTGTCCAATTCCACTAAAAACATTTATATATTAAAAAAAGAGATGATGATAATATCAGGGATTCGAGAGACAAAATCCCTTCTAACAACGAAACCAATATGTGTCATCCAGAGGTCACGTCAATGTCTTCAACACAGTGGATATCCACACCATGCCAGCTCTGAATTCCCCGAAGACATATCACAGTGTATACATCGATGAACACAATAAAATGTCAATTTATGTGGGATAACGGAGACACATGAACTACTGGTCAATGAATTCCTGGCTTGGGACAGGTGCATGCTAAATATGTCTGTCTTGTACCTAAAATCAAAGGGACCTGACATTGATATTTTATACTGTATGTTATTTGGACCAAATTCTGGCATAAGTGGTTGGATACAGTAAGCTTTATGACTGGATTTTGTCTCTTGGACATTAGCCCAATGCATTCTTTCGTTTCCAAGGGCCTGGGTGGCTCAATAAATTAGGTAGTTGGATTACCTAACAACTCATACAAGCCTATTACCAATACGGGGTAGGTTCGTGCCCGGCTTTGTAAATTACAAAAAGGTGCACTCGACTCGCAAGAGATAAAGTTTACCAGTTGCTTGCCCATGGTCAGTGGTTCTCTCCGGGTACCCCAGCTTCTTCCACCACTAAAACTGGTCATCATGATATAGCTGAAATATTGCTGAAAGTGGCGTTGAAACACCAAAAATCAAATCAAATCCTTCGTTTCCATATTCACAATAACATGTCAATTATTTATTGAAAAAAATATCAATAACATGGCAGTTAGTTGAGATCTTTCTAGATGCAACAATTAGTGGCGAGCAAGAATTCTTGCAATGTTATTGCGTTTAACAACCCCTTCAGCGTCATGCTCATGGACCAGTAGATTGCATTGATTTAAATTGAGGTTGATATCTTCATCAAGCTGAGCAAAATCATCAATTCTATCGTGGTTGAAGAGACAAATATTGTGCACTATACAACAGCAGGTAATAATGTGCACAACAGTCTCTACTGTTGCTGTTTCTAAGTTGTGTAGCCGTCTAAATCTGCCTTTGAGCAATCCAAAAGCTCTTTCTATCACAACCCTGTTTGCAGAATGTAAGTGGTTATATTTTTTGTGTTCATTTGTTAAGTTTCCAGTATTCCTGTAAGGTGTTAGCAACCATTGACGCAAAGGATATGCCCCATCAGCAATTATATGATTACCATTGCAAAGTACCAAGCCACTGTCCCATAGGTCTGATTGTCGCAGAACTCTGGCATCATGGCAGCTGCCAGGAAAGCCAACATTATAATATATGAATTCCATGTCAGCATTGCAAATGCAGAGAGTGAATTTTTTTACGATTGACATAGGACTGAGGGTGATCATCAATACGTCGAAGATACCATTTGCTGGTTTAACTCGACGGGAGAGAGAGCTTAGCACCTATTGTCGGTGTTGGAGAGCTGTTTTGAAGCTCTCAACTGTCTTTGCATGCACTATCTCTTCGTCCATCTCTTTTTTTTAATGTTTTTTTTTAATTCTAATATATCCCCTCCACCCCACCCCCGTGTATCCGCGCCTGCAGCGTGTTTATTTTACGATTTCTAATTATATTTTAATAACTGCATGGGCCTGATCCACACTTGGTAGAATTTGAATGTTTTTTGTTAATTTTGACAATTACATTTTCCCTTTTATCTGCAAAATATACACGTTTCTTTTGGCTGTTATGCCCGACAGTGTTACATAACCTACAGGTGAATACAGACGGTCACTACCACCATTGCCATGGTGTCGTCATCATCGGTCTCTCCGTCGTCATCCATAAATACATCGGTAGCAATTGCTATTGCACAGTCGACGTCCATTTTGATAAATTAACTTCCTGTTCTCGTTCGCTCGATTCATCTGTCCAGCACACTGTAACGAGTACAAGTCCAGGACATCGAATCGAGCGTGTCCCTGTATATGTCGGTATATCTACCTTTAGCACCTGCGCACTCAAATGATCGATTGGAAACAAACAAAAAATATTAATAACTTATTAAATCTGTTTTGTGTCATTAAAGTAATTGAAATAAATATTTGAATATATTATTACTCACACAATAGGAGTTTGATTCAATATATGTGCTCAAATTGCGCTGATTCCGTCATCATATGTGAAGGAGGCTAAACGGAACAGCCGTTGTGTGTCGGATTCTAATGTCGCCTAGGGTCATAAAAATTACCGTATTAGTCATATTAGAAAATAAATAATGCATGGCAGCCGTAGATTTGTGTACATTTAACCATGGGTTGGGCATTTGTATTCGTATTTTATCCCTCGCTAACGCTCGGGAAAAAATTATCGAATATAAATGCCCAACCCATGGTTAAATGTGCACAAATCTACTGCTGCCATGAATTAATTCTTAAATAACCTGTTCAACAAATCTCAAAACGAAAACAACATTATTAAATATAAAAAACAAAGAAATAAGGTAAATAATATGAAAAAAATAGCAAACTCTTCAAACCCAATGTATTGGAACATAATGAAGATGTTAATAAAATCTAACAAAAGAAATTATTGTATACCCCCACTCCGGAATTCAATTAATGATCAAAATATTGATGATATTGCTTATGACGATTCGGACAAATGCGAGTTATTGAATAAATATTTTAGCTCAATATCAAAACTGGACGAAGAAAATGTTACTCTCCCACAGTTTGACTCAAAAACAAATAATATTATTCACGAAATACATATAACAGAGAACGAAATTATTGATGTTATTCAAATTCTTGACCCAAACAAAGCAACAGGACCAGACAAAATAAGTAATAAAATGCTTAAAATTTCTCCTGAGAAAATTGCAAAGCCCCTTCTAATAATATTTAATAAATCTTTACAACAGAGCAAATATCCTTCTAATTGGAAGAGTGCTCATGTTATTGCAATTTTCAAAAAGGGTGACACATCCCTACCCTCCAATTATCGCCCGATATCTTTAATAAGTTGTGTAGGTAAATTAATGGAACGAATAGTTTATAAGCATGTTTACAATCATCTTGTTAATAACAATCTCATATATAAATACCAATCGGGGTTTTTGCCAAAACATTCCACTGTCCATCAACTATTAGAACTATACAATTCGATCCTAAACTCTCTAGAAAAAAAAAGAATTTAGCTGCTTCGTCTTTTGCGATTTTTCTAAAGCTTTCGACAGGGTTTGGCATAAAGGTCTTATTCACAAAATGAATTCATACGGAATTCAAGGGAAGTTAATAAAATGGTTCGAAAACTATCTGTTCAAAAGAAGACAAAAAGTAATTAATAAAAACTCTTGGTCAAGTTTCGAACCTGTCTCAGCTGGTGTACCCCAAGGGTCGGTATTGGGTCCCCTCATGTTTCTAATATACATAAATGATATAGGAGAAAAATTTATATCGTTGAGTAGATTATTTGCTGACCACACATCACTCGGATATTCTAGTCAAAGTGTTGATCAAATAAAAACTGTAATCAATCATGATCTACTCGAACTAAATGCCTGGTCTAGTAAATGGCTAATGTCATTCAATCCCGAAAAAACAGAAATTTTGTTTTTCTCCAATACCGGTAACATAGACAACATCGAATTTTCTTTTAATGGCAAAAGTATCCCTTTATCTACTAGCCATAAGCATCTGGGAGTTATCCTCTCCCAAAATGCAAAATGGAATGAACATTTAGAAAATATGATAACAAATATAACCAAACATTTAGGTATATTACGGAAATTAAAATTCAGTCTAAATAGATCCAACTTAGAAAAAATGTATTTAGTCTACATTCGCCCCCTTTTTGAATACGCTTGTGAAGTCTGGGATAATTGTGGAAATGGCTATTCAGACAAATTAGAAAAACTTCAATTAGACGCTGCCAGAATTGTAACAGGTTTACCCATTTTTACAAAATCGGAGTATTTATATGCTGAGACAGGTTGGGAAACACTATCAGAGCGGAGATACCGCAGAAAACTCCAATTATTTTTTAATATAAAATGTGGAATGGCACCTGAATACTTGCGTCATCTAGTTCCCCCAACTATTCAGAGTACTACTATATACCCTTTGCGAAATGGTGATAATTTAATAGTTCCTTTCTGTAGACTCTCTATAACCAATTCGTCATGTATTCCTTCCACAGTTAAAGAATGGAATAAACTTGACATTGCAATCAGAAAATTAGATTCATTATCCAAATTCAAAAACGCTATTCGTCTTAACAGCCAATCAAATAAGATCTCAGTTCCCAAACTTTATTACTATGGCCCTAGAAAGTTAAACGTGATCCTAACACAAATTAGATGTACAGCTTCTTTCCTCAACCATGATCTACATAAGGTTCATATTTTATCTAGCCCAGCGTGTAGCTGCGGTGCCCCCCAAGAAGATGCGAACCACTTCTTTTTTGTTTGTACCAAATATTCTGAAATAAGAAATGAACTGTTTCTCAGCATAAGCGATTTGTCTCAATCGATCAATACTTCACTTCTCACTTCAGGAAGTGAATTAATTGCTTTATTTTTGATTCAGTTTTCCGATTCATAAAAAGGCCTAAACGATTTCTAATCGTTTAATGTACTAACCAAACATCATCCAGCATCCATACACACACACACACACACATACTTTTTCTTCATTTCTTTTTACTCGTTTACTATTTTCAGCTATATTATATGATAAAATTGTATTTTCTTGTTTTCTTGTGCATTCTCAATATAATGTAATAATGATTGTATATATAGGAGAAGACTCCATAAGTTGGTAAAACTTGTGTCTGATCCTCTTTGTATCATTGATCAAATAAAATAATTATAAACTAACAATTTCAAATATCCATAAATAAGTTGTTCCTTGTACTATTTTTAGACAACACACAAAGAGGCGTATTTATAAAGTAAACCCCGGATAAAGGCTGGGAACTGTTCCGTAAGTTTGACTGGTTAGACTCTAGTGCGCTTGTTGCCAATGGAAAAGTCGGTCACATTCACCGGCACATGTGCTAATGAGATTATGTTAGAATTAAAATTAGTAGAGGAGAAAACAGCTGAATAGTGTGGAAGTAAATATGTTTCTTAATCCAATTTTTTGTTTTATCATTATAATGTCAGGCTTTCAATCATCAGCCGGTCCAGGTATGTTATAGAGATAAAAGTTTACGGCTGTAAAGTAGAAATAGAATAAATATGAAATACGAAATACGAAATATTTTATTAAAGAAAGCTCAATAATGAACATTTGTCAATGACAGCATAGACACAACAAAGAATAAATTTTCACAACAATCAAACTGTGTACAAACGGACCCGGCAAAAAATGTTTGGACTCGTGCATATCTAATTCCGGAACGGAACCGGACTGTAAGAAGGCAAGAAGAAGGTAAGAATTCTGTTTATTTATTTGTTTTTTGCATGAACTTGGGGGAAATAAATGCTTTATTAACCATTTCCTGCTGTCAGATGAAACATTTTGGCTATGTTATCGTATATTAATTGAGAAATAAGCGACAATGTGCCGCAAAATGACGATCAGCTTGACCCCAACCCCGAATTTCGCTCAGTTTCTCTTTGAATTGCTCACATTGAATGGAACGAAATGTATTGAAGGAACGATTGATGAATAAAGATGACAAGAATCGTCACTTTGTGCTTTTAATTATTGATATAAGTAAGCACGGAGCGAAAGAAATGGGTCATATCAAAATGCAGGACCCGGTTTCGTGAATGATGTTACAGCATGATGACCCGGTTTTGTTCTCTTAAAGCTTTGATTATGAAATTTTGTGTAGGTAAATCGTATAAATAAAAACGACACAGTCACTGGTATATCAGTTTACAAAACACTTAATATCTCCTTGAGAAATTAATCCCGCTAGATCCTTGTATGTATATCGTATATAATAGACAATAATTCGTATGTAGGTAGGCATTTAAACAGGTGCGACAAATTAGTCACTTCACGAATTACACATAAAATACGTACACTGAATTTATGACAATACAAACCATCTGCAGATCAACATGAATTACTTATAAATTTGACAAGGCTGATTCGATTCGTGACACTACATTTTGGGAATAGTAACTCAAAAGGTGCATTTAATGGGTGGCACTTCATATAGGAGACAGCTACTTGAAAGGCTCATTTAATGGGTGGGGTAATTACTTAAAAGGTACATTTAATGGATGGTACTTCATATGGGGATAGCTACTCGAAATATATATTTAATGGGTGTCACTTCATATTGGGGAATATTTACTCAACATGCATATTCAATGGGGACCACGTCATTTTGGGGATAGTTACTCAAAAGGTTCATTAAATGGGGAGCACTTCATTTTGGGGATAGTTACTCAAAAGATTCATTAAATGTGGAGCACTTCATTTTGGGGATAGTTACTCAAAAGGTTCATTAAATGGGTGGCACTTCATTTTGGGGATAGTTACTCAAAAGATTCATTAAATGGGGAGCACTTCATTTTGGGGATAGTTACTCAAAAGATTCATTAAATGGGGAGCACTTCATTTTGGGGATAGTTACTCAAAAGGTTCATTAAATGGGGAGCACTTCATTTTGGGGATAGTTACTCAAAAGATTCATTAAATGGGGAGCACTTCATTTTGGGGATAGTTACTCAAAAGATTCATTAAATGTGGAGCACTTCATTTTGGGGATAGTTACTCAAAAGATTCATTAAATGGGGAGCACTTCATTTTGGGGATAGTTACTCAAAAGGTTCATTAAATGGGGAGCACTTCATTTTGGGGATAGTTACTCAAAAGATTCATTAAATGGGTGGCACTTCATTTTGGGGATAGTTACTCAAAAGATTCATTAAATGGGGAGCACTTCATTTTGGGGATAGTTACTCAAAAGATTCATTAAATGGGGAGCACTTCATTTTGGGGATAGTTACTCAAAAGATTCATTAAATGTGGAGCACTTCATTTTGGGGATAGTTACTCAAAAGATTCATTAAATGTGGAGCACTTCATTTTGGGGATAGTTACTCAAAAGATTCATTAAATGGGGAGCACTTCATTTTGGGGATAGTTACTCAAAAGGTTCATTAAATGGGGAGCACTTCATTTTGGGGATAGTTACTCAAAAGGTTCATTAAATGGGGAGCACTTCATTTTGGGGATAGTTACTCAAAAGATTCATTAAATGGGTGGCACTTCATTTTGGGGATAGTTACTCAAAAGATTCATTAAATGGGGAGCACTTCATTTTGGGGATAGTTACTCAAAAGATTCATTAAATGGGGAGCACTTCATTTTGGGGATAGTTACTCAAAAGGTTCATTAAATGGGGAGCACTTCATTTTGGGGATAGTTACTCAAAAGATTCATTAAATGGGTGGCACTTCATTTTGGGGATAGTTACTCAAAAGATTCATTAAATGGGGAGCACTTCATTTTGGGGATAGTTACTCAAAAGATTCATTAAATGGGGAGCACTTCATTTTGGGGATAGTTACTCAAAAGATTCATTAAATGTGGAGCACTTCATTTTGGGGATAGTTACTCAAAAGATTCATTAAATGTGGAGCACTTCATTTTGGGGATAGTTACTCAAAAGATTCATTAAATGGGGAGCACTTCATTTTGGGGATAGTTACTCAAAAGATTCATTAAATGGGGAGCACTTCATTTTGGGGATAGTTACTCAAAAGATTCATTAAATGGGGAGCACTTCATTTTGGGGATAGTTACTCAAAAGATTCATTAAATGGGGAGCACTTCATTTTGGGGATAGTTACTCAAAAGATTCATTAAATGGGGAGCACTTCATTTTGGGGATAGTTACTCAAAAGGTTCATTAAATGGGGAGCACTTCATTTTGGGGATAGTTACTCAAAAGATTCATTAAATGGGTGGCACTTCATTTTGGGGATAGTTACTCAAAAGATTCATTAAATGGGGAGCACTTCATTTTGGGGATAGTTACTCAAAAGATTCATTAAATGGGGAGCACTTCATTTTGGGGATAGTTACTCAAAAGATTCATTAAATGTGGAGCACTTCATTTTGGGGATAGTTACTCAAAAGATTCATTAAATGTGGAGCACTTCATTTTGGGGATAGTTACTCAAAAGATTCATTAAATGGGGAGCACTTCATTTTGGGGATAGTTACTCAAAAGGTTCATTAAATGGGGAGCACTTCATTTTGGGGATAGTTACTCAAAAGGTTCATTAAATGGGGAGCACTTCATTTTGGGGATAGTTACTCAAAAGATTCATTAAATGGGTGGCACTTCATTTTGGGGATAGTTACTCAAAAGATTCATTAAATGGGGAGCACTTCATTTTGGGGATAGTTACTCAAAAGATTCATTAAATGGGGAGCACTTCATTTTGGGGATAGTTACTCAAAAGATTCATTAAATGTGGAGCACTTCATTTTGGGGATAGTTACTCAAAAGATTCATTAAATGTGGAGCACTTCATTTTGGGGATAGTTACTCAAAAGGTTCATTAAATGGGTGGCACTTCATTTTGGGGATAGTTACTCAAAAGATTCATTAAATGGGGAGCACTTCATTTTGGGGATAGTTACTCAAAAGATTCATTAAATGTGGAGCACTTCATTTTGGGGATAGTTACTCAAAAGATTCATTAAATGTGGAGCACTTCATTTTGGGGATAGTTACTCAAAAGGTTCATTAAATGGGTGGCACTTCATTTTGGGGATAGTTACTCAAAAGGTTCATTAAATGGGTGGCACTTCATTTTGGGAATAGTTACTCAAAAGATTCATTAAATGGGGAGCACTTCATTTTGGGGATAGTTACTCAAAAGGTTCATTAAATGGGGAGCACTTCATTTTGGCGATAGTTACTCAAAAGGTTCATTAAATGTGGAGCACTTCATTTTGGCGATAGTTACTCAAAAGGTTCATTAAATGGGTGGCACTTCATTTTGGGGATAGTTACTCAAAAGGTTCATTAAATGGGTGGCACTTCATTTTGGGGATAGTTACTCAAAAGGTTCATTAAATGTGGAGCACTTCATTTTGGGGATAGTTACTCAAAAGGTTCATTAAATGTGGAGCACTTCATTTTGGGGATAGTTACTCAAAAGGTTCATTAAATGTGGAGCACTTCATTTTGGGGATAGTTACTCAAAAGGTTCATTAAATGGGTGGCACTTCATTTTGGGGATAGTTACTCAAAAGGTTCATTAAATGGGGAGCACTTCATTTTGGGGATAGTTACTCAAAAGGTTCATTAAATGTGTGGCACTTCATATTGGGGATAGCTACTCAAAAGGTTCATTAAATGGGGAGCACTTCATTTTGGTGATAGTTACTCAAAAGATTCATTTCATGGGTAGCAGTCGCACTATGAGGGTGAATCTTTACTCAAAAGAGTGCGGTAAATCGTGGGTTCGAGCCCCGTGTCAGGTCGATCCATCCAATGTCTACAAGCTTGGCTTCTCTGCTAAGCACGCAGCATTTACGAGTAAAAGCAAAGATTGGTTGGGTAAGATCAGGATAATGTGTCTGAGTGGAGCGACATGTCTACCCACTGACTATTGTTTCACTGAGCTAACAATTAATAAATCCAACTAAGTGCGTTGGTTTAATTACAAGGCGGACATCAGGGGCGGTTCCAGGTTTTCATGTTTAGGAGGGAGGCGCGAAAATTGTTGGGGTATTTCGTGTGGATAATCACAATTTTACGCCAAAAAATCATATTTTTTCTAACTTCAGAGGTAGGCGCGAAAATTGTTGGGGTATTTCGTGTAAAAAAAATCACGATTTTACGCCAAAAAATCATATTCTTCCAATTTTAGGGGGCGGTGGTTATATCCTACGCACTGCACTATTTAACGTAATAAAGTAATTAGAACTGCACCTTGTAGGTCACAAACACAGGTAGCATAACAATGGACGTCTAGAATTTCGTAAGGGGAAAATCAGTTAAAATGTGGTTTCTAAAATAATCAAAATGTGCTCAAAACTGTATTACTAATTACAGAGACATTAGTGTTATCATCTGAAAATGGAATTTAAAAAAAAAATGGACTTAAATGCATCTTATGAACTGTGTATTATTATCAATCGAGATATGTGAGTAGCTATTGTTTACTTTGTACTTGAGTTCAACTCACCTGTGTGGATATACATGTACATGTATCGTATAATATGACTATATACTAGTAAACTATAAATGACATTAAATAACATCATCTCAGTAACTACTATAGTATAACATAAGTATATGAGAAGAAATATTAGAATGGGGAAAAAAAATCAGGAACAAAATGGTGGCCGAACTAATAGTAGGAATAGAAGCAATAAACAACAGAAAACTGAATTTTCGGCCCTTACGTCTGAACAACGCAAACGTTTCCTCTCCAGTGAAACATCTGACATTGGCGAAGAAGCCGAGGTACTTCTAGATGCAATTCTAGGCGCACTTAGTAGCAAAGAGACAATGGACCGCTTCGTAACTGCACTAGTATACCCGAAATAAAAGCAAAACTAATAGAGCACCTTGTTCCTTCCCTTGAAATTCGAATAGCTGAAGTTATACAGCCTTTAAAACAAGACATAATACAACTCGAAGACAAAATTACAGAAACTGACATGAGAACGGATGATCTTGAGCAGTATGGCAGACGGCATAGCTTAAGGATTTCTGGCATACCGGAATCGCATAAAGAACACACTGATATGCTCATCTGTGAATTTCTAAAGAATGAACTAAATATTGAAATAAACATGGGCAATATTGATCGTTCGCATCGGGTAGGTCAGAAAAAACCCAACTTAAATAGGCCTATAGCTGTACGGTTTATCAATTACCGCCTCAAAGAACACGTATACGCTAATCGAATGTACCTTAAAAAGGGTTATTATATTAATGAATCATTATCCAAAGGAAGATCTAGTTTATTCTATAAGGCTAGACAACTGAAGAAACAAAAGTTAATCCTTGATACGTGGACAAGAGATGGTAACATTTTTGTAAAAACCCTAGATAGTACCGTTAAAGTATGTTCACGGGAAAGTCAATTGCCGATCACATTTGCTCCAAAGACCTCGGTTCCTAAACCATTCAAAACTGGGCAGAAGCCAAAACCAAACGAACAAGAACCAGCTCACAAGTCCAATAATGCCGTAATTGTGACAGAAGTCCAGGTTCATTCCAATCCTGAACCTTGTACAGTAAACAACGGGGGTGAAGAAATTTAACTCCTTTCGTCTACAGTAATTAATACGTCGGACAATGTATAAAAAAAAAAAAAAAAAAAAAATGATACTATAATAAACTTATTTTTTTGTTGTTATATAAATGTTTACTTCTCAGGGAAACTCCAATCTATACTGTTTACTTCTGTGTTACGTTAAGCAAATTAACATTCAGTCTATTTATAATATTAGTAAATAATAAGCTTCCTAAGTTGTTTGTCATATTATATATAAATGTTTACTGTTTTCAGGGAAATTCCAATTTATACTGGTTACTCCTGTGTAATTTTAAACAAATTTACACTCTATTAATAATATAACCAGAGAGGTATCTCTGATATTAGTAAACCAGTCAAACCTATTCAATGGGCAAAGTTGGAATTTAATATTATTCTATAAATAGAAACTATATGGATTACCTTAATTGGCTTTCCCCTTATCTATCATTTATCTTTTAAATGCATGTGTATTATATTATGTTCTTATGTTTTTGTGTAACTCTTTGTTTGTATTCTCAATTCTTCAGAATACTTTTTGTTCGTTATTTTTCATTTCAAATTAATTGTGATTTTTTGAGTCATGTGATATATGCAATCTACTTGGTCAAGGTCATGTCAGTATTATTATTAGCACAAGATGGCCGCCCCCAGTGCAGCGAAGTTCTAATGTTTATTTCAGACACCAATGACTAGTTCTATCATGAACAGATACTACAAAGGGTCGGCCATCGAATATGATGAACAAAATGCTGTAAAAAATGGTAAAACAAAAATTAGAAATCTCTTTTATTGTCAAAATAACTCGCACTATAAACAAACTGTACTCTACTACATTCTATTAATACTAATAGGACATATTGAATCAAACCCTGGTCCAAATATTGTATCGGGCAAACCTAATTTGAAAAATGGTTCACTAAAAATTGCACATATTAATGCATGCAGTTTATTACCAAAAATTGACTTAATTGAATTAGAAATGTCAAATAATGATATCATACTTGTATCAGAAACACATTTAAGTCAGGATATTGACAACGAGGATATCCAATTAAGGGGTTTCCAAAACCCAATACGTGTTGACAGGAACCGCCACGGTGGCGGAGTGACAATTTTCACCAAACCTAATATATATATATGTGAAAAGCCGGAATTTCACACTAGTGAAATTGAAATCCTTTGGTTAGAAGTTATCATAAATAATTTAAAAGCGATAGTTGGAGTTATTTATAGACCCCCACATTCAGATGTGTCATATTGGCGGAAATTCGAAAACAATATCCAGCCTCTATTGGATTTGAATATTCCTGTAATACTTGGAGGTGATTTAAACATTGATATGTTGGGTAATCAGTGTGGGCACCTTGAAGACATTCTCACACGTCTAAACTTGGAGAATGTTGTGTGGGAGCCAACACGTATTACCCATACATCAGCTACATGTATCGATTTATTTATTACAAACAGACCAAATCTTGTTCTTGATATTAAAGTTTCCCCGAACTTTTGCAGTGACCACTGCCCAGTCAGTGTAGACATTAATATCAAAACGAGTAAAGAGCAGTGTTATAAATGCACAATTAGAAAATATGATCAGGCTGATTATAATTCCAAGGCAAGAATTGGAGTATTCTCTTTAAAAATAAAACTGTCAATGAGAACTACTCTAATTTCCTTTCTATTTTAAATGAGACGTGTGATAAACACATACCTACTAAAACTGTAATTATTAGACCAGATGATAAACCGTTTATGAATACCGGTAGCTCTATAAGGAAGGCGATTCGAAAGAGAAATCGCATTCATTATAGAGCTAAATCTACCAACAACCCAGATTACTGGTCACAATATAGACATTTGCGAAATGATGTTATAAGATTGGTAAGAGAAGCCAAAACTGAATATAGAAATAAACTTACTTCTCAATTAATGGACAAAAGTATCCCACCAGACAAATGGTGGAGAATTGCCAAATCAGTTTGTAAACTAAACAATTGTAATAAAGTTTCACCCCCTATAAAACATGAAGGTAGAATAATAATTCATCCCTCAGAGAAATGTGATATTTTTAATAAGTACTTTGCTGATATTTCAAATATTGAAAATGAACCAAATCTCCCGAATGAAGACTTTGCCCGTGACAATATTTGTCCTGAATTATTGATTACTGAACAAGAAGTAAAAGACCAATTAGAAATACTGAATAATTCCAAACCAAGTGGCCCCGATGGTGTTGCACCAAGGATCTTACGCAGTGTTTCTCAGTGCCTTGTTTCCCACCTTACATTATTATTTAATCAGTCATTGCAATGTGGACAACTTCCATATATTTGGAAACGCTCACACGTAGCCCCTGTGTACAAAAATAAAGGGGTTGCATCCGACATTACAAACTTTCGACCTATTGTGAAACATTTGCATAACTATGTATTGGAGCATCATATTATTACAGAACACCAGTCAGGATTTCAACCAAAAGATTCTACAGTAAATCAACTTGTATATATTTACAACACTATTATCAGTAACCATGATATTGGTAAAGACATAAGGTTTATATTTCGTGATATTTCTAAACCATTCGATAGGGTTTGGCATACAGGACTTTTATATAAATTATGCAAAATTGGTATAGATGGAAATTTACTAAGTTGGGTTACAGATTATTTAGATGATTGGAAACAAAAAGTGGTCTTAGATGGATTATCATCTGGGTGGGAGGGAATTGATGCTGGGGTTCCCCAAGGGTCTGTGTTGTGCCCTTTCCTGTTCCTTATATACATAAACGATATTGTTGATGATCTTGATTGTAATATCAAACTCTTTGCCGATGATACATCTTTGTATGTAATAGTCGATGAACAAAATTATATACAAGCTGCAGATATGCTTTCGACAGACTTGTCTCATATTCATAACTGGTCACAAAACTGGGCTATTAAATTTAATCCTAATAAAACTGAATCAATTTTATTTACTAGACGAAATATAAATAACCCTCCAGTTTATTTTGGGGATATGGACAACAGAGTGACAGATGTTAATACTCACTGTCATCTGGGTCTGGATCTCCAAAGTAATTGTAAATGGGGTGATTATGTGAGTAAAATTTATAAGAAAGCATGTGACAGACTGAAAATTCTTAGAATGCTCAAATATCAAGTTGACAGAAATGTATTGATTAATATATATTTGTCATTTATCCGACCTATACTAGAATATGGAAATATAATTTGGGACAATTGTACCCAAAATGAAGCTAATCTATTGGAAAGTGTTCAGGTTGAGGCAGGCAGGATCATTACAGGGTTGAGAGTAAATTCATCCAGATCTAAATTATATAGTGAACTTGGCTGGGAACCCCTTTATAAAAGAAGAGAGAAACAAAAGTTGATTTTACTCTATAAAATAATAAATGGTTTAACTCCGGACTATATGTATGACATGATCCAACCATACACAGAAAATATTCACAATTATAATCTACGACAACAAATATCGGGGGACAATTTTAGACTACCCTTTTGTAATACTGTCTCATATAGCAAAAGTTTCATCCCTTGTACGTTACGACTCTGGAATGGTCTGCCTGCCTCAACAAAGTCCAGTCCTTCTCTTAATATATTTAAGACAAGACTGAACTCTGGTACAAAAGCTTCGCCTAAATATTTTCATATAGGTGACAGAAAAGAAAATATCATACACTGTCAGATGAGGAATGATGCTAGCAATCTAAATCTACATTTGCAGCAACATCACTTATCTGACAGACCATCTTGCCCACATTGCAATGATCCCTGTGAAAGCCCCTCCCATTATTTTATGCACTGCCCTTTATACAATATTCATAGGCAACAACTTGTTGATTCCTTTAATAAACTTAACATAGAATTTACTATTCAAACCATTCTTTATGGAAGTGAAACCTCTGATTATAATCAGAATGTAAAACTTTTTCGTGCAGTACATTCCTTTATTAAGCGGAGCAAACGATTTGATAATAATATAGTAATATAAATTAAATTTTTTAAACATTTTAAACTATAACAGTATTCTCACATATGATGGACCATGATTGCAAATATCAGTACTATTCCTCTCACATGACTAAATTAAATTAACTTATTGATATTCTATTTATAATTTATTTTGTTTTATAAATATATACATGTATATATAATGTCATAAATCTCATATTTACACTATGATAATTACCTACTGCATGCTAATAAAAAACTTCTAAAATGAATTAAGTATTTAAATTAAATTGAGAGGTAATAAATCTAGCAACATCGTACACTGGTAACACTTTTAGATAGCAACTAATTGTATTTAAAAAAAATTAGTAGATCTCATATCAGCCAAATTGTCAATAAAATCTAATCAATGTTAACTACTTACATGTTTCAATAACTGAATATATGAGATTTCTGACTGCTATTGTATACTCGAGTTATTTCCCTTTGAGTATGAAATTCTATATTGTGTATTGTAAATATTAACTGCATGCATTATTGATTGTTGCTGTTGCCTTGTGTATGGAGAGGATTTATATAGGCTATTGCCTGCTATCCAATCCATTTCATTTATTTATGAATAAAATATGTTTAAAATGAAATTGAAATATAAATAACACGGCTTACTGAACCAAATAATTCGGAATAATCTGTCTATGTTTAAATTGCCGCATGTAATAAATATACACCGAGTTAGGCATGGCGGCCATGTTTAATTTGATATTTTGATATTTTGAACAAAGTATTAACATTTAAAAGACAAATCGTGGTATTAAATAAAACAAGTAGAAGGTTAATGTAATATACCCCCATTTAAAATTGAACCAATTGCTTCCAATTGTGCCCCACACTCGAGTTATCTACTCTCTGCTGTACACACAACACACTGCAGGTTTTACAGAGAACAAGTTGGTCCTGCACCGTCTGTTTGTATACTAGAACACAGAGACGGAATGGTTATACGGGCATTTAGGCAATGACCAGTGGACCGCTCAGATAGCAACATATCAATGACCAGTGGACCGCTCAGATAGCAACATATCAATGAACAATGGGCCGACATGATAAGTGACAGATATCCGGACCCGTTGTAAGACCGGTCACCCAGTAACTCAGTCACCCACACTGCAGCATATTTTTTCAAAAGCATAAGAGAACGCCGTATAGGTATGTAAACCGATTATTATACTGTAAGCTGAATACCCCCGGTGAGAATCGAACTCACAACCGAACTACCCAAATGGAAGTCACTTCCCAAAGTGACGTCACCAGCAAGCCTTGTTCAATAAGGCTGTATCGAGTACACTTTGTAATGGACGGGAATCGAACTAGACAAACTATAGACACTGATTGCTTCCACAGGCGCTCGTGGCACAGAATTTGTTTTCTAACTTTCTGTTTACAAATTTATTTTCAATAAAATTTCTTTATTTCTTTATTATTAGTATCTATATAGGGTCGACACATGCAATTTGATGTTAACATAAGATTGTATGAATATTGACACGAACAAGATAAAATAAGGAAAAAGAGATGAAATAATAAAGAAATAAAGAAATTTTATTGAAAATAAATTTGTAAACAGAAAGTTAGAAATAAGGGGAGTGGCAAGTCCGTGCCACGAGCGCCTGTGATTGCATCGGCAAATTTACAAATAATTGCATTACTATTACAGCCAATGTGACCCCCATAAATGAACTACACCTTAATCAATGCAGCAAAACGTTTTAAAGGTTGTATTACTACCCCTGCATCTTCGCTAGTTATGGGTTACGATCCGACCCAACTCCTCTTCGGGAAGAGAGCTTCAGGAAGAGGAAGGGAGGCGAGAGAGATCTTCAAGGAGGTGGATAGTAACCATTTGCTAAGCGTTAGCGAATATGCAAGTCCTGAATATCTAATCACATTTCAATTATATCCTTTTTAGCGTGAATGCATGTACGTTTATCGCCGAGTTATAATATATGACTACAATATTGTCATACTAATTATGTGTAAAAATTTTGACAGAAAAGATATTTTTCTTGCTTACGTTTATGACATTTTCAATTTAATATTATCTCGGTAAATACAACTGCTATATTTCTTATTTCATAATGTGACAAAAATCTAATTAAAAAGACACTTCCATAATATATTAAGTGACCTAAAATGCACCCCGAAATTCATCATTAGTTTCGCGCGCTCGTGTACAGTGTATATTTTGAATAACACATAAAATGGCCCACAATGACTTGTTATTGTGTTAACGCCACGTTCAACAATATTTCAGTTATAACGTGGCGGTCAGTTTTAATGATGGGGGAAAGCGGAGGACCCGGAGGAAACCACCTACCCCTCGCAAGTCATTGACAAATTTTATCACATAATGTTGTATCAAGTACACCTCACCATCAACTCACAACTTTAGTTATGATAGGTACTAATTGCACAGGTAGTTGTAAATCCAACTACCATACGATACCATACCAGTGTAAGAACAAATAACTGTTAAAAATCTTATTCCTCAACACCATCAAAATATCAAAACCATAAATAGTACATTTTCTCCAAATTAAAAGTAAAATCTTATTCAGTAGGTCATTTTGTTTATTTTATCGTCTGCTTGTGCATACAATGCTATTCTTGACTATTGCAGAATGAGTTTTATCGTCTGCTTGTGCATACAATGCTATTCTTGACTATTGCAGAATGAGTTTTATCGTCTGCTTGTGCATACAATGCTATTCTTGACTATTGCAGAATGAGTTTTATCGTCTGCTTGTGCATACAATGCTATTCTTGACTATTGCAGAATGAGTTTTATCGTCTGCTTGTGCATACAATGCTATTCTTGACTATTGCAGAATGAGTTTTATCGTCTGCTTGTGCATACAATGCTATTCTTGACTATTGCAGAATGAGTTTTATCGTCTGCTTGTGCATACAATGCTATTCTTGACTATTGCAGAATGAGTTTTATCGTCTGCTTGTGCATACAATGCTATTCTTGACTATTGCAGAATGAGTTTTATCGTCTGCTTGTGCATACAATGCTATTCTTGACTATTGCAGAATGAGTTTTATCGTCTGCTTGTGCATACAATGCTATTCTTGACTATTGCAGAATGAGTTTTATCGTCTGCTTGTGCATACAATGCTATTCTTGACTATTGCAGAATGAGTTTTATCGTCTGCTTGTGCATACAATGCTATTCTTGACTATTGCAGAATGAGTTTTATCGTCTGCTTGTGCATACAATGCTATTCTTGACTATTGCAGAATGAGTTTTATCGTCTGCTTGTGCATACAATGCTATTCTTGACTATTGCAGAATGAGTTTTATCGTCTGCTTGTGCATACAATGCTATTCTTGACTATTGCAGAATGAGTTTTATCGCTGCTGCTTGTGCATACAATGCTATTCTTGACTATTGCAGAATGAGTTTTATCGTCTGCTTGTGCATACAATGCTATTCTTGACTATTGCAGAATGAGTTTTATCGTCTGCTTGTGCATACAATGCTATTCTTGACTATTGCAGAATGAGTTTTATCGTCTGCTTGTGCATACAATGCTATTCTTGACTATTGCAGAATGAGTTTTATCGCTGCTGCTTGTGCATACAATGCTATTCTTGACTATTGCAGAATGAGTTTTATCGTCTGCTTGTGCATACAATGCTATTCTTGACTATTGCAGAATGAGTTTTATCGTCTGCTTGTGCATACAATGCTATTCTTGACTATTGCAGAATGAGTTTTATCGTCTGCTTGTGCATACAATGCTATTCTTGACTATTGCAGAATGAGTTTTATCGTCTGCTTGTGCATACAATGCTATTCTTGACTATTGCAGAATGAGTTTTATCGCTGCTGCTTGTGCATACAATGCTATTCTTGACTATTGCAGAATGAGTTTTATCGTCTGCTTGTGCATACAATGCTATTCTTGACTATTGCAGAATGAGTTTTATCGCTGCTGCTTGTGCATACAATGCTATTCTTGACTATTGCAGAATGAGTTTTATCGCTGCTGCTTGTGCATACAATGCTATTCTTGACTATTGCAGAATGAGTTTTATCGCTGCTGCTTGTGCATACAATGCTATTCTTGACTATTGCAGAATGAGTTTTATCGCTGCTGCTTGTGCATACAATGCTATTCTTGACTATTGCAGAATGAGTTTTATCGCTGCTGCTTGTGCATACAATGCTATTCTTGACTATTGCAGAATGAGTTTTATCGCTGCTGCTTGTGCATACAATGCTATTCTTGACTATTGCAGAATGAGTTTTATCGCTGCTGCTTGTGCATACAATGCTATTCTTGACTATTGCAGAATGAGTTTTATCGCTGCTGCTTGTGCATACAATGCTATTCTTGACTATTGCAGAATGAGTTTTATCGCTGCTGCTTGTGCATACAATGCTATTCTTGACTATTGCAGAATGAGTTTTATCGTCTGCTTGTGCATACAATGCTATTCTTGACTATTGCAGAATGAGTTTTATCGCTGCTGCTTGTGCATACAATGCTATTCTTGACTATTGCAGAATGAGTTTTATCGTCTGCTTGTGCATACAATGCTATTCTTGACTATTGCAGAATGAGTTTTATCGCTGCTGCTTGTGCATACAATGCTATTCTTGACTATTGCAGAATGAGTTTTATCGCTGCTGCTTGTGCATACAATGCTATTCTTGACTATTGCAGAATGAGTTTTATCGCTGCTGCTTGTGCATACAATGCTATTCTTGACTATTGCAGAATGAGTTTTATCGCTGCTGCTTGTGCATACAATGCTATTCTTGACTATTGCAGAATGAGTTTTATCGCTGCTGCTTGTGCATACAATGCTATTCTTGACTATTGCAGAATGAGTTTTATCGCTGCTGCTTGTGCATACAATGCTATTCTTGACTATTGCAGAATGAGTTTTATCGCTGCTGCTTGTGCATACAATGCTATTCTTGACTATTGCAGAATGAGTTTTATCGCTGCTGCTTGTGCATACAATGCTATTCTTGACTATTGCAGAATGAGTTTTATCGCTGCTGCTTGTGCATACAATGCTATTCTTGACTATTGCAGAATGAGTTTTATCGCTGCTGCTTGTGCATACAATGCTATTCTTGACTATTGCAGAATGAGTTTTATCGCTGCTGCTTGTGCATACAATGCTATTCTTGACTATTGCAGAATGAGTTTTATCGCTGCTGCTTGTGCATACAATGCTATTCTTGACTATTGCAGAATGAGTTTTATCGCTGCTGCTTGTGCATACAATGCTATTCTTGACTATTGCAGAATGAGTTTTATCGCTGCTCTTCTCTAGACCTTAAATAATACTTTACAGAAATATCATGAAAGCACCAACATAAAATTGTCGATCCGTATGTATTCGGACAAGTTCGGTACGTACCCAGGGGCGGATCCAGGATTTCAAGTTAGGGGGGGTGCACTTAAAAAAATTGCGCCAAGCTGTGGGAGGCGCGAAAATTTTTGGGGTATTTCGTGTGAAAAATCACGATTTTATGCCAAAAAATCATATTTTTCCCAATTTTAGGGGGGGGGGGGGGGGGGGGGGGGGGGCATGCTCCGGGTGTGCCCCCCCCTAGATCCGCCCCTGGTACCGTAGTATAGTAATTTGGACACTATTCTTTATTTTCAGTGTCATTGTCTAGTGTTACTCCTTAATCGTTGGTTATATTTTTCGTGCATTCAGTTCACTTAGCTGGTATAGCTAAGAAACACTTGTACCATGAGCTATGCAATGAAAAAACAACAAACTACTGACCAACGTAGTCAAAACACACTATTTCCTTCCCACATATATATCGATAGAAAGTTGATATTCTGCCCATTGTATCTTGGCGGCGATATGTCATTCTATAAGTTCATTGGGTAAGATAAATAATAAAGTTGCATTGATGGTGCAACTTATTTTTGTAATGCCTGTGTAATGAAGCACAAGCACTAAAATCCAATACGGTCAATTGTTAGAGTGAGTGGGTGCTTGTTGTTTAACGCCAACTCAGCAATTTTTCAGCTATACTATGGCGAGAACAAGTTACTTTTCAATGAGATGATGACGACAATTGTACAAAAAAAGTGCTTTGTGTCATAGAAAAAGAGAAAGATTCCAATGCAAAAATCGACAAAAAATGTTAGCAAATCTCTTAATATTATACGAGACACAATTTTCCTACCATAGACCATTTTCACTGTATGGAATTTTTATTGATGTACATGTATATATATAGAAAAAAAACATGTAAAATAACAAAAAATTCACGCTTTTGTTCTTAGCAAAAAACACAAGTTAAGGTACTTAGCTATACTTCTACACACATCAGTGTCTTCGTTACTGAGCAACCATATAAACTGAGAGTCAATAATGAGAGTATTCGTAATGTTTTTATTAAAACAACTTGACACTAACTCCCCCCTCAAATGAGAATATTTTGGACAGTTTAAAAGAAAATGTAACTCATCTTCTACTGAGTTTAAATTACAGTTCTTACAAGTCCTGTCATTTATGGTAGTTTTTGGTATAGTATATCTACCAATTTCAATTTGAAGTTTATGGTTGCTAGTTCTGAACCTTGTCATACTTACTCTATCAGTATGACTGTTAACTACAGATTAAAACTCCCATTCAAGCTAAATAGAACACCTAAATATTTATACTGATAAACAGACTCAATACTTTTGTCATTTATATTATCTTTCTAGATATCATCCGTCCGCTTTTATCAAATATCATCACTTTAGATTTATTATAATTTATTGCAAGCCCCCAATTTAAACAGTAGTTATAAACCTTGTTCATACAATTCTGTAAACCTTCAGCTGATTCTGATAAAAGGAGTAAATCATCTGCATACAGTAAACTATTTAACAAATGTGATCCGGGTGATTCTGGACAACATGAAGAATCAAATAACTTAGTCATATCATTGATAAATATATTAAAAAGATTCGGGATAAGATTGTCCCCCTGGAACACACCAACACTAGAGGAAAACACATCAGAGAGTGAAATATTATCTAGCCTGACTCTCAACTCAATATTACCATACTTGGATTTCAGTACAGATAAAAATTTGCCACCCACCCCAGCTTCTACGACTTTGAATAAAAGAGCGGGGTGCAAGACGGAATCAAACGCCTTTCTAAGATCAATGAAACGGGCATATACCATTTTTGACTTGTCTTAAATATTTATCCAAAATTGTCTTTAATTTAAAAATATGATCTGATGTTCTACAACCTGATCTAAAGCCAATTTGTTCGTCTGATATGATACAATTCAATTGTAAAAACTTTTCAAGCCTGGAATTTAAAATTGAATTAAAAAGTTTCGACAGGCAACTAGTAATAGGAATGCCCCTATAGTTATTAGGCCTAGTGGGTTCAACACTTTTTAAAATAGGAAAAATATAACCAGTGGACCAATTTCTTGGGTAAATACCTGAATCAAGGACTAGAATAAAATATACCAGTTTTTGTTACCAAGCTTCTCCCTGCAATCAAGAATGGGAAATAAATAACTCAACTTTGAAAAATACCCATAATGTATTAAAGTGTTTCCAGTTAAATATAAATGAAGCTTTACAGAAAATGACAGACCCATACATTGTTTTTATTTGTTGTAAGTGGCCAGGTTTTACTCTTATTTCGGTTTTTTTAAAAACAAAATAAGATAAATAAATAAAATAACTAAGAGTGTTGGAAGAAATAATTTGTTGTATAAGTAACACATACCATATGAATTTTGAGTGTGTTTGGGTACATTTGTATTTGTTGGAAGCGGCCTTGTTGGTGTATCAATGTTTATAATAGTTATAAAATTGATCATTTTGATTACTCTTGTGACAAATTTATGAAATTTGAATTTTTTAATGAAAAATGATTCATATAGAACCTTTAACTAATACAATAAATACAATTTTATGGTGTATTTGGGTATATTTGGGTAAACAGTCGCACCCTGTTTGTAATCGTGATAATGGGAATATCATAATTCAATTCTTATTGACTTAATTTATTATGTCTCCCCCCCACTTTTGTGGGGAGACATATTGTTTTTGTCCTGTCCGTCTGTCCGTCCGTCCATCCGTCCTTCTGTCTGTCTGTTTGTCTGTCTGTCCGTCACACAGTTTGTCAGCGCAACTCCTCTGAAACTACTGAACAGAATTTTATGAAACTTGGTAGATAGTAAGGACACCATATGTAGTTGTGCATATTACCAGGAAATTTTGATCTCCTGAATTTTGTGGGAGTTATGCCCCTTTGAACTTAGAAATTTCCCGAAATTTACTACTGAAGCAGTTTGTCAGCGCAACTCCTCTGAAACTACTGAACAGAATTTCATGAAACTTGGTAGGTAGTAAGGACACCATATGTAGTTGTGCATATTACCAGGAAATGTTGATCCCCTAAATTTTGTAGGAGTTATTTGCAAACACTCTAGTGTAATATCCCTTACTGAAACTTGTATGTATATATATAACACTACGACTATTGAAGCTCCTTTTTTAGGGGAGTGGATGTAGTCGAGTGGTCTAGGGCGCTGGACGTAAGGCTAAGCGAATGGTGCTGCAGTGTAACAATGGTGTGGGTTCAAATCCCGTCGAGGGAAGAACAAAAATTTGACAGCTCTAAAATCTAATTCTAACACTGTTTGGTTTAATTTTCAGACGTATATAATATTTAGTATTAACCTAGTATCCTTTAAAGTAACTTTGAGATCCAGTGGGACAGATATATTGTATGGTTGTCACTTGCTTCTAGACGTTTGTATAATATACTTTATTTCCTGTGACTGTATAATGAATTCTTCATTATCCTATCCAATATATTAAAAATTGCTGAGTTAGATTGCTGTCAAATTATAATATTAAGTATATATGTACCATCTACACACGCTTATACACATGTCTTGCGTCTATCCCTAGATTTTCCTTACGAGACAAGGTAACACTACGACTATTGAAGCTCCTTTTTTAGGGGAGTGGATGTAGTCGAGTGGTCTAGGGCGCTGGACGTAAGGCTAAGCGAATGGTGCTGCAGTGTAACAATGGTGTGGGTTCAAATCCCGTCGAGGGAAGAACAAAAATTTGACAGCTCTAAAATCTAATTCTAACACTGTTTGGTTTAATTTTCAGACGTATATAATATTTAGTATTAACCTAGTATCCTTTAAAGTAACTTTGAGATCCAGTGGGACAGATATATTGTATGGTTGTCACTTGCTTCTAGACGTTTGTATAATATACTTTATTTCCTGTGACTGTATAATGAATTCTTCATTATCCTATCCAATATATTAAAAATTGCTGAGTTAGATTGCTGTCAAATTATAATATTAAGTATATATGTACCATCTACACACGCTTATACACATGTCTTGCGTCTATCCCTAGATTTTCCTTACGAGACAAGGTAACACTACGACTATTGAAGCTCCTTTTTTAGGGGAGTGGATGTAGTCGAGTGGTCTAGGGCGCTGGACGTAAGGCTAATCGAATGGTGCTGCAGTGTAACAATGGTGTGGGTTCAAATCCCGTCGAGGGAAGAACAAAAATTTGACAGCTCTAAAATCTAATTCTAACACTGTTTGGTTTAATTTTCAGACGTATATATATATATATATATATATACAAACGTCTAGAAGCAAGTGACAACCATACAATATATGGGAGTGGATGTAGTCGAGTGGTCTAGGGCGCTGGACGTAAGGCTAAGCGAATGGTGCTGCAGTGTATCAATGGTGTGGGTTCAAATCCCGTCGAGGGAAGAACAAAAATTTGACAGCTCTAAAATCTAATTCTAACACTGTTTGGTTTAATTTTCAGACTCTAGTGTAATATCCCTTACTGAAACTTGTATATATATATATATATATGTACAAGATTCTATCATAATGTCACTATTTCCCTGAAAAAGTTTTCATCACCAATCCATTGATTTTAGTAGAAGAATAAAACTCCTTTAAAATCATTGGAACATAGGCTGAGCAATTTTCTGGAATGGGGAACTTTGCCATGACAATATGGAATAGTACCTGTAACCCTTGCTTTAGCACTTTTGATCAAATATTTTTTGTGTTTCATTGATTAAACACAGGTTTTTTTTTTGTTATTCATTGAAGCTTAATTTTATTTGTTACCCAAATAGATTTTTAGCTCACCTGACCCAAAGGGTCATCTGAGGTATTGCCATCACTTGGCGTCCGTCGTCCGTCCGTTAACTTTTCATATTTTAATCTACTCCTCTGAAACAACTGGACCAAATGGAACCAAACTTGGCAGAAAGCATCTATATAAGGTACTCTATAAAGTTTCTTCATTTCGTCACATTCCGCCAACAAATATGGCCTCCAAGGGCAATTCTTGTTTCTGATTGGCTAATGTTAAAAAAATCTTCTCCTCTGAAACTGCTTGGCCATATGGACCCAAACTTGGCAGGAAGCATCTATGTAAGATCCTCTATAAAACTTCTTCATTTAGTTCTATTCGGCCAACCAACATGGCCACTGTTACTAAAAATAGAACATATGGTAAAATTGCACGTTTTTGGTAATAACTCAAAAACCGTTAATAAATATCAGAAATCTGACAGGGATAAAAATGATCAGCACAGCAAGATCTAATTACCCTGAAATTTTGAAGAAAATTTGATTACCTATCTTGGAGTTATTGCCCTTTTTTTCATCAAATTTTCAAAATTTTAATACTTTTCGTTTTGTATTTCAAAAACTATAAGAGATAGACGTTAAGTTGAAACAGCAAACATGAAACTGCTTGGCAAAATGGAACCAAACTTGGCAGGAAGCATCTATGTAAGATCCTCTATAAAGCTTCTTCATTTGGTTCCATTCGGCCTACAAACATGGCCGCCAAGATTAATTCTTTTTTCTGATTGGCTAATGTTAAAAAAATCTTCTCCTCTGAAACAGTTTGGCCAAATGGAGCCAAACTTGGCATAGATGGTCCCTGGGTGTGTCTCTTTCAAAATTGTGTCCGACAGCCCCACCCTCCATTCAAGATGGCTGCTGTTCTTTAAGGTAATGATTATCTCCCTTTGAAATTTGCTTCAGTATTATTCTATTGTCAGGTGAGAGATACAGGCTCAGTGGGCTGAGCCTCTAGTTTACCTATGACTACAGTTTGTGGGAAGGGGGAGACATACGTTTTTGTGGGCAAAAACAAACTTTAATTCTATATTGGTTCTGTTATAGATTCAATGTTAGATGTATTGGTGGGTTGGTTTTATGGTGTTTAACGCTACTTTCAACAATATTTCAGTTATATTGTGGCGGTCGGTTTTATTGGTGGAGGAAACCAGAGTACCTGTAGAAAACCACCGACAGTAAGTCACATAATGTTGTACACCTCGCCATGAACGGCATTCGAACTCATAACAATATATGTATTGGCCTGCCTTACGCCGAGACCGAGATTATAAGACGAGACTAATACAGAAACAGCTACTTAATGTATGTGTTTTATTAAATATTCTGATTCATATGGTTTAATATTTTTCAAAAAGTGGGAATATACAAGTGTATTTGTCAGATTATCATAAAAGTGAACAGCCATAGAAAAAAAACCAATTAAATTTGATTAGATGCTTCTCCATATATAGGAATCGATCAATTAGAGAGACCATCCAACATTATACTTAGACATAATAAGGTTCAGTGCTTTTATTGCTGTTCTACATTTCACAGTCACAGTAGGATGCTCTATAACGAGCATAACTTAACAAATACCATTACCAATGCTTACTATATAGCATACATAAATATATATTTATGCACAAATCAAGCACAATTTTTATCAATCTTTCAAATATCTTGAACTGAGCGAATGGAGGCAAAATCGACACATCGAACACATATATGTGGCCGCTTACTTGGTACAGGTACTTCAATAAAAAGTGACGGGGTTAGACTAGTTTTATGATCCAAAACCCTCCCCTCTTAGTGGAATGATGGGGTCATGCAATTGTTTGCAGTTGTGAGTAAAATGCCAACCCTCACATATAACAGGGCTAACAACTTTATTATAAAGAACGCTATAATCTTGAACATTATACATAATATATTTAAAAACTGTAATAATTCTTTATTGTTCTCTAATTGTAGTTTCCTTGATTGTACAAGATGACATAATTGTATTTGGTTCAACTCTTAACTTACTTTGTACACTTGACGATTCACTAGATCTCACCAATGGTAGAAGTCGGCAATGGTCTGGTGGCAGAGAGAACAAAGGTTTATGTTTCAATGGCTTCCCTTCAGATCCAAATAAATATGAAGAGCATGCCATCTCTACAAGGCAATTTCGTCTAAAGATATTCAACACCAGTGAAGCAGATGTCAATTGTTACTACAAATGTGTGTATGGTTTCAAATTTGATGAGAAAATGTTAGATTTAAATACCATGAACTATCAGTGTAAGTACAAATGAAGTTCATTTAATCTAATTTAAGATATCTAATTTAGTGAACCGCATCGTTGGTGTCATGGTTACCGTGCTCGCCTTGAGTGTGGTAGATCGTGGGTTCGAGCCCCGGTCGGGTCAAACAAAGACTATAACATTTGTATTTGTTGCTTCTCTGCTAAGCACAGAGCAGTAAGGAGAAAGAGCAAAGACGAGTTGGTTAGGAATCAGGATAATGTGTCCTAGTGGGGAGACATGTCTATCAGCGGAGTGTTGTTTCAGTGAGCTAGTACTATACAAATCCGACTAAGCGTATTCGTCTAGTACAAAGTGGACCCCGCCATTGACTTATTCAAAATTAACTTATTTTCGCCATGATATAAATGAAAAAATACTTATTTACAACGCGTTCATGACAAAAAACCTTCATAAGGTAGACTGAAAATCAAAAGTATGGAAACTCAAAAAAGTTTATTTCGGTTATTTTAAAATAAATTACAACAAAATGAAATATAAAGTTGCGTTTATCAACATTTGACAAAACTTCACTCCAAGTTTAATGAAAATACACGAGGCGTTAATATGCCATGTTTATAATAATTAATGTGAAATATTGTAAAATCATTATTAATCGTGGGGTACTATTTTTCGCTGATTTCGTGGTCCACTTAAACCACGAAAATAAAAATCCAACGAAATGCAATATTCCTGTTGATTGTTGGCTATAATATTTAAAACCACGAATTCAAGAGCCCAGGGATAAATGCATTTTGTAAAAACTACAAAAATTGGCGCCAGCGAATAGAAGTACTTTCACAATATTTATATTACTGTTATTCACCACCCTCGTTTAATCTAATGTGTAGTGTGGAGGAAGTTTGTCAGTTACTTGACGGACAATGGGGGACGTTTGTCAGTTACTTGACCGACAATGGAGGAAGTTTGTCAATTACTTGTCCGACAATGGAGGAAGTTTGTCAGTTACTTGTCCGACAATGGAGGAATTTATCAGTTACTTGACCGACAATGGAAAATTTGTCAGTAACTTGACCGACTATGGAGGAAGTTTGTCAGCTACTTGTCCGACAGTGGAAAAGTTTGTCAGTTACTTGTCCGACTATGGAGGAAGTTTGTCAGTTACTTGTCCGACAATGGAGGAAGTTTGTCAGTTACTTCTCCGACAATGGAGGAAGTTTGTCAGTTACTTGACCGACAATGGAAAAGTTTGTCAGTTACTTGACCGACTATGGAGGAAGTTTGTCAGTTACTTGTCCGACAATGGAGGAAGTTTGTCAGTTACTTGTCCGACAATGGATAAGTTTGTCAGTTTCTTGACCGACTATGGAGGAAGTTTGTCAGTTACTTGACCAACAGTGGAGGAAGCTTGTCAGTTACTTGACCGACAATGGAGGAAGCTTGCCAGTTACTTGACCAACAGTGGAGGAAGCTTGTCAGTTACTTGACCGACAATGGAGGAAGCTTGTCAGTTACTTGACCAACAGTGGAGGAAGTTTGTTAGTTACTTGACCGACAATGAAGGAAGTTTGTCAGTTACTTATCCGACAATGGAGGAAGTTTGTCAGTGACTTGTCCGACAATGGAGGGATTTTGACAGTTACTTGACCGATAATGGAGACCGTTTGTCAGTTACTTGTCCGACAATGGAGGGATTTTGTCAGTTACTTGACCGACAATGGAGGGATTTTAACAGTTACTTGTTCGACAATGGAGGAAGCTTGTCAGTTACTTGACCGACAACGGAGGAAGTTTGTCAGTTATTTGTCAGATAATGGAGATATTTTTTTCAGTTACTTGACCGACAATGGAGGGATTTTGACAGTTACTTGACCGATAATGGAGGACGTTTGTCAGTTACTTGTCCGACAATGGAGGGAATTTGTCAGTTACTTGACCGATAATGGAGCAAGTTTGTCAGTTACTTTTCCGACAATGGAGGGATCTTGACAGTTACTTGTCCGACAATGGAGGAAGTTTGTCAGTTACTTGACCGACAATGGAGGAAGTTTGTCAGTTACTTGTCAGACAATGGAGGGATTTTTTTCAGTTACTTGACCGACAATGGAGGAAGTTTGTCAGTTACTTGACCAACAGTGGAGGAAGTTTGTTAGTTACTTCTCCGACAATGGAGGAAGTTTGTCAGTTACTTGTCAGACAATGGAGGGATTTTTTTCAGTTACTTGTCCGACAATGGAGGAAGTTTGTCAGTTACTTGACCAACAGTGGAGGACATTTGTCAGTTACTTCTCCGACAATGGAGGAAGTTTGTCAGTTACTTGACCGACAATGCATACGTTTATCAGTTACTTGACCGACTATGGAGGAAGCTTGTCAGTTACTTGTCCGACAATGGGGGAAGTTTGTCAGTTACTTGTCCGACAATGGATAAGTTTGTCAGTTACTTGACCGACTATGGAGGAAGCTTGTCAGTTACTTGTCCGACAATGGAGGAAGTTTGTCAGTTACTTGTCAGACAATGGAGGGATTTTTTTCAGTTACTTGACCAACAATGGAGGAAGTTTGTCAGTTACTTGTCGGACAATGGATGAAGTTTGTCAGTTACTTGATCAAAAGTGGAGGAAGTTTGTCAGTTACTTGACCGACAATGCATAAGTTTATCAGTTACTTGACCGACTATGGAGGAAGCTTGTCAGTTACTTGTCCAACAATGGAGGAAGTTTATCAGTTACTTGTCCGACAATGTATAAGTTTGTCAGTTACTTGACCGACTATGGAGGAAGCTTGTCAGTTACTTGTCCGACAGTGGAGGACATTTGTCAGTTACTTGTCCAACAATAGATAAGTTTGTCAGTTTCTTGACCGACAATGGAGGAAGCTTGCCAGTTACTTGTCCGACAATGGAGGAAGTTTGTCAGTTACTTGACCAACAGTGGAGGAAGTTTGTCAGTTACTTTTCCGACAATGGAGGACGTTTGTCAGTTACTTGACCAACAGTGGAGGAAGTTTGTCAGTTACTTGTCCGACAATGGATAAGTTTGTCAGTTACTTGACTGACAATTGATAAGTTTATCAGTTACTTGACCGACTATGGAGGAAGTTTGTCAGTTACTTGTCCGGCAATGGATAAGCTTGTCAGTTACTTGTCCGACAATGGATAAGTTTGTCAGTTACTTGAACGACTATGGAGGAAGCTTGTCAGTTACTTGTCCGACAATGGAGGAAGTTTGTCAGTTACTTGTCAGACAATGGAGGGATTTTTTTCAGTTACTTGACCAACAATGGAGGAAGTTTGTCAGTTACTTGTCCGACAATGGATGAAGTTTGTCAGTTACTTGATCAAAGGTGGAGGAAGTTTGTCAGTTACTTGACCGACAATGCATAAGTTTATCAGTTACTTGACCGTCTATGGAGGAAGCTTGTCAGTTACTTGTCCAACAATGGAGGAAGTTTATCAGTTACTTGTCCGACAATGGATAAGTTTGTCAGTTACTTGACCGACTATGAAGGAAACTTGTCAGTTACTTGTCCGACAGTGGAGGAAATTTGTCAGTTACTTGTCCAACAATAGATAAGTTTGTCAGTTTCTTGACCGACAATGGAGGAAGCTTGCCAGTTACTTGTCCGACAATGGATGAAGTTTGTCAGTTACTTGACCAACAGTGGAGGAAGTTTGTCAGTTACTTTTCCGACAATGGAGGACGTTTGTCAGTTACTTGACCAACAGTGGAGGAAGTTTGTCAGTTACTTGTCCGACAATGAAAGAAGTTTGTCAGTTACTTGACCGACAATGGATAAGTTTGTCAGTTACTTGACCGACAATGCATAAGTTTATCAGTTATTTGACCGACTATGGAGGAAGTTTGTCAGTTACTTGTCCCACAATGGAGGAGTTTGTCAGTTACTTGTCCGACAATGGATAAGTTTGTCAGTTACTTGACCGACAATGGAGGAAGCTTGTCAGTTACTTGTCCGACAATGGAGGAAATTTGTCAGTTACTTGTCCGACAATGGAGGAGGTTTGTCAGTTACTTGACCAACAGTGGAGGAAGTTTGTCCGTTACTTCTCCGACAATGGAGGAAGTTTGTCAGTTACTTGACCGACAATGGATAAGTTTGTCAGTTACTTGTCCCCGACTATGGAGGAAGTTTGTCAGTTACTTGTCCGGCAATGGATAAGCTTGTCAGTTACTTGACCGGCAATGGATAAGTTTGTCAGTTACTTGACCGACAATGGAGGAAGTTTGTCAGTTACTTGACCAACAGTGGAGGAAGTTTATCAGTTACTTGTCCGACAATGGAGGATGTTTGTCAGTTACTTGACCAACAGTGGTGGAAGTTTGTCAGTTACTTGACCGACAATGGAGGAAGTTTGTCAGTTACTTGACCGACAGTCCAAAATGTGCTTGTGGTGTTCCTCGAGAAGATGCATTTCATTTCTTCTTTGAATTTTGTAAATACACCGATATTATGAGGGATCTGTGTAATTTGTGTAAATCGATTTAGAATGAAAATCGATCTTGCTTTACTAACTAGAGGTAACCAAAATCTAACTGATGAAGATAACTGTTTAATTTTTAAAGAAGTTAACAAGTTTATTAGAAGATCTAAGCGATTCCTCATTGTATAAACTTATAAATATATCCAACATGATCATCGTGTACACACAAAACTTTGTTTTCTCCCTTTTTTTCACTATTTTTCTGTTCTCTTTTACATGTGTAATTGTTACTGGTATACTTTCATTAATGTGCATGCTCTTTTTCATATGTATATGTGTAATATTTGTTATGTAATTCCAATGAGAAGACTTCATAAGTTGGTAAAACTTGTGTCTTATCCTTTTTGTCTCTATGAGCAAATAAAATTGTTATAAACTAAACTAAAAACCGACAACTAATTAATGAAATAATCATTAAGAACCAAAGGATCAGAATTTCGAAGCTACGGTAAATTCATATTCAGAATAAAGTGGTTGATGCGACATAACTAAAGGAATAATCTCTGTTTATATGTACTAGGTCTTTGAATGAACTGCACCAGAAAATAAATATTATTGTATTAGTAGTCTATTATCTAATCACAGAATTTTTTCATCCATCAATTGAAGCTATTATTATCCTGTCCCAGAATTAGTGATTTTTTTTTTTTTTTCACTGAAAAAAATAGTGTTATCGAGTGAAAAATCATTTATGAATATTACGTATCTTCTAAACGTCCTGATAAATTCTAAACAATTAATGATTTTTACGATAAATGCAAATGTGTTGTTGAGTAAAGAATCTTTTATGAATATAAGTTTTCTTCAAAATGTCCTTATTTAATACTGGTATTACCAATTTTTTAAATGTACTTTTTTTTTCTCTCACAGATATACCTGCCGCTGACGAAATCAATACGAAAATTAACTATAGCCAAGAAGACAAACATATATCTGCCAGTCTAACGTTTCAAAATATATATCCTTTACCGCAATGTATGTTGTCAATCATGGTATGTTAAATCATAATTCATTTGCTTATTTTATCACAAAAGCTATTAATATATAGTAATGTTTTTGAAATTTGATGAAAATAAAAGAAAAAGCTGCATTATAATTTTAAGATAATGATGATGATGATGATGATGATCATGATCATGATGATGATGATGATGGTGAAAATGAAAACGATGATGATGATGACGACGACGACGATGCTTTCTTTTTAAATTGTGAATAATAACTAATGTCAAGATAAGAAATTCGATGATAATGAAACAAATATGTTGCTGTTACACTAACTAGTCTTAATATAAAACATTGACGAGAATCAAAATATATAGCATTAAGCACCAACCATTTATATTGGCGGACAGTGTCCTGGTTGTTATCTTTTTCAAATAATGCATTTAAGGAGTGTATTAAGTAGACATCTTAGCAGAGACTACCTTTTTAAAAGGTTGTTTCCATTGAGCTTGAACTAATAGATATCACAGATAGCTAGGTCTGCTTCACTGTGAATTTACCATTTATATGAAGTATATATCTCTCAGTTGATAAGCTATTCCATCACCATGTTTGCAAAGAGTAACAGGAACTGCTTACCCTTCCGGAGAACCTAAGGTCAGCCACATTTTTTTTATTGGATGGTCGTGTTGATCAATATTTAGTTTATGAGTAGTTTCTGAGTAGACTTTGGTATTTATTCTAACATGGCGTGCTACTTTCGCTTTGAAAACAATAGAGGGCTCTAAATAGCACAGAACACCCTAAGCACATGCGCAGAAGGCATATCATTATCTAATCGACAGCGTATTTTGCATATTTGTACTTTATGTATGTTAAATTAAAAGAATACAAATAATAGATATACAAAATGAGCATTAAACATGACATGGGAGAATTATTTCGATTCTAATAGGGCATTTACAGTAATTTATGGATACCGAAGGCGAAGGATTTGGCTGTTCCGATTACCTCCCCGAATGAAAATTTCGCATTCTACGATGAATTATAGAAAAGTAATGACTAAAGTAAACGAAAATAATGTTACCTATGTTATGCAAACTATGTCTTCCATGAATTATTTCAATTCTAGTAGGAAATAACTTATATTTTGAATGGAAGTCAATAATAATGGAAATGCGTAACATAACAAAGTCGACTAATCACTAACCTTCATGTTTAAAGTAGTTTTCCAACATTGTTAACTAGACGGTGATGTAATTAAGTTACTGATATTTTCCAATTTGATGGCATTTAGCTACTTAAACAAGTAAAATGCTCTCAAAATCGTAAAATAAATCAGTAACCAGCTTGTGTCAATGTCACCAGCGTTCCTTCTAAACTACGTCACCGGATGACGACAAATTACAAAAGTAAAAGTCGATATATGGTTGTCTTAAGTATTTTTTCCGGAAAAGTTATATGTCAAGATACAATTCTAGAATTTTTATGTTTGTATTTACCATGGCAGTGTGGGAAACCATTTTTTCCAAACACTCGCCAAAATGGCGAGTGGACTGTAACTATTACTCGCCAAGTTGAAAAAGAGCTCGCCATGTTTGGCGAGTGACATTTTTTTTAAACTCGCCAACAAATACCAAATAAACAATACAGTAATGTTCAACAATTTATTTTGCAGATTTTGACAAGTCATTAACTTGGTCAAGAAGGATCAACACTCTCTTAAGAGCTGCGTCGATCTTTTCTTCCTCAATTTCGTTGTCTTCGTCTTTTAAATTTTAATGCGCGGTATAAAACATGTATGTCAAACTCGGTTCCGACACATATTTAACTTTATGTTTTCACGTAGATTTTCGCTAAGAATTCATTTGAAATATTTCAAAACCCAAATTATTTTATTTACATTAATTTTAAAAGTCATCACATCTATTGGTAATGAAACAATATTTCATTTAATCGTGAAATCGACCTTGGCAAAATTATGCGGGGTCGGGATTGTATACTTAATTTTTCTATTGACAGAAAGGAAGTGTCATGACTCATGGCGGAATGTTTTCTTATCGAGTACAATGATTAATAAAATGTTGGATAAATGACACAGTTAACAAAACATTTAACTGTTTGGGAGCTGATATTTTAAAGCTGTACACCAGTTATCGTGGCGATCGTTTTCAAGTTCCTACTCGCCTTACAACTGTTACTCGCCAGACCGGCGAGTATAAAGTGGATGTTACTTGCCACCCGAAATTTCCACTCGCCTTTGGCGAGTTGGCGAGCGGTGGTTTCCCACACTGCCATGGTCATAAAATGAGCATAAAGCAAGACATGAGATAATTATTTCTTAAATCAAATAAAACTAATTTTTCATCGTTATCAATTTATATAACGTTTCTGTTATCTTATTTATTCTCGTAAATAATAGCGGGAGGTAATTGGAACAGCGCCCAAAAATAACCTCTGTCTAGGTACGCTTGAATGCATAAAATTACCGTAAATGCCCTGTTAGAATCAAAATAATTCTCGGATATCGCTCGGTGTAAAATAATGACAAATATAATGCCTACCCATGTTAAAATAAGCATAGAGCCCGGCATCCGAGAATTATTCCTTAAATATCATATGAACTTTTATGTTAATTAATTGCAGGGGTCAAAGTTGAATATGTCTGTTTCACGTAAAGCCTCGCATGGACTTTTCTACCAACTATCCTTGTTCATCAATTACACATGGGAAGATAACTGTGGAACAGAAGCTAAAATTGAGTGTTTAATTGGCGAAAAAAGATTATCAATTTGGAAAACACAACCGGATCAGTGTCTGGGTATGTACAGAGTCTATTTTCTGCTAATTATCAATACATGTCTTCTGAGTAATAAGTAATATGGTTACGTTACAATTTTCTGGGTAACATAAATATGCATTTTTCCTTTGATGTTTTTATGCAGTAATCAACTTAAAAATAGTGAACTTTTACAAACCATGGTCTAACATGAAGATCTTGATGTTATTCCATGATTTTGACGTCATAGATCTGTTATTCCATGATTTTGACGTCATAGATCTGTCAATCATGTAATTTCTGTTACAAACCATATATACCATGGATCTTACTCATGAACTTATTTAAACCAACTCATCCTTCGGATTCGTTGGTTTAAATAAGTTAATTCGTAAGGTCCATGGTATATATAATACTTATTTTTTAGCAGCATAACATGCTTTTAGCTCATAACACCAGCTTCATTTTTTAGATCATAAGCTTTTATTACTGTGCTTGATTAACTTTTTTACTTTTGTATATGCTTATCTTGTCTGTGTTATATGTGTGCTTTAACTTATTTGCTATATTTTGCTACTATGAGTGCGTTTATCTAAATTATTAATTTGTGTGCATGCTTTTGTTGTTTTTAACTGTTATTTATTTTTGTGTTGTGTATGTCGGTCAAAATCCCACTAGGGCTTGTGTTGTATTGTTATTTTAGCATGCCGACTATAGATAAAACTTTTATCTTATCTTATCTTATCTTAATGTGTCTGAGTGGAGCGACATGTCTACCCTTCAGCACAATGGTCTGGAAAAAAACATATTATTATTATTTTATCAAGTGTAAGTTGTTCTCTTCATGACAGATGGGACCGTCGTGGCCGTGATCGTCTGGTAGTTGGATTTTAAACTACCTATGAAATCAGTGACTATCACCACTGACGTTGTGAGTTCGAATCCTGCACAGGTGAGGTGTGCTCGATACAACATTATGTGATAAAGTTTGTCAGTGACTTGCGACAAGTCGGTGGTTTTCTCCGGGTATACTCCGGTTTCCTCAACCAATAAATCTGATCGCCACGATATAGCTGAAATATTGTTGAGAGTAGCATTAAACACCATTACCAAACCAACCTACGCAACATTTTTCAGCTATATCATGGCGAGAACAAGTTAAATTATCAATGCATATCTCCTGAGTAATAAGTAATATGTTACTTTACAATTTTCCGGGTATTTCTAATTCTAAATGCACTTCATATTCCGTTTTGAATGAGTTTGGTGAATTTATCTATTATTAAAATTATACATTTATTTATGTATTATACTTTTACTCTTTCAAAGTATGACTTGTCACAGCTTTATATTATAATTACACACACTCAGTAGTATAAGGGTTAGCTTTTTTTTTCGTGTGAGGTAGATCATGGATTCGATCCCAGTCGGGTCAAACCAAAGACTATGAAATTGGTATTTCATTCTTCTCCACTGAGCTAAGCAAACATCATTAAGAAGAAAGGGCAAAGACAGATCGGTTGGTTCAGGGTCGGTATAATGTGTCCGAGTGGAGCAACATTTCTAACCTTAAGCGCAATGGTCTGGATAAAAGCATACATTATTATTATTTGATCAAGTGTTAGTTGTTCTCTTCATGACATAGCTGAAGAAATGTTCACTAGGCTTGAATAATCATCACTCACTCATTTACAATTACAAAGCACAGTACGTCAAAGGCAGTAAAATATAATATGATTTCAGAAATGACAACAGAAACCACCCGGGGTGTTAATAAAGACATTGTAATGGCTGTTTCAGTTGTATCAGTATTAGTAGTACTCCTCTCTCTGGTCGTGTTGTGGTTGAGAAAGCACCGAGCAGGCAATGGTAAGTAGTAATGTGATTCCACATTTATTTACCACACACATTCATCACAGCATAAAACTATTTTATTTCATATAAAAGTCTTTTAATATTGTAATGCTCATTATATAATTATCGTCATTACGTGCTGTCATTTTTTGTTCATATTTTTGTAAAAAGGAAAGGACTTCACTAATGTTGTAATAACTTATGTTCAATCTCATTATCTGTTCATCATGGAAATAAAATATGTTTAAACTTAACCAAAACTACAGCATAACTGCTAAACAAATCCTTTTAAAAATGCAAACTTTATTATGTAACTATTACCGTTTCTGACCCAAAAAAAATGGAGAATATCAAAATTTTTACTTTTTTATTTGTTATACAATTATATTGCAGTCTTTTGCAAAATGATTATTTTGATTGGTCGTTTAAGAGGTAGCTATTTTATTTCAAAAGGGGTTTAATAGGGGCCCACATTAGGACATTTGACATATATGGAAGGCATATAGATTTTTTTTTAAATTTTCATCCAATCCGATGTGGGTTTTTTCTTCGAATTGATTGTGCCGAAAGCTTCGGATTTCCTCTATCTTGTATAGTTTCTGAGATCAACTCGACCGAAAGGACTAATAAATCCAACTTCCAAAATTTGAGCTTTTTGATCTTTATTCCAGTTATAATGCATTTTTGGTTGTTGGTGTTGTTTTTCATCTTTATCATATTTATGGGCCATAAACAAATTAAGTTATTTATTTACTACAACTATTAATATATTATAATCAATGTCAAAAAGTATTCACTTTCAATAATGAAACGAGAGAAAAATTCTAGTTAACATTTTCATTTAAAAAGTTCAATAGTGATTCCTTTTATTACTTAAGATTATCCATGCTAAATTTGAATTTTGAATTTCATATTTTCTTTAGCTATTTTTCTTTGCTTTGATTAAATATTTTTATGATTATGTAAAATGGCAAACCAAAGACATTTCAAGACATTATTATCTTTACAGGTGAAGCACAAAATTCTACGGAAGCTTGTGAATTAGTTGCACACCCAATTGTGACTGTAGGAGAATTGGAACAGAAAGAGAAACCAATGGAAAAAATAAGGCTGTGGGGTACAAAACCTCTGAAAGGAACGAATGGAATACACAATGGGCATAATGAGCGTTTGGAGAATTGCAAGCAGCTGTGACCAGTTGATGACCCTGAAAACTACAGAAGCATGTCGTTAGTCTCGCATATCGGAAAGCTATTCACATCAATGATTAATACAAGACTTATGAAATGGAGCGAAGATAACAGTGTCCTGACTGATGCACAATTTGGATTTAGACCGGGTTATGGCACTCATGATGCAATCTCTGCTCTTCATTCCATAATTTCAAAATCATTAAGGCAGGGTAAAACACAGGCACTTGTTTCATTCAAAAAATATATGCCCCCTCCTCTTCCTTACTTCAAGGTAATCATCTGCCCTTTACCCCTTCCCCACTTCGCCTCAATATTTTTCGCTTATTTGTGATCCTTTCACTGACCCAATTATATCGTTACACTCCCGAGATATTTCTCTTTACGACTGCCACATTTAAATATAAATACCGGGCCCCCTCAGACGAATTGGACAAGAATATTCAGCGAAAGTCGCATTTTCTATTTTTCAATCACTGAAACAGATACAGTCACTTCCGGTCCGTTCTAAATTGATTTAGAAACTAAAAAAAGGGTGTTTTAAAAATCAAATGTCAGTAATTTGGAGTTGAACATATTTTTATAATCTGCATTGGAACAATTATCTGTATTTTAAAGGCTTACTTTACATTTGAGAGGAGATGATCATGATGGCATTGTTACACATGGCCGGTCTAGAGAATTCCGAATGCATATGAAAAATCCAGCGCAAACCGGAAGTGGTTGTATCCGTTTCAGTGACTGAAAAATAGAAAATGCGACTTTCGCTGAATATTCTTGTCCAATTGGTCTGAGGGGGGCCCGGTATTTATATTTAAATGTGGCAGTCGAAAAGAGAAATATCTCGGGAGTGTAACGATATAATTGGGTCAGCGAAAGGATCACAAATAAGCGAAAAATATTGAGGCGAAGTAGGGAAGGGGTAAAGGGCAGATGTTTACCTTGAAGTAAGGAAGAGGAGGGGGCATATATTTTTTTAATGAAACAAGTGCCTGTGGGGTAACATATTATATTGTTGCTTTATCGATTATGTTAAGGCTTTTGACAGTGTGTCTCATTTTAAGCTATGGTTAAAATTAGCTAAATGTGGTGTAACTGGAAAGCTTTTAAATATAATTAAATAAAATTTTTTAGTTGTAATATTGGACTCATGCAGGGGGAATCCTTGTCCCCATTTTTATATGCAATGTATGGCAATGACATTGAAATAGAATTAAATAAACAAGGATGCCAATCATGCGAATTAAAAATGCTCAATCTGTATTTACTAATGTATGCTGATGATACTGTTTTGTTCAGTGAAAATGTTCAGGAACTTCAAAATATGATTAATGTTGTAAATGTATGTTCAAATGAATACAATCTGCATGTAAATTTGTTGAAAACAAAGGTTGTCATTTTTAGAAATCGAGGTAATATTAAATCAGAAGAAAAATGTCATAATAAAATTTAACTCTTTCAGTATTTGCTTGTTGAAAATAGCAATTTTTTAAAGTTGAATTTCAGTATCGAGTGGTCTCTTTTTCCTAACGAGCTATAATGTTCGATATCTGTAACCATTCCATCTTCATTTGTAAGTATTAGGTCCAACACATGAGGGTCCTGATTGAAACGTCCTCTAGTTGGCTTATTTACATGTTGAAAAAGATAGCAGTCTCTTATGCACTCTATAAATTTAAAGTCAATTGAAGATTCATTTGATGATGTACTCCATGTATTCCAACATATTTTTCCATAATTGAAACCTCCCATGATTAGTAGATGTCTATAGCCTTTATTTGAAACTTCATGTAGTAATTTCCGCAGTTCTTCATCATTATCCTCGGTCCCACTACTACTTCTGTATATACATCCTTCTAGTAGTTTGTCACCATCAACAAGCTTAATACAGCTTCCTCAAACTTAGAGTTAAAAATCGACTTGTACTGCTTGAATAAATTCATGAACATATAGACTCGCTCCTCTACCGATATTGTTGCTAATGTTGCTACTAAACATTTCATAGTTCTCAATAGCTAGTTCACAGTTCTGTAAATTATATCTAAAATGTTTAGGCTTGACTTCAGTTATTCCTATAATTTTTGGTTTGCTATTTTTAACATGTAGTTTTAATTCTGGCATCTTATTAATTAAACAATTTGCATTTGTATATAAACAACTCATAAAATCCAATTTATGCAATGAACAAACGGATGCTTTAGAACCGTCTTGTGCTTTAGAACTGTCTTGTGCTTTAGAACTGTCTTGTGCTTTAGAACAAACACTGTGTTTTAGAACAAACACTGTGCTTTAGAACTGTCTTGTGCTTTAGAACAAACACTGTGCTTTAGAACTGTCTTGTGCTTTAGAACAAACACTGTGAACGGTTAAAACTATTTACATGTCGAGTATTGTCTCTTATTTGGATTTTCCTGATGTATCTTGTCCACGGGGGGCCTCTTACTCTACAAAAATTTCCCCTGGGATTTTTCTTCCTTTATTTTTAGCCTCTACAATTAAAACTTTGAACTCTTCCCTTTCCTTGGGAGGTCATATCGTGATTAATTGATATGTTCTTAATACCTGATTCATTGTCACCAGTTACTTCATCTTCTGATCTGAGCCTAACAAAGTTTTTGAAATTTGTTCTCTTAATATCATCATTGCTAAATGTTACCAGAAGCGGTCTATTTTTCTCTTCCCCTTCTAACTTTTTACCAATTCTTGCTAAATTTGTGATATTATCATTCGCAAGATTAATGTCTATGTTTTAGCTAATTCTTTCAAAGTGTCCATGTTCTCATTTATTTTGTCAACTTTAATGTTAGTTTTGGGTTCAGGTACATTGTAAAATATTGCATTTTTATCTTATCTTAGGCAACGACCATTTAACTTGAAGGGGGGGGGGGGGGGGGGGGGGGTTATGTTTTTTTTCTAAAAAAAAATATTCTGATTCCCAACGTTGCTGGAAAAAATATTCTGATTTTGGTGGAGGAAAAAAAAAATCTGATTCAGAGTTTTTGTCATATAACCTAATGTTATATTGCGGAAAAAAATTTCACGCTTTGCGCGACAAAAAAATAAATATTCTAATTCTTGTGTTGTTCGAAAAAGAAATTCTGAACGAAACCAAAAACCATAACCCCTCCCCCTTCAAGTTAAATGGTCGGTCCCTTATCTTATGGTGGAATGATAGCCTAAATAACTATGGTCGATATAGTAAATGTTCGTCTGCTGAGAAATTAATCAACTCTATTGTGTATAGATATTCCAAAAAACATTTTCGGATTAATAATTGATTTTACCGTACAGACACAATATTTTCGGTGAGGCTATTTCCCCCCACCACATCAATAATTCGAGGCCTGGATATTTTTGCACCTTTTTTCCTAGATGTCATACAATTATAGGCTACTATATGAATATCCAACAGTGTTGTCTAATCGTTTTAGTACAAATTGGAACCTAGACCCAGGGGCGGATCCAGGGGGGGGCGCACCACCCGGTGTGCGCCCCCCTAAAATTGGAAAAAATATGATTTTTTGGCGTAAAATCATGATTTTTCACACGAAATACCCCAAAAATTTTCGCGCCTCCCTCCGCTTAGCGCAATTTTTTTAAGTGCGCCCCCCCCTAACTTGAAATCCTGGATCCGCCCCTGACCCGTCTGTAATTTTAAGATACTTTGTTTTGTGATGTGCTATTTGTGTGAGATTTACTGCAGTGTTGCAGATGATACATTTGAATTGATAAAGTAATATCAATATATAGATATGTTAATGACACGGTAGATTTGTTTGTTATTTATTGAGTAATAACTACTGAAGTTGCTGTGCAGCAAGAAATACAATCTGTGGCCACTCATCCTGTTTCATAATTTCTGGATCTGTGAGGACCGACTTCCCTACAGGTCTCAGATTTTATGAGTGTCATTTAGAAAGGGTCTGCAATAGTAAGTTAACTACATTATCTATCTCTTTATATGATTGCTTTTCATTAGTGTCCAAATTTTGGATCCTTCCTGTAAAGCCATACACTCTTTTTTCTTTTCTTTTTTTGGACCGAAAAATGTGGGGCAAAGCTTTCAAAACTGACAAGCAAAAAAAGAGTCTGTTGGCTTCCAAGCATATTCTTCAACCCTGTGTTGTTGTTTTTGTGTTTGTTATTTTTTTGGCTTCCGTTCCTTTTCTACATATTTGGCAATACAAGTTGAAAGGTGGACAAAACCATAGCTTTGTCCCCTTTTTCAAAGTTTGCACATGTGCCATGTACAAAAACGCGCATGTACACACGTGAATAGCGCTACCAGGTTATTATTTTCGTGCTTTTTTCTTTAAATATTCGGTTATGTCTCGGCTGTTACCGAATAACAATTGCAAGAAAAAAAAATCCTTTGAAGTTCACAATAATAAGTATTTGTTGATTTACGTGGAACAGTTGCGTTGAAGGGTAAGAACAAAACCTAAAGTAACCATTTTAGTACCCCCAAAAAAATCTTAGGGCCCATGGGCTACTATCAGAAAATGCTCAGGATCCCAGTAGTCTTGGGCTTCTTGTTGGTTCCTTGTTAAGTTTTATCCTCTGAGGGACATGTATAAGATACAGTACTATTGAAACGAAAGAAGCGGTTAGTATTGGATAAAACGAGTTTCTTTTTCCGCATGACTACTCAGATCCCTTGCACCAATGCCTTCACCTAATGAGTTCGAATAATGCGGAAAAGGAAAGCCGTTATATCCAATGTGGGCTACTTCTTTTGTTTTAATAGTAATGTATCTAACTTGTACAATAATGATGCTATAATTGATAGAATAAAATAAAAAGTCGTGAGAACAGTTTCCTATTACAACATTGGTCAAATTCTTAAGCTCGTTTTTAAAAAGTACTGCAAAAACATCGGTCTGTAACATCGGCCGGTATCAGTGGTCTCTAACAGCGGACTGTAACATCGGCCGGTATCAGTGGTCTCTAACATCGGTCTATAACATCGGCCGGTATCAGTGGTCTCTAACATCGGCCGGTATCAGTGGTCTCTAACAGTGGACTGTAACATCGACCGGTATCAGTGGTATCTAACATCGGCCGGTATCAGTGGTCTCTAACAATGGACTGTAACATCGACCGGTATCAGTGGTATCTAACATCGGCCGGTATCAGTGGTCTCTAACATCGGCCGGTATCGGTGGTCTCTTACATCGGTCTGTAACATCGGCCGGTATCAGTGGTCTCTAACATCGACCGGTATCAGTTGTCTGTAACATCGGCCGTATCAGTGGTCTCTAACATCGGTCTGTAACATCGACCGGTATCAGTGGTCTCTAACATCGGTCTGTAACATCGGCCGGTATCAGTGGTCTCTAACGTCGGTCTGTAACATCGGCCGGTATCAGTGGTCTCTAACAGCGGACTGTAACATCGGCCGGTATCAGTGGTCTCTAACATCGGTCTATAACATCGGCCGGTATCAGTGGTCTCTAACATCGGCCGGTATCAGTGGTCTCTAACAGTGGACTGTAACATCGACCGGTATCAGTGGTATCTAACATCGGCCGGTATCAGTGGTCTCTAACAATGGACTGTAACATCGACCGGTATCAGTGGTATCTAACATCGGCCGGTATCAGTGGTCTCTAACATCGGCCGGTATCGGTGGTCTCTTACATCGGTCTGTAACATCGGCCGGTATCAGTGGTCTCTAACATCGACCGGTATCAGTTGTCTGTAACATCGGCCGTATCAGTGGTCTCTAACATCGGTCTGTAACATCGACCGGTATCAGTGGTCTCTAACATCGGTCTGTAACATCGGCCGGTATCAGTGGTCTCTAACGTCGGTCTGTAACATCGGCCGGTATCAGTGGTCTGTAACATCGGTCGGTATCAGTGGTCTCTAACATCGGCCGGTATCAGTGGTCTCTAACATCGGTCTGTAACATCGGCCGGTATCAGTGGTCTCTAAAATCGGTCTGTAACATCGGCCGGTATCAGTGGTCTCTAACAGCGGACTGTAACATCGGCCGGTATCAGTGGTCTCTAACATCGGCCGGTATCAGTGGTCTCTAACAGCGGACTGTAGCTGATATTAGAGGCGGTATTTACCATATAGCATTGCTGGGGGTATTATTGTACAATTGCCTTTACAGTTTTCCATATCGGCTTAATTATTGCCTGTATCTTTTGCAGGTACGAAATATCGAAAATGGTAAATGTTGTACATTATACAATAATCTACCCGTATTACAGTCTCCATCATTTCTTGCTTGCATCTTGTCAAGAAATATATAGGTGTCCACAGTCACTTGAAAGCCAAATAATAAATCGATTTTAACAGTAAAAATGACAAATAGATATAAGCTATTGTATATACAACAACTCTAATTTTTGTTATTTTTTTGTCCTTTTCATTTTATTATTTTGATGTCAGAATGACCACGGATAAAAAACAATTAAAGCGGAACATGACCGTCTTTGAACTGTTAACTGTACCGGGCCATGTTTCTGTAACCGTGTCAAGAATCAGGATCGAGTTTGCATGGGGTTCGTGATGCTAATTTTTTTAATTTCTCTGTAGTGTATTTTTGCAGACCGTTGTTTGCCTTGTTATCCTGTTATCTTTGTGTATTTAATTGTCTGTCCTTAATCGCTTCAGGCAGATACACTCTTTGGATTTTCTTTGCTTGAGTTCGAGTTATTATTAGGCTCAATGAGTTAATTAGTTGGATTACATAACAACTCATACAAGCCTATCACCAATACGGCATGGGTTCGCGCCCGTCTTTGTAAATTACAAAAAAGGGGGCACTCGACTCGCAAGTGATAAAATTTATAAATGTCTTGCCCATGGTCGGTGGTTCTCTCCGGGTACTCCAACTTCTTCCACCACTAAAACTGGTCGCCATGTTATAGCTGAAATATTGTGGAAAGTGGCGTTAAACACCAAAAATCAAATTAAATCAAATTGTGGCATGGAATTGCCCCCACCCCCTTTTTGTAGACTTTCTGTTCAATAGAAATTTCTTTATTGTTTCATCTCTGATCCCTTTATTTATCGTGTTCGTGTCCATGTAACCGTGCAATCTTGGGATAACAGCTTGCAGGGGCGGATTTAGAGGGGGCGTGCGCCCCCCCCCCCCCCCTAAAATTCGCAAAGCATATGTTATACAACGTTAATTAAGCAGTTCAACAAACAACTTTTCATGAATGGTTAACTCGTGACCTGTAGTAAAATATTCCTACACATTGTAAATACACGTTGCGTGTGTTCGTTGATTCATATATGGATTCGCCGACAATTTCCGCTTTTGTTTGTCTATAAACAAGAACGGTCGAATCATATGTTTTCAATGAATGAATCAAACGACGAAAAGAAAAGCCCCATCCGGACGGGCAGTATTAACTAGAACCACCCGAAAGGACAAGCACCGAAAGTACAGACACATTAGTGAAATGAGGAATGCGTTAAAACTAAACCAATAGTTTTTTGAAGGGTTAAAATATCGTGATCGATCAGTCATGAGTTGAACAATTCGCATCACGGTTGTTCAAAAAAAGTTTTACTTTAGGTTCTTATAATCTGACAAAAATATACTGTTAACAATTATCCGACAAAATTAAGTCTCAAAATCAAGTTTTTTTAGTCTGACAAAAATGGTGTGGTTGGTTCAAAATTGTCGTCCAAATAAATGTCTGTAATTCCTAAAATCCCCAGAGCTTCACGGGGCATTGCCCCCCGGGGCCCCCAACCAGGGTGCTACCCTGGACCAGCTGGGGACCCCTCGCCTACACACGCCCTCTAACCATAAATCCTGGATCCGCCCCTGGTATATCGTTTTATCTATAGATACAATTGCAGGGGCGGATCCAGGGGGAGGGGACGCACCCGGCGCAGCCCCCCCTAAAATTGGGGAAAAATATGATATTTTGGTGTAAAATCGTGATTTTTCGCACGAAATACACCAACAATTTTCGCGGCTCCCTCCGCAATTGGAAAAAATATGATTTTTTGGTGTAAAATCGTGATTTTTCACACAAAATACCCCAAAAAAATTTTCGCGCCTTCCTCCTCTGGGCGCAATTATTTTAAGTGCGCCCCCCCCCCCCCCTCCCCCTCCCCCTAACTTGAAATCTTGGATCCGCCCCTGGCTTGTATATGTCGGCCTTGTATACTGTTAATAGTGTCCACATAGGACCGGCATATACAAGGTGTATACCCTAACATTGTACGGTTAAATATGGACACGAACACAATAAATAAAGGGAACAGAGATGAAATAATAAAGAAATTTTATTGAAAATAAATATGTAAACGGAAAGTTAAAAAGGGGTTTGATAATTCCGTGCCACGATGGCCTGTGGGCGAAGTAAGGATATTCCATTTATTTCAATGCCAAACATTTGTAACTTGCAGTCATATGACAGGACGAAAGGGGAGGTCACTCTAATTTTATTTGAAGAAGGAAGAAGTTTCTTATGATCACATGATGGAGATGTTTAATGTTTTCATTCTTCTAACCGTAGCAGTCGGATGTTTTTCTTTACCATTTAGTCTAAGAGGTAAACAAACAAAATAATGCACTCATTTTATTTGCCAATTATGACACCTTGACAACCGTGAAATCTTCTCGGAGGTATGAATGACCCCCCCTCCCCCCTTTTTTTGTAACAATTTTGTACACACATGAATTATTTTTTGTTGGGTATTTGAGGTATTACTAGGGTTAAGACAGGGCAGTCGCAACAGTAAAAGCAATGCACTTCCTACATGTAAACACTCGCATTAATAAAAAATGTAAATGGTTGATAAAATTAAACATATATTTATTGTGTTGGTACTTCCAGTGTTAAAGCACTAAAAACATGCTGTACACAACATACATAGATTAGCATGGGCCCCCGAGGAAACTGTCCAGCATGCCCATGCGTAAGACGGCACTGCTGTGAATTCTGTAAAATGATGGTATATGACCCCCCCTTTTTTTGTAACAATTTTGTTCACACATGAATTTGTTTTTGTTAGATATTTGATGTATTACTAGTGTTAAGGTACCACTTATATCCAATTGATAGCAATTAATAACATTTATTGAATTAAAATACAATGGACCTGTTTCATATTAATTATTGGTGTCTTAATAAGAATTTCAGTTTGTGCAAAAACCGCATCAGTGGCATAATGGTTAGCATGCTCACCTCGAGTGTGGTGGATCGTGAGTTTGAGCACAGGTCGGGTAAAACAAAAGACTATAAAATTGGTATTTGTTGCTTCTCCGCTAAGCACACAGCATTAAGGAGAAAGAGCAAAGACTGGTTTGCTCGGAATCAGAATAATGTATCCCGAGTGAAGCTACATGTCTATCCTCGGACTGTTGTTTCAGTGAGCTACATTGTAGCATGTTGGTCTAGTTCAAAGCGGAGCTCATCATCATCTCATTGAAAATTAACTCGTCATGATATAGCTGAAAAATTGCTGAATTGGCATAAAATACCAATCACTCACTCACTCAGATTGTGCATAGTGTACATAAAGGGATTATCACCAATATGTAAAAAATATGAATTCTCCATCTCGCTACTAGTAGATTAATACATTATGTCTCCACTCTACCTTTAATGTTTAAAGCTTGAGAACTGGTTGCAGAAGGAGAATCTGTTTCTCTTGTGACCAAATTGTTGAAAGTATTATATGATTTGGTTTGGTTTGGTTTACGGTCTCCTCCACCAGTAAAACTTACCTCCACAATATAACTGAAGTAATGTTGAAAGTGGCATTAAACACCATAATCCAAAACAAATACAGGTGTAGGTTCACTTATTGAATTACAGAATTTAATTGCTTTTGTAGAATTGGAGACCATATTACAGAACAGGAGAGAACTAGAGAGAAGAAATGGAGAATGTCATGCCGTAGGCTACAAGGCTAGTTGTTGTCAACATCTTGAGGTTGATAAGGTCGATTTGAACAGTACAGGTAAATATATAGAATAACAGCAATTTTGAAGGTCGAGACAGACATTATCACTAATATCTCAGCGAGTCCGTTAGAACGAGCTGGAATGTTTGTGATAATGTCTGTCAAGGCCTTCAGAACTAACGTTGTTGTTTTTATTGGTGATGTCATAATGTGTTTCATGTCAGATTGACCGATAAACTAGCGCATGCGAGTTATGAGCTGACCTAATATTTTTGTGGATCAAGGTCAGTTTAGTTATCCAGACTTTTTTACCACACACATCAAAGGAAAAATGTCCAATTTGACAATAAAAGAAAAGGTTGGTTTTTATTGTCAGCAACCGTAGCATTTTTACATATATTTCTGGGGCCATCACGATCATATGATAGGTTATTTACAACCACCTGTGCATTCGGTGCATGTTGCCTCTAAAGTTCAAATCCCGTTCTGACATGGTGAGGTGTACTCGATGCAACATTATGTGATAAAGTTTGTTAATGACTTGCGACAGGTCGGTGGTTTTTTCCAGGTACTCTGGTTTCCTACACCAATAAAACTGACCGGCACAATATAGCTGAAATATTGTTGAAAGTGGCGTTAAAACCATAACTCAAACCCTATCCCTGACATCACTGTTATAAGTACCTAATAAACGGTAAATCACCATTAATTATTTCATATCTAAGAATTACAACTTTAGAGGTGATAGCACTGATTGCACATGTAGTTGTAAATCCAATTACCATACGACAATGACGCCCCCTCATCAAGGAGTGAAGGGAATTGTAATCACAGTATTAATTAAAAGACAAGACTTAGAGACTAATAGGTTCTTACACGACTCCCTATTGAAGATCTGGGATTTCTTTCACGAGTGGAGCGTAGTGGAACGAGTGGAAAGACGCTGAATTTCTCTCGCAAGTGGAAGAAATCCCAGATCTTCAATAAGGACGAGTGCAAGTACCTGTTTCTTCCGTTTCAACTTAAAAACAAAGCATGTCGATTTCATTCATTCATTCGCATGTCAATGTCATGTTTACTACACAAAATATTACAACGCCACGTGCAATGCAGTAAATACACACTTATTTAAAACAGCATTAAATCTATTAGGGGAAATCAGTTAAAATTCGGGTAAGATTGATATTTAAAGCTTTTTTAGATCTACTAAGACGACAATTTATATTACTATAGCAGTCGTAGAAGCGAATTCCATTGATTATACTCGGCCGATTTGATTGGCTGACAATGCCATGTAAGACAAGGTCACGCGCAGCTGTCTTTATGGCTTGTCTTGCATAGAAAACGCATCAAAACGGAAGAAATATTATATTGTCATTTAAATTTAACCCAAAAAAAAGATAAATAATAAGGGTACATGTTTGTTTTATATTTTCTATTTCAGTTTGTGTTAGTTTGTCTTACCTACCATCAGATTATGGCCTCTTATTAACAGTTACACTGGATGGGAAGGTTTACATTAATAAGACAGTGTCAGGTGGGTATCCATATTTTTAGCCAAATTGTATATCAAATTGTTTAGCTCTCGAGCGTCAGAAGAATTTTTTTTTTTATAGCAGATACAAAATTTACTAGTCGTTATAGCAATAATATTTTGGACAAATTTTTGTAAAAATCCAGGACGTATATACGTCCTTGAAAAAATGAATGTTATTTTCATTGAACTGTGCATAAAATGAGACCCTTTTGTCTGCTTTAAAGGGCAATGATTCCTGTAAAACACATATTTTTAGAATCAGATGGTCTTTGAATAATAATGCTCAGTTGGGAATAGGAGTATGGTGTTTAACACCACTCTCAACAATATTTCTGTTATATCATGGCTGTCAGTATTATTGGTGAAGGAAACCGGAGTGCACGGAGATAACCATCGACTTATGACTGAATACCAAGTTATATATAGACAAAAACAACCAAAGGGCTTTTTTATATCTTTGAAAGAGTTATTGTCCTTTTTGACTAATATTTCATCCTACATCTTAATGAGAGTTTATCAAGATTTGAATATCGTTACGGTAGTTTGTGGTACTGTTTTTGAAGGAGTTATTGCCCTTTATGAATTAGAATGTTTCTTTAAACAGCATTTTGTGGAGAGACATTTGTTTTTGTTTCAAATATAACGGTAAATTTTGTTTTTATATACTCTCCTTATAATTAATATAATGACCTTGAATAACATCTGGCCATGACCTTAGATAGCACACATTTGTATTCAGAAATTATTCGGGTACATGAGTAACATTATGTTAAAGAAATGTCTGAACTAGATTTAGTTACAAAATATTGATGTATGATTGCTAATATGAATCCTAATTTCTTCTATCGTACTTTAACCGCATGGTGGCGTAATGGTTAGTGTGCTCGCCTTGAGTGTGGTAGATAGTGGGTTTGAGCCTGGTAGGGTCAAACCAAAGACTATATATAACTTTGGTATTTGTTGCTTCTCCGCTAAGCACACAGCATTAAGGAGAAAGAGCAAAGACTGGTTGGCTCGGAATCAGAATAATGTGTCCCGAGTGGAGCAACATATCTACCCATGGACTGTTGTTCTAGTACAAAGCGGACCTCATCATCTCATTGAAAATTAACTTGTTCTCGCCACGATATAGCTGAAAAATTGCTGAATTGGCGTTAAGCAACAATCACTCTATCAGTGCTTCCCAGTATATTGCCCTGTTACAGGGCAATGTGCCGTGAAGGACTGATAGAAGAATATGGCAATGTGCCGTGAAGGACTGATAGAAGAATAACTTAAAGGCTTTCCATTCAGTAATTAAGATTCTTTAACCAATGTCGTTTTTCATTCATTTTTCTCAAAATAAAATGTCAAATATATTTGGGCAACAAAAATGTACAGCATTTGGGCCAGAAACCAAACATTTTACTCGCCCAAAATAATTATTTGAGGCACTGATTATTATCTGGGTTTTTTTTATCACATTTTCATTATCTGTTAAATATTTAATGATTTTCATTTTCCAGCCCGAAATCCACCAGCGCTGTGTGCACAATTACCATATTTAAAGAAGTTGGCTAGTATCTGTCTCAAATTATACAACCTTGATATCTCACACTCGACCTTCAGTGGATGTACTAAGATAATAATACGTTTAGCAGGTATAACTATTGCAGATGAAGACATTGGGTGTTTCAAGTTTCCTAGCAGAGGTCATAGTTCAATGAAGACCAATCAAAAAGAAGTTTATGTACTAATTTAGAATCTATTACATAATGTATTGTGATTTTTGTTTTACCGTCTTTAGGTGTGAATAGTACACATTTTTGTATTGTATGCTCCCCTTTTCTGCTTGTACAAACTTGAGGAAAGAGTAGTTCGTACTGCATAATAAATACACAAACCTTTTTTTTTAAAACTGGTAATGTTGCTTGTAAAATATTTACTCAAAATATCATTTTATCACTGGTAAAACAGTTAATATTGTATATAATATAGTATTTATCTAAATATGGGCCAACTGAAAGCATGATTTGCTCTTTAGAACAGTTCTCATTGTCATATTATGTGTATTATACACACTCAAAAACGATATTTTTCAAAAGATTTTTATTGCTTGATCTTAATATTAACATGTTTACTAATACATCTTTTGTACCTTAATTATAGATTATTACATGACATTTTCCATATTGGCCCTGGTATCATACCAAGACTTCCTATACCGGCCCAGAACTGTCATCCCCAGACTTTCATTTCAGCCCTGGTATCATCCTGAGACTTCAATATCAGCCCTGGTATCAGTTAGAGGGGTGATATGGAAGGGGCCAATTTACAATATTACCTATTAAAACACTGTTTTAGTGTTTTATCACTGTAAAATGTTGGATAATGTAGATTATTTTGAAAATTGTAAATATCATGATTTGGCCAGAAATAAAATATAGATAAGTATTTTACGTTTTGTATGTTCAAAATCTGTTATCATGAAAGGAGAATATGGAATTAGAGTGGTTAGGATTAATGAAATCAAGATATTTAGTGTACCAAAGACGAAGTTCATATTTAATATAGGAAGTAAGGAGCAAAGCATCAAAAATCAGAAACAATCCGTGCCTATCACCACTAATGTTGTGAGCTCGAATCCCGTGCAGGCAAGGTGTACTTGATACAACATTATGTGATAAAGTTTGTTAGTGACTTGTTGAAAGTGGGGTTAAGCACCATAACCTATAACCCCCTCAAAAACCACCAAGTCAGATGTCAGAAAACTTATTTCTTTGTTTACGATATCTACTGTTAGTATATGTGGACTATAGGTGTAATTGACAAATTCTTATAGGGTTAGGGTTATGGTGTTTAATGCCATTTTCAACAGTTTATTGGTGGTGGAAATCAGAGTACCTGGAGAAAACCACCAATTACTCAAAAACTTAATCGCATAATGTTGTATTGAGTACACCTTACCAAGAGCGGAATGCGTGAGTTCACACCAACCTCAATTTGTTGAATCTGTCTGGGGTCTCCTCCCCTTCATGATATATCTGAAAGTGACGATAAACAACAATACTTCTCATTATGATAGTTTGCAGTTGCGTCGACGGCCAAAAAAAAATGACAGTAAAACCTGCCTAAGCAGAATAAACGGAATTCTTTATAAACCGAATTCTAAATAACATCCCAATGTAGGAAATCTTGTTAATTTAACTTGTATAAATTGAATGCCTGTCTACTCCAAGCACAAATATTAGTACCAAGAACGTTCGGTTTAGACAGGTTTCACTCTATTTATAAACTCTCAGATACTAGGTCACATGTCATCTTGACACGTCCAATGCCTTTTTATGTTTCGTTTTATGATACACAATCAAAGCTCAGTTTGATCATTGCAATTATAAGCTAACCTACCTGGCTTGGTACTTACACTTCAATAAACCAACTAGTTTTATGGGGCCAAACCTCCCCCTTTTCATTAGATTTTTAGATCTGATCTGATGATGTATTTTTTGCTTAAAATTTTTTTTGCTACTAATGTGAAACATTGTTATTCGGTAGACTTCATTTTGTTTATGTTATTTTGAAGATTTATTTATATACATGTACATGTACACAGAGAATTAAGACAATTGTATTATTGTTACGCTTACAGCTGGTCCAAAGGATCATGAGATCTATTGACATCATGTTGCGTCCATCATCATCGTCCTGGTTTTGCACATCTACATTTTCTGTGAAAATACGGTACTTGGCCAAATGGAAACAAACTTGGCAATCTTTTTCCTTTAGTTGTGCCTATCAGAATTTTTAATTTTTGTGCAAATGCAAATGCAACATGATAAATTAAAATGCAGTTTTTTTTTATTTCATATTGTATGAATTTTATGCTGATCAGAAATTCAAGATGGCTGCCATTACTGCAGGATTTATTTTAGCATAGGACCCTATGCAAAACTCAACATGGCCATCAGAACTAATTGTGCAATTTGATTGGATTATCCTCATAAGTTCTATTTTTTCATAAAACTATTCAGTGGTTGTATGCTTACCAGTAAAGTGTTGTGATTGATATTGGGTTAGTTCTTTACGAAGTGGGTGATTTTTATGCCGTTCTGAAATTCAAGATGGATGCCAATGCAGAACTTATTTTAACATAGGATTCTATGGGAAAATGAAGAAAAGTTTCTTTCTTCGAATCTTCAAACACAATTGAACCCAACTTGTAAATTGATGGCCATGTAATGGTCTCCTACTAAGTTATTATTTGTTATGTGTGTATTGGAAATCCAAGATGTCCACCCTATGAGAAAACATTTAGATTTTTTATTTGGAGCAGCAAGATGGCTACCATCGCAGGACAACAAATTTAAATGAGGATTCCTATGGGAAAATTCTTTTAAAACCTATGTCTATGAATCAACTGAACCACTTAAAAGGACATTTTTATATTCTTGTATGTTGATCAGAAGTAAAGTAATAGCCAACACTGCAGGAAAGGTTTAAAATTACCTAATGGAGAAATGTTAAGGAATAAATCTGTCTTTGCCTTAATTTTGTTCACCTACTTGCCGGAAAGCCAAATTTAGAAAAAATTTATTCAAGCAAATTCTTTCATAATTTTAGCGCGATTACTAAAATCACAGAAAACACAAGCCTGATTATATCCACATATAAAAAACAAATTTAGCATTTTTAACTAGGATAACAATACAGGTTTAGGTGATATTTTAACTAGGTTAGCAATACAGACTCAGGTGAGAATTCAGCCATGTTTGTTTTATCTTTATATTGATCTTAAAGCTTTAAAAGCTTTTTTTTATTTTTTTACTTTAAATAAAGATTTTTATATTTATTGTTTCAAATTTGTGTTGTTGGACGTGTTTTTATGTGGTCCGCATTCCTATGCATGGGTACCAACTGTGCTCCTCTTCTGGTAAACTATTTTCTTTTATTTGTATGGGGCAGGCTTCATGCAGGGGCTTATCAATAGAAAAAAGAAAAATCTAGCCAGTTCTTTAATTTCATATCCTGCTCTGTAGATGATGTAATTTAAGTGAATACATAATTCAGTGATATAATGGTTAACATGCTCACATCAAGTACGGTAAATGAGGGTTCAAGCACCGGTCGGGTTCAAACCAAAGACTTATAAATTGGCATTTGCTGCTTCTCTGTTAAACAGGCGCCATTAAGGAGTAATAACAAAGACTGGTTGGCTTGTAATCAGGATAATGTGTCCGAGTGGAGCGACATGTCTACATGGCCGTAGCGCAATGGAGGCAAATGCCTCACTTTTGAAAGCAAATAAAATCTTTTTTTCTTCAAAATTTGTCTAAATTCACCCCCTTTGCCTCACTTTATTCAGACCCGGCCTACGGCCGTGGTCTACCCACAGAGTGTTGTTTCAGTGAGCTAGCACTACAAACATCCAGCTAAGCATGTTGGTCTAGTACAAAGAGTACATCATTATCATCATCATCTCATTGAATGTAACTTGTTCTCCCCATCATATATCTGAATTGCTTATTTTTGGCTTTAAAGAACAATCACTAACTCAAAGTTTGGATGTTGATTGCATCTATCCCATTGTACTTCTTCTTTCTTCAGGTGTTCAGTATGCCATCAGCATTTGATGATTATTATACCCCCACTCTTTAGAGAGGGGGCTATATTGCAATCACCTTGTCCGTCCGTCCGTTTGTTCGTCCTTTCACACTTTCATAACAGATATGTCAGCTTCTACTGGAAGAAATGATTGCACATCTACTTCCTGTTTACCGTGCGATTTACAAATGAACGAATGGGGGTATTCTTAGCACGACGTAGCGTGCAACATCTTGTTTACTGTTGCATGCCTGGATAAGAGTAAATTTATAATACAATATTTACAGCCAAATAATTAAATTAGTGCAATAATGAAACAAAGGTGATTAACACTATTTACATTTGAAATAAAGGATACTACAGATACAACTATATCTACTTCATACCTTTAACTACACCTAGAAATTCACAGTGAGAATTAGTTAAGAACCAAACTTTTGGACGAGAGAGATTATTTCAATTTTTCTATTGCAGGGCTCTCACTAGCTGCAATAATGTAGCTCCTGTGACAAACTTGTGTCTCGGCAGAGCTACAACGTGGTCCCATTCGTCACAATGGAGCAAAATAAAAGTTGCAGTTGAAACATAAAAACTCACTATTTACGCTTCAAACATTTCATTATAACTATTACTGATGATCCCAGTCCTTGTTAAATCGCTTTGGCTGAGAAATATATGCTTTTCAAAGGTAGCAACAACCTTGTTCAAATTTATCGATCGTTTTCCATAACCGGAAACTACGGAAGGCGGAGCTTTTCTAAATATGGTATTTCTTACTACACGGTGATGTAAATATTCACGCTTCAAATCGCCAAATATGGTATTGACATCCAAATAGTGAGGCCAGAAATGACGAAATTCAAAATGTTCAGAGACATGGATTTTTATTTTGTGGGAATTACATTCTAAAATACTGGTAGGTGATAAAAACTTGTTATAATAATGGACAAAAGGAAAGGTTATGTCTTATTATTGATAAATGCAGGCGTCAGAAACTCTGTAAGCGAGCGCAAAAAAATCTCGGCGGCTGCTCCATTACGTGTAATGGCATCCCGTTATAACCCTTGCGAGTAAGCGAGCATTTAGGGTTTTATTATTAGAACTAGGCTCTCACTACTTTCAAATTAGAGGGAGAAGTGACTTCTCTTTCAGTATTGTGAACTTTCCGTTTTTGTGTAGAAAACCACCGACCTACCGCAAGTCACTGACAAACTTTATCACATATTGTTGTATCGAGTACACCTCGACATGAGCAGGATTACAATGTTAGTAGTGATAGGCACTGATTGCATATATAGTTGTTCAGCCAATCAAAAAGCCCGTTAGAACTCTCTCAATTTTCACGTCTATGGCGTTTGTCAAGGATGCAAATGGGATTTCTTTCAAAAACAGACTTAAAGGACATATAAATTGGCGTAAGGTAAGAAATTTTATCATAATTTGAATGGATGAAAGTATTTAGCTAGTCAAAATGACTCGTTTACGCATGGGAAAGTCTGTACACAGATGGGAAGTGGTCATCCCAGCGTTTGTACGACTTCGGATTTTCATGCCGTTTTGTTTTGGTTCGTGTATGAAACCTCAGCAGTTCGGAGGCCTACACTAACAATTGGGGTCTCTTTGGAAAGGAAAATTACTTGACTTTCGACTGGTGGAAACATTTTTTGAAAATATTAAGGCGTTCCGAAGTTGCGATCAATTTAACACGCCGACTTAAAAAAATGGGAGCAAGTGAGTTCGCCCCCTTGTAGTATTAAACAGTATTTTTTTTTTCGGACGCACCTAGCCCCTGTGGCTCCACCTATCCGCCAACCGAGGACGTGCTGAGCACGTATGTGGGTTTGAGACATGGGAACTTTAACCGTTAACCAGAACTCTATATCACATGTATGGTATGTAAATGAACGGATGAACGAACGGGTATCTCAACGAAGACACCATTACAGGATATACACTAGTCATTAAAGGAAGACAAAAACTTGTGTACATGTGGACTGGACATTCAGGTTTAATAAGAAAACGTACCGTAGTATTGCTACAAAACATGTACATGTATTTAATTCAACAAGAAATTCGTGTTTTCTTTATAAAAAAAAACTGCTAAACGTTCATCTTAGAAAGATCTACGAAGATTATAGATCTTCAACGCAACCCGGTACACTCGAATTCCAATCGAACGATCATACAATGCAGTGCTATCATTGAGCTTGTGACGTCTTGTATACGTAACGTCACTAATCGATGACGTTTTAGGCAAAGCCTATAAATCAGCCGTTGGCACTCAAAGACGGTGTTTGGAAAAAATAGGCTCCATGGACATGTAAGGATTAATTCGGACATTGATTCGTTGTTTTTGTTTATTTATTTACTTGTTTTTGCTTTATTTTTCATAATTTGTATGTTTGTTTTTGCTTTATTTTATTTTGCCAATTTTAGTTTTGCACAAGGTGCATTGGTGATATCTGTAGATCGATCGTGCTACTCTTAGAAAATACCGGTTTACTATATTGTAATCCCATTTACAAATTTAAAAAAGTATGTACAGGAAGATAATATATTTTTTCTTTCTTTGGAACATCTGACAATGAACACTTTAATGCAAAGCTAAACGTCGCAAGACTAAGAGTGTACTGGAAAGTGGGGACAAGCTTAGCGCTAAGCTCCTACGCCCCTGTGGTAGGAAGAAAAGTTTGAAGATACATATATATAAGGGATAATCGGAAGCGGTAAATCGAAGAGGGACACACAATACAACGACAAAAAGAAAATCGGACAAAAGGACAAACAATGATGTGCAAATAACTACACAGAAAACTAAAGATCGAGCAACACGAATCCCACTAAAACCGGGGGTGAACTCATGTGCTCCGGACGAGTGAGCAGTTCCTGCTCCACATGTCACACTCGTCGTGTTACTCTACAAACTAGGTGATAAGTCAGTCATGAGGAAAAGACCGGATTTTGATTACGACAAACAGAACATATCTGTGTTCAATAGGGATCATTCACCGCTTCTCCCGTTTGGTGACGCTGCTGTTCCATAAGTGGTTACATGTGCGCTTGAATCACAAAGACGCTTCAGTCGGAAAGGAAACCCATGATTTGACCGTTACAGCTAGTGATTCTAAAAACACGCAGTCAGGGGGCGATAACCACAAAAAATTCCCGCTAGGTGCCGCTTTACAAGTCCCGCAAAATTTTTCATTCGCGTCGTTGTATTAAATAGACAAAATTGTGATAGAAACGTGATTTCTATGAAATATATATATATTTTTTGCAATGACTGGCTATATCAGACAAGCGACCGAGGTTTATATTAGTCAAAAACGTGTTTCGAATCGTGCATTCTAGAATGTGTAAAAACACGAGGTTCGGTTTGTTTACATTTTTCGGCCAATGAAAAAGCTGACACAATTCTATATTAGGACATGAAATTGATGATACAGGAGTGATATAGCATCATCAACCAATAGCAAATGCTCTCTCAACTGGAAATTCCGTCACCCTAAAAGAAAAATTTACGAGGCATGTTTTTTTTTAATTTACGCCTTGTTTTAGTGTAAAATTTGCCCATTCTGGTGAACATATCTCCCCCAAAACACCCATGTAGTGTGTATATGTCTGCCTTTTATTAGATTTATTAATATCTTTATATTTTAACCGAAAGTTTACAAGAAAATGCATTGTTTACATCGGTTCCGTGGCGTTAGTCCGAAGGTCCATTAGTCCGAAGGTTCGTTAGTCCGAAGGTCCGTTTGTCCTAATGTCGGCCACCCATACGTTTGAACTCTGTTATTTATGGTTTTAATAAACGTATATATTCAACGTTGCACGACGTTTGAGCGCATTGGTCCTACATTTGAGCGCAAAAAATCCTACGTTTGAGCGCAAAAAAATCCACGATTGAGCGCATTTTACCTTCGCTATTTACTATTTACCTGAGAAAAAAAAGAAATTATTATAAAAATTTGAGCCGAAGAAAATAAATCTTGATTTTGAACTTGGAATGGTTAACCTTCTAAGAGAAGAATTCAGGGAAGTCGAAATTAAAGGTTGTAGGCTTCATCTTGGTCAAGCGTGGTATAGAAAAATTCAGTCTCTTGGTCTTGCACAGGACTACAAAGATAAATCTAGTGAAATTGGTAAATGGCTATCCCAATTTTTTGGACTTCCCTTTCTACCTTCTGATGAAACCGTAGACAGTTTTGTAGAGGAGATGATACCAGAGGCACCCACAAATGAACGATGTTCTAAGTTCTCTGACTATTTATTAGAAACCTATGTGGACGAAAACTCAAAATATCCTCCTACAATGTGGGCTTCAAAACCTTGCAGTACAGCTAAGCGCATTAACAATGGCCCGGAGTGCTTTCACAGTCACTTCAATGATCAGTTTTATTCTGCGCACCCATGTATATACATTGTATGTATTCATTGATGTGTTAAAACAAATACAGACAACTACATACATTAAAATTCGAGGTCTTGACAACCCCGCTACAGTCAGGCGCACCGAGAAGGAAAAACTTGCGTTTTCCTTAGAACAATACCGTAGGTTAGAGACAGGAGAAATTTCTAGAGCAACTTACATGAAGTCAATGGGGTTGAAATTTTCCGCAAGAACCGATTTGTAAGATTTTAGTGCTACTTTTATAAACATTTTTAAACATTCTTAAATCTATTTCATAAAACATTTTAAATAAATCCTATGATGTTTTTATGTGTTTTTTAGTGCTGTAATCTTTTATAATAAAGTGTATATATTTTTATTTCTATTTTTCACATTTTTAGATATTAAATTCCCCAGGCAAACCACAGGTACAATGCGCTCAAACGTAACACACTTAAAATTGAAAATGCGCTCAAACGTAGTGCGCCCATATTCAACCCGTATACCTTTTTTGTCCCCCGCCGCGAAGCAACGGAGTGACATAGTAATGGTCTGCGTTCGTCCATCCGTCCTTCCGTCCTTGTGCAAACATGTATCTTAAAGTAGTGTTACTAGAAATTAAGGTATAAAACAACAAAGTACCCAAATTGCAGGAAATAATGATTTTTTTTCTAGTTTAACCCGTACGTTTTTTCCTACATGTAATATGCATAAAACATTTGTTTGATGATCTTTTATGATATCAGACGCGTAGCTGCCTTTACGCACAAAATCAATTGCTTGCACATCATTTCGGCAAAAAAAAATTTGTTTGCTTGCACTAACAAATATTATTATTGACATGGGAAGAATCCCACTTTTTCAGTATGATTAATAATCATTATAACGTGTTTTATATGCGATCTGGTAGAAGTGGTCAAAGAGAATGAAGTTGTTATTAATCAGTTAACATCGGAACGAAACGACCAAACTGTGTGGGACTCGATCGTTATTTGATATGGTCGTTTCTATTGCCGATCAGTTTGAAATTCTACCGACTATTCCAAGGAGAACGGGCCGACAGATCAACCGAGCTGGTCATCCCGCTGATAACCCTAGCCAGTTTTGGCAGCAATCTATGTACTACCCGTTTATGAACTATTACATAACAGAGCTTACCGCGAGATTACTTGAAAATGGCGGCAGATACCAGGCACAATACTTGATACCAATGAACTTGCCTAGACTAACACCAGACACCGTAGACGTTATATTTGACACATACAAAACCGATTTACGTTGCGACATAGTTATGTTTTAAAGTCGAAATCAAAAGGTTTTAAGCTTAAACATATTTGGTTAAGATCAGAGTTTTAGTGGGGGGTTTACTTCATTGGAATGATTTCCATATATTTCAGAGACGACGCGGTTTTTTTCTCTCTTTTTTTTTAGACTTAGCACGCTTGGATCCATAACTACAAAACAGGGGTTTGGTGCAATTTTTGGCGTGTTTTCTACAAAATGTTTTAAGTTTTACCTATATTTGCCGATTACACATTTTGTTTTGCTAGCAAAAGATGGGCGTACAGCCTACAACCCACCTGGATAGACCACTGCTTAGTCAGAATGTGAATATGAGTATCTTGCTTCTCTTACTTAATTTGATAAAGGACTGAATATTAAATCAATTCAACATTGTTCGATACCTATCCTTTGGTCGAAAAACAAGACTAACGGACCTTAAAACGTTCGGACTAACGGACCTTCGGACTAATGAACCTTCGGACTAACGGACCTTCGGACTAATGAACCTTCGGAGTAATGAAACTTCGGACTATCGAGCGGTCACCGTTTACATCAGATTACGACCCGCCCCCTTTTCCCCCGTCTCGTCAATACACTTTGTTTAGATTCCTTTCCCGTTTGCTGTCAGTTAATCTTGTACATATCTAATGTGGCGATTATTTCAAAGGCAATTAGTTTATCAAATATATTTAGGAATGCTGACTTTTAAGTTTTACCTGATTTTCTTCTGCAAATGAATTATGAATTTATGTGTAACAGGTATACAATGATTGAATGAATGTGACTCTGAAAACAAAAACCAGCCAGTGTGCGTGTTATAAATAGAAAGTAGGCTAAATTTGTTATCTGTATGTAACTGCATATATGATATTTAATTGATTAAACAACTGTATTTTGCAAGACTGTGATTTTACCATAGTTGACTGGTAGTATAGTAATGCCCCCAACAAACTTAACTGTTCTGAAGCCCACAGTGGGCCCTGTGTTCATTGTCTGCAGGCAAAGCCATTTTAAGCCTTATATGTTATAAAAATTTTAACAAATTTGTGAGGTCTGATGATTCTCTAAATGAACTTTCAAAAACTGATGACTACCAGTTAACTAAATGTTTTCACAGTTTGATCAGGTGGAATATTGCAATGTAGACTGACAATCTTGACCTTACTGTTTTATCCTGTTTTAGAATTTGTAGTCAGTGACTTTTTATCCAACAAAGCTTTATTGTTGCCAGATTTGTACAAACAATTTGAAGATTTAGTTGACAAAACAACTGAAAGGAACCAGAAGACAAAATTGGTGAACCCTCTCCCATTAGAGGCAATAAATTCTCCCATTTAAGTTTGGAAGATTTCAAGGAAACGGGTGATGAAACCTTTGCATGGGAAAGTTTCGAGAAGAAATTGTCAGCTTACAGTTTTCTGAAATATTTGGTACAGGAAAATGATATACATGTAGATCTCCCAGGTCTTAAGACTTTTCTTTCATTTTCTGAAACTGACACTGAAAAATCTGAGTTTTGTTCAATTGAAGTTTTAGATGAGACAGCAGATTCAAAAGCCACAGTTTTGAAAACTTTGAATATTCTTCACAAAAAGTTTCAGATTGGGATAAAGCTTCAATATCAAGTTGTTGTTGGGGACAGGAAATCTTATGACCATTTAACAAAATTAAAATCAGAATATGGAGGTTCATTAAGCTGGGTTTTGCCATATCCTGGAGACGGGCACATACAAATATCCCTATATAATCAACCAAAACCATATTTTTTTCAAAAAATTATTGTGAAATCATTTCTGGATAGATTGTAACAAATTTTACACCAAAACATTCGGAATTGTCTATATTTTGTTTGTTTATTTGTTCAAATCTTTATACGAGTGGCTTTTATTTGTACATAATTTTTCCATGATTGTTAATTTTTAGGATTTATTTTTAGTTGAAATATATAGGAAAATCAACATCAATTTTTATTTGTTGTGTTTAAATTATGTAAATAATAAAAATAACTCATAACAACATAATGAGTAAATAAACAATCAAAATATTGACAATTCTGAATGTTTTGGTGTAAAATTTGTTAAAATCTATCCAGAAATTACTTCACAATATTTTTTTTTTTTTAAATATGGTTTTGGTTGATTATATAGGGATTTTTTTTACATTTCCCAATACTTTTGACAGATGACTATATACATTTTCTTTAAATATTTATACATTTTTTTTTATCTTTATATTGAATGTTATTTTCATGCCTAGAAAAAAATTACACGAGTTCTGTTCATGATTCATCAAATGGATATAGAAATGTTTTTTCTTGAATTGCTAGAATAAAACCGGTGGACATGTAAATTTTAGTCGCCTATCCTTTCTTTTGGAGATAGGAGACCATATATAAATGTTTGTATATTCGAAAATTTGTTGTTAATTATATGCATATGCTATTAAAATAGCAACCTGCATCGGCATTAACATTTGTGCACAGCGTGTTTTTAAGTCATTAGGTTAGTTCTAAATTTATTTTTAGAAATACGAAAATTCATACGGAGTTATCTTTCTTGACTGACAATTTTTCTGAATCTGAATAATTTTCGGCACTAAAAGCTGACAGAAACTCTTATTAATGAATACAAACGTGTACCAGAGAAACATTTCGTTAAATAAATATATAACCTAGCGCAGTGTGAAGTTTTGGGAATGTCATTCTACTGCAAACTTAATATATTTGCATTTTATTTCAATGCGATGGTACGGAGTTATCTTTCTTGGCTGACAATTTTTCGGCACTAAAAGCTGACACAATTTGTTATTAATGAATAAAAACGTGTACCAGAGAAACATTTCGTTAAATAAATATATAACCTAGCGCAGTGTGAAGTTTGGGAATGTCACTCTACTGCAAACTTAATATATTTGCATTTTATTCCAATGCGATGGCGACATTCCATCGAGGGGGTCACCCTCTAAATCATCAAAATTTTAATAATAATCTCCCGTTTTAACTCAAATCTAATAAACAAATCGTGGAAGTAATTATTGCTGAGAAGAAAACAATATAAGACGTTTCGATATTTTCTACGGTATAAATAAACGAGGTCTTTGTTCTACAATTTTCATGACCGGCGAACATGTCAACATTTTCAAATGAGAATCACGTGACCCGTGGTTTTACCAGCGACGCCATTAATGAGTTTGCTTTCCGACTGGCTTGTATCTAACGTTAACTAAATGACGGCACAAACTTGGACAGTGCAAACATTGAAGGTTTAAGGGAATACCAGGGGGGTGACGCATCTTTGCACACGGCACGCTTTTATGAAATATATAACCGACCGCCGGAAGTCGATCTGTCATTCAAATTATGGCTGTCCAAGTGACAACATCGAGTAGCAGCTGGTTAGACTCCTCAGATGTATGGTTATTTTGTTTGGAGAAAGATGTTTTTAGAGTAAGAATGAGAGACTGTCCAAGTATCAACGTATTGGTACGAGTTGTACACATAACACCGGTCAACAAAGTTGTGAGACGTCTTGTTCTGATGGCCTGTGAGCAGTTGGATTCGTCCTTGGCGTCCACGTTTCCAGCATTATTACAAATTAATAATGCATGTAATTTTAAGGTAAATTGAAATATTAAAGTATTAGAATGAAATATTTAATGCATATCTGGTTTGCTATGAAGATTTAAGGGATATCCTGTACTTGGCGATCGCAATACTACCGATACTGGTAGCCTCACCAGACGCAATTTACGAACGGACACAATTTAATATGAACGAAATAAAATTGATGTGCCCTAATTGTTCCTTCAAAACATGAATTAAAAAAATGCTTTTATAAATAGATACCCCGCTAAATTACTCGTGTTTTGGGAGAAAATTATTTATGCGCAGTTGTTGAATGTTGCAGACGACGTTTTCATAATTTGTAAACAGAAAACGATCGACAATTGCATTTGGAATCTATCGCTAAAATTCATTGTGGTACGCATATTTTGTTATCTTGTGCCTGTAATTGGAATGCATATAATCTCCCGATTCTATGCATATGTAGAACACAGTGAAATTAAAACAAAAACAGTCAATACAATACAATTTCCTTACCTTGATTTATCCCAAAATGTCAAAATCTGTGATGTACCTTATTCATTGAAGAGTCCAAGGAATTCCGAATGCAAACTGGCACACATTTATGGTGTGAATAAAGGAAAGGTTTTTATGTCATGTGTATTATATACAAATGGATATATGTGAACATAAATGAATGAATACTCTTTCAATGTTAACAGTTGTCATCAAATAATTTACACTAGAAAGGTTATTATTATGTCGTTCGAAATTGTGTCCGGTGTCGTAAAATTTTTAGCTACCCATGAAAATTAGCTACCTCAAACTTCCGGTAGCTAATTTTCATACGGCGGAGCATAATAATTAGCTACCTATGAAAATTAGCTACTTGTAGCATAAACTTAAAGGATTTGTCTCCCTTATTATGTTTACCAAAATACAGATTGTGTATTTCCAATGGAGAGACAACATGAAAAAACTGCATGTACATAAGCAGGAAAAGAGTTACTGATTGACAAAGAGAGACATATAGATCTCAGGGGCGGATCCAGGGGGGGGGGGGGGGGGGGCGCCCCCTAAAATTGGAAAAAATATTATTTTTTTGGCGTAAAATCGTGATTTTTCACATGAAATACCCCAAAAATATTCGTGCCTCCCTCCGCTCGGCGCATTTTATATAAGTGCGCCCCCCCCCCCCTAACTTGAAATCCTGGATCCGCCCCCTGGATCTGTACACAATAAACTATAGATATTAGTGGTGTTCATAGTTGAAAAACAAAATGCTACCTATATGGCTGTATAGCATGTGATTAAGTTACAAACTATCTTTTTTCAATTTACCATCGCGATGTATCATTTTTACAGCTATTAAAAAATAGATTGGTGGACTATATATGGTAGAATTTAATATTTATGTGATGTTCAAACTATGCAAATTATTCTTTAACTTAATAAGATCATATATGATAATTATTAATCACACTTTTATTATTGCTAACCGTGTTACCCTCTTGAAATAAAGAAATTAACTCATTTACTTACTTATTGACACTATCTTCTGAATTCAAGAAATACATAAAATTATGTTCCATATATATTTAATAATGAAAGTTGGGAACTTTATTTATTACAATATTAAAGAATTGGTAGCTATTAGATTAATTTCAATTCGAAACTGAAACTATTTGCACACTCTTGATGACAATTTTACATTTGGATTTTGTAAAAATAGAACCCTAAATCATAAATTTCCAACAGAATGTGGAAGATGGCAAAATATGTGTACAGAACATGGTTTGACCCGATCGGGACTCGAACCCACGATCTACCGCATTCGAGGCGAGCACGCTAACGATTACACTACCGATGAGAGTCTTTGGTGAGCATTTCTGGTCTGTTTCTCAGCGAATACATATATTTCACTTTGTTGTCCACTGTCCCTTATATGAAAATATTAGAGTAAAATTTTTTGATAAAGTTATTGACTTATGTCCAAATTTTAGATTCATGGACACATCATCAAAATTTGTCTGGCTATTTACTAATGAACATGAACAAGTTTTGAAAAAATTAGGTAGTTTTATAGAGGAATGTTTTTTGCTGCGAGGACACAATTGATCCTATAGATATCATTAGGTTAGGTGAATTATTATAGTTATTATACATGTTATATTATATTAAATGTGAATTGATTTATGGTGGTATTTGATAGGCTCTGATCTGGCCGTGCAGTCACTGAACATAAATATGTTTTCCTGTTTTTTGTGTGTGTTTACATGTATGTCTCCAATCATTGTATTAAATTGTTTGCCCCTTGTGGGCCGTTAATTGGCAATAAAAAAATTCTTATTCTTATTTTGTCCAGGGGCAGATCCAGAATTTCAAGCTAGGGGGGGCAAATTTTAAAAAATTGCGCCGAGCGGAGGGAGGCGCGAAAATTTTGGGGTATTTCGTGTGAAAAATCACTATTTTATGCCAAAAAATCTTATTTTTTCAAATTTTAGGGATGGGGGGGAGGGGGCACGTGCCGAATGCGCGCCCCCCTGGATCCGCCCTGTTGTCTACATAAATGACAATAGATAACGTAACAATACAAAATACATTGCGCAACGCACGGTCAACTTTTCGCGCTTTCACAATCCTTCGGCAGAAGACACATAAAAAGCGACTTTTTGAGTACATGTATATAAACAAATTCATATTTCAAACCAAAGATTATCAACTGGTATTTGTTGCTTATAATGCAAAACACGCAGAATTAAGGAGAAAGAGCAAAGACTGGTTGCTTCGGAAACAGGATAATGTGTCAGAATGGAGCGACATGTATATCCGCGGACTGTTGTTTCCGTTAGCTAACACTATAAAAAAAAAACTAAGCGTGTTGGTCTAGAAAAAAGCGGACATCATCATCATCTCATTAACTTGGTCTCGCCATGATATAGCTATAACATTGCTGAGTTGGCGTTAAAAAACAATCGCTCACTCACTGAAGCTGTTACGTACAGTTTTTATATTTCTCCGACAATGTACGTATATTGTGTTTATTCTACAATGTCTTATAGTTAAAAAAAAACAACTGGCAAATTGTCTAAAAAGAGCAGAAACAGACATCGTTCTAAGCGTTTTAGACGTCCGCGCTTATAGTGTAAGTTTCTCGGCGCCGCTCGACATGAATCAGTTACCAGAAAAACTATATCTTGGTCAAAATCTTAAGCAATATGTGATGAAAGAAGCTGTTATATATAAAATCCTTAAGTACAGACAAAACAGATGTCACACCAATGAGGAGCGATGGACAGATCACAGCTGACACAAAGCAAAAATCCAACATCCCCAACAGTGTCAGTCCGTATTCACCGTAGAATCACAAGACAACATCCCCGACTGCACCAAAACCCACATCATAAAAACAGCACTTATAATATCTCTACCAGGTGTAAAAGAAACTCCTACATAACATCAATACCCATAGATTTTGTGCTCCCAAAACTATTAAATTATTTGGCTTTCCAATCTTTTGATCTTGAGCTACCTGATGAAGGTTATTCCAGAAACGTTCATGTGCACTAAATTTGATATCTACGTTTTTATTACCTCTTTTTAGCAATGTAGCTATCTGAATGTTTTCTTTGAAAACAAGATACACTCATTGTTTAATATGATAGATACAAAATGTATGTAAACTTTCCAGGTAAATTAGTTACCTGTATCTCTTATGAAAATTATGTGTACAGAACTAAGTCAGATTGATGAAAGGTGCATTCATGTTGGGTTTTTGTCTTTCTTTTTGATATTTTTGATTGGTTTGTTTTGTTTTGTATTTGTTTGTTTTTGATAACAGATTAATATCTAATTTTATATATTTCTGTTTTTTTGTTTTGAGGATATAACTTCAGAAGGGCCTACAAATTTATACATCTTGGAATAACAGTAGTACTTTAGGGTGCCTGCATCCTAATTTCTTATGTACATGTATCTCTATTCTTTATCAATAAATGTTTAGAGGTTTGCGTTTGTATTGAATCTGGGCCTTGATGGGAGAGAGGTTTAAAGAGCTGCCTACACCTCATTTATCTTTCACTGCACTGTTCATCACTTGGATGATGTACTCAACCTTTAGAAAGTAGATTGCCAGACGCTGGTACAACATATGAAAATGTCTGTAATGTCATTGAATATAGCCCAAATAAATATTTTGCATCATGCTGGTATGTTTTGTAAGTACAGATACTTGTATCACACATACTTGCCAATTTAATAATTAAATAACAGCCATATATACATGATAATATCTCACACACAAAGTATCTTAACACAAGTTATTTCTTAAAGATTTTATTGAAAAACTCAGACAGGCATGGTGGAACATTAGCATACATATAATACAATACAATATATAGACTAGAGGCTCAGTAGGTTGAGAATATTTTTTAGAAATCAACCAATCAGCAACAAGAATTGTATGTGGTGGACATGTTTGTTAATGGATCGGAACGAAATGAGCATTCTTTATAGAGGGCCTTCCATAGCTGCTACCTATCAAGTTTCGGTTGATTTTGCCAAGCGGTTTCAGAGGAGAAGATTTTTTATGAATCGACCAATCAGCAACACGAATTGCCTGTGCTGGCCATGTTTGTTAACGGATCCCAAATGAGCAATCTTTATAGAGGGCCTTCCATAGATGCTACCTACCACGTTTCGGTTCATTTGGCCAAACAGTTTCAGAATAGAAGATGTTTTAGGAATCGACCAATCAGCAACAAGAATTGCCTGTGCCGACCATGTTTGCTAAGGGATCAGGACTAAATGAGCAATCTTTACAGAGGGCCTTCCATAGATGCTTCCTACCAAATTAGGTTCATTTGGTCAAGCGGTTTCAGAGGAGAAGATTTTTTTAGGAATCGACCAATCAGCATCAAGAACTGTCTGTGGCGGCCATGTTTGCTACGAATTGAGCCGAAATGAACAATCTTTATAGAGGACCTTTCATATATGCTTCCTACCAAGTTTCAATTCATTTGGCCAAGCGGTTTCAGAGATTTTTAGAAATTGACCAACCAGAAACAATAACTGCCTATGGCTATTCGATTTCAGAGGTGAAGATTTTTTAGAAATCAACCAATCAGCAATAAGAATTGCCTATGGTGGCCATGTTTGTTAATGGATCATGACGAAATGAAAAATCTTTATAGAGAACCTTGCATAGATGCTTCCTACTAAGCTTCAGTTCATTGAGCTAAGGGGTTTCAGAGCAGAAGATTAAAATGTGAAAAATTTACAGACGGACGACGGATCAAATGATCGCAATAGCTCACGTTCCCTTTGACAACGTCTGCTCAAAAGCTTTGATGAATACCAGAGTACAACACAAATTCTAACACGACGTCCTTCTTACCCTTCTAGACAAACGAGCGATTTATCGATGCTATAATCTCGTTCACACATGTGCCGGTGAATGTGACTGACTTTTCCATTGGCAGCATAAATGGTGTGTGACACTTTCCGCAAACGTAAATATAAATTACCGTCTTCCAATCAAAGTATACTACCGTATTTGTAATCTTAGACATATCAGAATCGAAATAAATCATGGAAGCATGAATGTGTTTTGAGTTTTAACATGGGTTGGCGGATATCAGTAAATTTTATCCCTCTGGCTCGGGATAAAATACTAATATCCAACAATCCATGTTAAAACTCAAAACACATTCTGGCTTCCATGATTTATTTCTTAATTAGCGGGTCATTTTAACTGAGCCTGAATTACTCACCTGGTCTCTTATACAGTTTATGTTCAATAAAGTATAGATTTTGTTAAAAAAATATTTTATAAATTTCGAATTTAACAAATAAATATATGATTTTTGATTCTGTCACATCTCTCCAACAGTAAAAGTTACAACAAATCAGCGGGGAACCTCCAATGTAACGAAGGAATGCGAGGTAGCTAATTTTCATAATAGTTATAATGTACATGTGTTTAAAGTTTGCATGGGTGTATATGTACACAGCTCTGGATTCCTGTTTATATTACGCTTTGCTATAGTGCCGATAGAGGGCGTAGTATTATTCGAGTTACCTAGATAGTAGAAATTCTTCTTAAATTGTTTGCCGGAAGCTAAGTTAAGTTAAGCCGTACAAAAATATAGTCCACAAAAATCCAATACGGAAGACATACTAAGTAAATTCTAATCATGCAAAGATAATTAAAACTTTAACTTTTATCCATGAAAATAATTAAAATATAGAAAATTGCTTAAAATATAACTTTATCAAACTTTCATTTAACTGACATGTGAAAAGTAGTGCGATTTATACGCCTAATGCATACAAGGTTATTTGATATACAAGATGCATACACTGCTCCACAAATAATAAATAAGTGGTCCAGATCTTTGCATTTATTATAAGAATGCACATTACAGAGATGTCCATATTAATCTATAAATATCATTTTATTGGTACAGTATGCTTGTTGAATTATATGTACACTTAGATGAAATCAAGTATCTGTGATTTTGAAAGGATAAAGATTCATAGATAGACCCTTTATCATGACATGCATATGGAGAATACATGGTTCTAAACCCTATATTTTTAGGTGCAGTTTGGTTTATAATACATCGGTATTCTGTTTTTCACACTTTCATTTGGAGGGGGTGGGTGGGTGGTCTGAGCCAAATGAAATTAACTTCATTTGAAAAAAACTGTCACATTTTGAGACGATCCCTAAGTAATGAACAGTAAAATTAAATGTTTACCTCCTGCATATGTCAACATAGATATCAGCGTGTTTCGGCTCATCTTTCTAACTGCTTCTTTGGAATCGTGCACTAACTGCCAAATATGTAATGGTCCAGTTTCTCCTTGTGTTCTAAGAGAGTTAAATTCACCATCTGTTACCACTCCTATAAAATAACAAAAGGAACAATTATTTCATTAAAATATCAATAACTGAGAATTAACCAAATACTTTTTTTCCAGTTACAAAAACAAGTACAAAGGTGCATTGTTTTTAAGAATAAAGCAATTTTTTTTAGCTTTTCAGTTCTTTTGCACATGTATATTTAACCGATAAAAATAATCAACAGATAGAAGTATAATTAAAATTGTGTATTAACTCTAGGTGTGGAATTCGATGCATTATGAACCAACAGTATTCATTTAGTCACGAAACATAAATTTGTAGCCATGTGTTATGATTTCATAGTCTAGCAAGAAATGTGTGCATCACAAAATATACCCGTCTATATAAATAGGGTGTTCCCCTTCCAAAGGGGAATCATGTGACAAAGTTTGGTCAAGATCCAATATACAGAACCAAAGTTATTGTGCGGAAACTATCCTGTTGTCAGAAATTCTATTCATAGTAACGGTGACCTTTGACTATAATGACCCCAAAATAAATAGGGCATATAAAAAGCATTTAATTATGTCATAATCTAATAAGTTGTACTGGTAGGTTTAGATACTCACCAACAACTTCAAGGCCTGCATCAGTCATCGTCTTCTTTAATGGCGCTGTAATATCTCTAATGTACTGATCCCTTAAGGATTTATATGGTAAATACTGGACGGGAAGTGTATATAGTTTGCTACTTCGTCGCTCATCAGAAACAGCAATAACAAGAACATGGGTTGCGCCTGTTCTCTTCTTCTTGAAAAAGTTTTACAAATATAATTGGTAATCACTTTCCACTGATTTAGCAACAGCACAAAATTCACAATTATTACTGAACTTGTGAATAAAATTCATACATTCCTGAAGAAGTGAATTGCACTCGACGACATCCCAATTCAAGGCTTTCAGTATCTCACAGTTTGCATTTTTTTTTGTCAAACTTCTTTCGTAATTCTTTGCTAGCTGCTTTGAATGCTGTGTCAAGAAAAGTCTGATCAGCCTCTAAATCTACCAATAGCTGTTCCTTTGCAGTATTGACATCAGCTGTTGAGGTACAAGACTTAATGAATGATACTCTTGACTCGTACTCTTCACGTAGTTGTTGTAGTTTGTTGTCATTCACATCTACATCACCTGCCCATTTGTCTTTTACAGAATGTTGTAGAGCTTCTTTAACGTCAGTATCATCAAGTTTTATCCAATATCTCCCTGCTGGGTTGGTGTCCGTCAACATCTTTATAGCTGTTAACTGAAAAATAAATGAAGGAATACTTAATGAAAAATAAACAAAGCAACAGCATGCAGATTACGAGCACAACATGCTGACATTCAGGATACTTTGCATTACAATTAATATATCTATTCATTGAGGAATTTCTCACTGTGATTTGAAGATGAACAACAGCAGATAAATAACATTCCTTTAGAACTTCTCTCTTTTTTTACTGTTTTTTTTTATTTCAAGAAAACACTTAAAATAGATGCATTGCACCTCTTCAGTGAACTCTTAACTTTCTGAAAGTCGTTATTTTTTTCAGAATATATATTACACTTCATGTATATATCAGATCTTACGGTTACAGCAAGATGATGAACAGCATTAAAAGTATTGGACATGTATCTTTGCATCATGTTTGTGACCTTCTCTACTATGTGATTTCATCCCATGTACTATTACCCCATATTTGGTCTTTTTTGCAACTAATGTAATGAGTTCTAGTCTTTGAAATGTGCAAGTACCTGTATGGTAGGTGAATCTGTGAAGTCAGAGGAAGCTGTTCTTCTGTTTATAGTTGATTTGCTTACTGCAGCCAAATTTACTCGTGCCTACAACATGTACAATAAAGATACAATATGCAAAGGTTGACTATTTACACGTCTATAAAATCAAATCAAGTATTACCTTGCTGGAATGTACTGACAAAGACAAATAAATTACAAAGTACCTTTAAAGGATCTCCAATACAATCCGATGACTGCCCACTCCACATTGGACCTCTTAAAATTCTTCCAAGTCTGTCTTCGAACTCTGCGTCTAAGGTTTCTATCCACTGATAATAATCGTCTGGTATTGATATCTGTACAAAATTGAAAAACTGATTGTATTTGGATGAAGCTATAAGATAGGAATATTATATGTGAAGCTTAGTTAGATAAACAAGGTATTTAGTAATATCAGTATATAGACTCCATGATTAAACGTAAGTTACACTGTATTCTTTTAAAAACCAAACCATGGATTTATTTTGCTACTGTCATAAAAAAAGAAGTGCATATTTTCCCCACCATAATTTTGTGACTTCCTGTTGTATTTGTTTGTTTGTCTCTGCATCTTTTCTGTTGCTTTTATTTCGGGTTGTTTGTTTGGTATACATGCATCTTGTTATGGTGTTCTGCATTGTTGACTCTTCCTTATTATATCTACTAGTACTTTATGAGTGCATACTGCAGTGAAATTAAGTCGACCATATGTTGTTAATGTTATATGTACAATGGAACTGTCTTTTTAACCTTTTCATCTATATTATTTAAGAAATAATTCATGGAAGCCATATGTATATATTGTTTTTACCACGGGTAGGTCTTTATGTCACGAAGTTTTACCTAGAGCGTTTGGACTCAAAGCGTTTGAAGGACGTCATATTAGAATAATAGATAATTTTCTTTTCACATAGTTATTTTCAAATGTATATATATGAAAAAATGATTGAAACAATGTTTACCTGTCGTATATCACTGGCACAAAAGAACTGTATTTGATGCTGAATTAAGCCAAATGGCATGCGGTCGACTGGCATAAGAGGTTCCTGGGAATCTGGCCTGGTCAGTCCTAAACACTTTACAAAGTCTTTTATGACATTTGGTTTTCCTTTCTTTTTGAGTGTTTTCATTGCTTGAATGGAAAGGCTCACAAATTTATCAGTACCTGCTTTCAATCCTTCGTTGTAAGCTGACATCTCAAACAACTTGTCTAGACTGTTCTGGTGTTCTGGATGAAGACTTGTAAAATTTGATATCAATATTTGTTCACGGCAGTTACTTGATGCTGTGTGAATTATGTTAATAAGCTCATGTTCAGACAAAACTGATCTTAAAGTCTGTACTTTTTCATTGATAGCAACCTCTTTCCCTAGTTTCTTCCAAATAGTTGTTACTTGTTCTTTACTGAATTTTGACAAGTAATAATCCACAAAGTTTTCCACACTATAGGGTGTTGCAGGTGTTGATGGAGTTGACACTTCAATAAAGCCGGAATCATCTGATATATTTGTAGTACATATATCTTCATAATCTATTGAAAATTCTTCTTCAGCATCAGACACTGTTTTAAAAGTTTTTCTGAAGTAATTCACTACCTTGGCTCTGCATGATGTAGCTGGAAAATTAAAAAGAAAAACAATTACTATTGTACAAAAAAGTAACTGAATTGTTCAAGACCATGATTGAATTCAGTTGGCATGAGTTACTTGCAGCAAGTGTTCATTAAAACTCTGTTTCAGACTTTCAGTAAATTTCCAGTGGTTTTTTGGCTAAAAGCAACACTAATTTTTTCATCTGTTTGTAAACAGGAAATCACAATCTAATTCTTGTACCTGAAGTGTATATCAGTAAAGTAAGCAATAGTTTTCCAAATGTTACCACTAATACCGTTAATAACAAAATTCGAATAAAATATTGCACATAAATTATAGAATCTTGTTATTTTTATTGGTATAATAAAACAATTAATTACTTTTCATGAGGTCACTATGAACATGGTAAAATGAGGTTCCTTGACCTGACCCACTCAGTGATCTGATCTGACCTCCACCTATGGCCTTGATCAGGTCAGGTCACCATGTGTGCCAGGTCTTGGGTCCTCATTTCACCATGCTAACCTCTTAAAAATTGTGCTATCTGTGTATGCAAACAAAAATGTACAAATACTTACTTCCTCGTACAGTTCCACAAGTCTGCTTGATAAATTCACTTGCTTTAAACCAGTAATTGTTGTCATCATTCATAGCAGGCCATTCGTTTTCTGAGTTTTGAGCATCTTTGTGCAAAGCAACATATTCTACCAGGGAGCGCAATTCCTGCTGTGACAAAGTTCTATTTCTACTTCTCTTCTTTGGAGGGCTTTTTTGTGGTGTGCATTTTCGAGGCGACCAACTAATATTCCTGTTGTGCTTATGTGAAAATCCCTGAAATACACAATGGCAACATGAAACAATCTTGATACATGTAACTGCACATGTACATATACATATATTAAATGCCTCTTATAGACAACAAAGTAGAGTAGGTAGATATACAGATTTGGACAAACTTTTTATGATATGTTTTGATGAGTACAGGTAGGTAAGGGCAGTGAATTTCAACAACATTCACTTTAAAGTACACTTGTTCTCATTTCCTTGGTCGACATGATGTGGTTGTATCATGCTGAGCTCGGCATAGCCCTATATTTGCTAAAATCAAAGGGCTGAACTTGATTTACATTAGATTTTACATTTAAATAAAATACATCAAGTGTTTACTAAAGAATAGTAGTGTAGTTTTTTTTTGGTGAATGAAACATGTATTGAAAAAAGAACGGATATGAAGTAAATGTGCATGAGAGAAAACCTGAGCAAGTATAAACAAAAGGAACCCGTGCACTTTTATTGCTGTATTATGGATGTCTAACTAGTTTCTGGAAGAATTGTTTTTTGCTCGCCATAATTCAAACTTCATGATAAAATACTACTATCAGTTCCTCTTTTAATTTTCTCTGATCTACGTACTTACAAGTGGTGTAACATATCCAGGTAGGTCACATTCTTGCATTGCATCTACAGGACTCTTAAACAAGCACTTTCTTGTATCTTGTGTGTGTGTATGTGACACTGGAGTATCCACACAGGCACTTGTTTCTGGTAATTTTTTTTTACCTAGATACTACATATATACTACAAGGTATGTAACCGTTCATTTGTATAAAATCTAGGTCATCGCGATTTTCGCGTTTTTTCAACTCGACGGACGCCAGCATGGAGGAATGGCCTACATCATCTGAAACTACGATAATTTATCTACAAAATGATGTATAAAACACCTATCTTTGCTGAACCTCAACAATGCAACAGACCTTTTTCCACGGGTCAGTTATCAGCTTTCATCATCCAGTTGGTCACCTGGCAAGTTCTAACCCGCAGTTAATGAAAAGTTCAAGGTCGAACTCAGGTAAGTATTTGATTGGTTGAAGTTTCTCATTACATTTAGCAAGCTGGAATTCTGAAGTTTATTTTTATAATTGTTCATCAAAATGGAGAAGATGCAAAAAGAAACATGTGATGCTGTATTAATTTTCCCGCCTATAAGACTTTCAGTCTGTTGATATACTTCAGGGAAAAATCCCGAGGTTGTATAGAAAGTTCACAAATTTTTGAATTCTAAAAATAGCCACAGATTTGCATTCAAACTACACTTTTATTCTAAGAAATTAAAACACTTTTATTAAAAAAAAATTATTGGAATGCAATATATATAATTTTCTAACATCTCAGTATTTTTTATAGCATTTTTATTACAACTTATCTTATTTTTTCTTTCACTGCGGGTTAGAACTTGCCAGGTGACCAACTGGATGATGAAAGCTGATAACTGACCCGTGGAAAAAGGTCTGTTGCATTGTTGAGGTTCAGCAAAGGTAGGTGTTTTATACATCATTTTGTAGATAAATTATCGTAGTTTCAGATGGTGTAGGCCATTCCTCCATGCTGGCGTCCGTCGAGTTGAAAAACGCGAAAATCGCGATGACCTAGATTTTTTACAAATGAACGGTTACGTACCTTGTAGTCACAGGCACTTGTTTCTGGTAATTTTTTTTTACCTAGATACTATATATATACCAACAAATATGGCGCCAAGGGCAATTCTTGTTTCTGATTGGCTAATGTTAAAAAAATCTTCTCCTCTGAAACTGCTTGGCCAAATGGAGCCAAACTTAGCAGGAAGCATCTATGTAAGATCCTCTATCAAACTTCTTCATTTAGTTCCATTCGGCCAACAAACATGGCCGCTGTTACTAAAAATAGAACATATGGTAAAATTGCACGTTTTTGGTAATAACTCAAAAACCGTTAATAATATCAGAAATCTGACAGGGTAAAAATGATCAGCACAGCAAGATCTAATTACCCTGAATTTTTGAAGAAAATTTGATTACCTATCTGGGAGTTATTGCCCTTTTTTTCATCAAATTTTCATAATTTTAATACTTTTCGTTTTATATTTCAAAAACTATAAGAGATAGACATTAAGTTGAAACAGCAAACATGTGCAGCATGTCAAGATCTACATGCCCTGCAATTTTGAAGTAAATCTGATTACCCGTCTAGGAGTTATTGCCCTTTTTTATTTTATTTTATTAATTTAAATATTTTTGTCTGATATTTCAAAAACTATTAGAGATATAGGTTAAGTTTAAATTGCAAAAATGTGCAGCATATTAAGATCTACGTACCCTGCAATTTTGAAGTTAATCTGAGTACCCAATGTGGAGTTATTGCCCTTTTTTTCGTCAAATTTTCAAAAGGTTAATACCTTTTCTCCTTTATTTCAAAAACTATAAGAGATAGATGTTAAGTTTAAACAGCAAACATGTTCAGTATGTCAAGATCTACCTAGCCTGCAATTTTAAAGTAAATCTGATTACCCATTTTAAAGTTATTGCCCTTTTTTCATCAAATCTTAAAAATGTTAATACTTTTCAACCTATAAGAGATAGATGTTGAGTGTAAACTGAAAACATGTTCAGCTTGTCAAGATCTACATGCCCTGCAATTTTGAAGAATATCTGATTACCCGTCTAGAAGTTATTGCCCTTTTTTCATCATTTTTTAGCTCAACTGACCCAAAGGGCCATGTGGAGGTATTGCCATCACTTGGCGTCCATCGTCCGTCCGTTAACTTTTCATATTTTAATCTTCTCCTCTGAAAAAACTTGGCCAAATGGAACCAAACTTAGCAGTAAGCATCTATGTAAGGTCCTCTATAAAGTTTCTCCATTTCGTTCCGTTCCACCAACAAATATGGCCGCCAAGGGCAATTCTTGTTTCTGATTGGCTACTGTTTAAAAAAATCTTCTCCTCTGAAACTGCTTGGCAAAATGGAACCAAACTTGGCAGGAAGCATCTATGTAAGATCCTTTATAAAGCTTCTTCATTTGGTTTCATTTGGCCTACAAACATGGCCGCCAAGATTAATTCTTTTTTCTGATTGGCTAATGTTAAAAAAATCTTCTCCTCTGAAACAGTTTGGCCAAATGGAGCCAAACTTGGCATAGGTGGTCCCTGGGTGTGTCCCTTTCAAAATTGTGTCCGACAGCCCCACCCTCCATTCAAGATGGCTGCTGTTCTTTAAGGTAGTGATTATCTCCCTTTGAAATTTGCTTCAGTATTATTCTATTGTCAGGTGAGCGATACAGGCTCAGTGGGCTGAGCCTCTAGTTTACCTATGACTACAGTTTGTGGGAAGGGGGAGACATACGTTTTTGCGGGCAAAAACAAACTTTAATTCTATATTGGTTCTGTTATAGATTCAATGTTAGATGTATTGGTGGGTTGGTTTTATGGTGTTAAACGCTACTTTCAACAATATTTCAGTTATATCGTGGCGGTCGGTTTTATTGGTGGAGGAAACCAGAGTACCCATAGAAAACCACTGACAGTAAGTCACATAATGTTGTACACCTCGCCATGAACGGCATTCGAACTCATAACAATATATGTATTGGCCTGCCTTACGCCGAGACCGAGATTCTAAGACGAGACTAATACAGAAACAGCTAGTTAATGTCTGTGTTTTATTAAATATTCTGATTCATATGGCTTAATATTTTTCAAAAAGTGGGAATATACAAGTTTATTTGTCAGATTATCATAAAAGGGAACAGCCATAGAAAAAAACAATTAAATTTGATTGGATGCTTCTTCATATATAGGAATCGATCAATTAGAGAGACCATCCAACATTATACTTAGTCATAATAAGGTTCAGTGCTTTTATTGCTGTTCTACATTTCACAGTCACAGTAGGATGCTCTATAACGAGCATAACTTAACAAATACCATTACCAATGCTTACTATATATCATACATAAATATATGTTTATGCACAAATTAAACACAATTTTTATCAATCTTTCAAATATCTTGAACTGAGTGAATGGAGGCAAAATCGACACATCGAACACATATATATGGCCGCTTACTTGGTACAGGTACTTCAATAAAAAGTGACGGGGTTAGCCTAGTTTTATGATCCCAAACCCTCCCCTCTTAGTGGAATGATGGGGTCGTGCAATTGTTTGCAGTTGTGAGTAAAATGCCAACCCTCACATATAACAGGGCTAACAACTTTATTATAAAGAACGCTATAATCTGGAACATTATACATAATATATTTAAAAACTGTAATAATTCTTTATTGTGCTCTAATTGTAGTTTCATTGATTGTACAAGACGACATAATTGTATTTGGTTCAACGATTCACCTACTTTGTACGCTTGATGATTCACTAGACCTCACCAATGGTAGCGCTCGGCTATGATTTCGTGGCAGTGAGAAGAAAGGTTTCATCTTCAATGGCTTCTCTTCAGATCCAAATAAATATGTAGAAAATGTCATCTCTGCAAGGCAATTTCGTCTAAGGATATTCAACACCAGTAAAGCAGATGTAAATTGTTATTACAAATGTGCGTATGGTTTCAAATTCGATGAGAAAATGTTAGATTTAAATACCACGAAATATCAGTGTAAGTACAAATTAAATTCATTTAATCGAATTTAAGTGATTCCTCATTGTATAAACTTATAAATAAATATATCCAACATGATCATCGTGTCCACACAAAACTTCTGTTTTCCCCCTTTTCACTGTTTTTCATCCATCAATCGTTAGCTTTTATTGTGTTCTGTCCCGAAATTAGTGGTTTTTTGTTTTTATTGAAAAATATACTGTGTTATCGAGTGAACAATCATTTATGAATATTAAGCTTCTCCTAAGCTTCCTGATAAATTCTAAACAATTAATGATTATTACGATAAATGCAAATGTGTTGTCGAGTAAAAACAAATCTTTTATGAATATAAGATTTCTTCAAAATTCCCTAATTAATATTGATATATTCAAATTTTCAAATGTACTTTTTTCCTCTCACAGATATACCTGCCGCTGACGAAATCAACACGGAAATTAACTATAGCCAAGAAGACAAACATATAACTGCGTTTCAAAATATATATCCTTTACCGCAATGTATGTTGTCAGTCGGGGTATGTTTAATCATAATTAATTTGACTTATCACCAGGTCTATAACTAGATTAACACGATGGGTGTCACTAGTGGGGCTCGTGTTGCTCATTCTTTCGATTTATATGTATGTTTTGTAGATCGTTGTTTGTCCTATACTTTTTCGTTTGACCATTGTGTTGTCTGTTCTTCTTCGATATACTGATTCTGATTACCCCTTTGGTATTTTCAAACTCTTCTTATAGCAAAATCTATTAATATATTGTAATGTTTAAGAAATTTTTTGATGATAAAAGAGAAAGCTGTATAGTTAATTTTAAGATGATGATGATGATGATAACTGGTGACAAGATCAGAAATTCGATGATAATAATAATAAAAAAAAATGTTGCTGTTTCACTAATTGGTCTAAAGACATTCAACGAGAACCAAAATATATAACATTAGGGGGTTTTACGGTCGGTGTCCTAGTTGTAATATTTTCAAAAAATATATTTAAGGAGTGTAATAGGTAGACATGTTAGCAGAGACTAGGTTGTTTCCATTGAGTTTGGAATAAAATATATATCACAGATATAGCTAGGTCTGCTTCACTGTGAACTTACCATTTATATGTAGGAATATTCTTGTAAAACATGCATATAGAGTACTAGTATATATCTCTCAGTTGATCAGCTATTCCATCACCAGGTTTGCAAAGATCAACAGGAACTGCTTACCCTTCCGGAGCACCTAAGGTCAGCCCCATTTTTTTTTATTATGGGTTCGTGTTGATCAATATTTAGTTTATGAGTAGTTTCTGAGTATACGTTGGTATTTAATATCACATGAACTTTTATGTTAATTAATTGCAGGGGTCAAAGTTCAATATGTCTGTTTCACGTAAAGCACAACCTGGACTTTTCTACCAATTATCCATGACCATCAATTACACATGGGAAGATAACTCTTGTAGAACAGGAACTAAAATTGAGTGTTTTATTGGCGAAAAAAGATTACCAATTTGGAAAACACAACCGGGTCAGTGTCTGGGTATGTACAGAGTTTATTTTCTGCTAATTATCAATGCATATCTCCTGAGTAATAAGTAATATGGTTACGTTACAATTTTCCGGATATTTTTAATTGAACTGCATATTCCGTTTTGAATGAGTTTGGTGAATTCACCTATTTTTAAAATTATATTATGTTTTTATTCTTTCAAAGTATGACTTGTCACAGCTTTATATTGTAATATAACAACACACAATCGGTAGTGTAATGTTTTAGCTTTATTTTGTTGTTATCGTTTTCGTGGGTACGATCTCGGTCGGGTCAAACCAAAGACTATGAAATTGGTATTTCATTCTTCTCCACTGAGCTAAGCAAGCATCATTAAGAAGAAAGGGCAAAGACAGATCGGTTGGTTCAGAGTCGGTATAATGTGTCAGAGTGGAGCGACATTTCTAACCTTAAGCGCAATGGTCTGGAAAAAAGCATACATTATTATTATTTGAGCAAGTGTTAGTTGTTCTCTTCATGACATAGCTGAAGAAATGCTCACTAGAACTGAATAATCATCACTCACTCATTTACAATTACAAAGCACAGTACGTCATAGGCAGTAAAATATAATATGATTTCAGAAATGACATACAGAAACCACCCGGGGTGTTAATAAAGACATTGTAATAGCTGTATCAGGATTAGTACTATGTGGTGCTGTACTCCTCTCTCTGGTCGTGTTGTGGTTGAGAAAGCACCGAGCAGGCAATGGTAAGTAGTAATGTGATTCCACATTTATTTACCACACACATTCATCACAGCATAAAACTATTTTATTTCATATAAAAGTCTTTTAATATTGTAATGCTCATTATATAATTATCGCCATTACGTGCTATCATTTTTTGTTATTATTTTTTTAAAAAGGAAAGGACTTCACTAATGTTGTAATAACTTATGTTCAATCTCATTGGCTGTTCATCATGGAAATAAAATATGTTTAATCTTAACCAAAATTACAGCATAACTGCTAAAAAAATCCTTTTGAAAATGCAAACGTTATTATGTAACTATTACCGTTTCTGACCAAAAAAATGGAGAATATAATTGTTTTTACCTTTTTATTTGTTATACAATTATATTGCAGTCTTTTGCAAAATGATTATTTTGATTGGTCGTTTAAGAGGTAGCTATTTTATTTCAAAAGGGGTATAATAGGGGCCCACATTAGGACATTTGACATATTTGGAAGGCATATAGATTTTTTTTTAAATTTTCATCCAATCCGATGTGGGTTTTTCTTCGAATTTATTGTGCCGAAAGCTTCGGATTTCCTCTATCTTATATGGTTTCTGAGATCAACTCGACCGAATGACTAAGGAATCCAACTTCCAGACTTTGAGCTTTTTGATCTTTATTCCAGTTATAATGCATTTTTGGTTGTTGTTGTTGTTGTTTTTCATCTTTATCATATTTATGGGTAATTGATGGGACATAAACGAATTAAGTTATTTATTTACTACAACTATTAATGTACATAATCAATGTCAAAAAGTATTCACTTTCAATAATGAAACGAGAGAAAAATTCTAGTTAACATTTTCATTTAAAAAGTTCAATGGTGATTCCTTTTATTACTTAAGATTATCCATGCTAAATTTAAATTTTGAATTTCATATTTTCTTTAGCTTTTTTTCTTTGCTTTAATTAAATATTTTTATGATTATGTAAAAAGACATTATTATCTTTACAGGTGAAGCACAAAATTCTACGGAAGCTTGTGAATTAGTTGTACACCCAATTGTGACTGTAGGAGAATGAAAACCTCTGAAAGGAACGAATGGAATACACAATGGGCATAATAAACGTTTGGAGAATTGCAAGCTGCTGTGACCAGTTGATGACCCTGAAAACTACAGAAGCATGTCGTTAGTCTCGCATATCGGAAAGCTATTCACATCAACGATTAATACAAGACTTATGAAATGGAGCGAAGATAACAGTGTCTTGACTGATGCGCAATTTGGATTTAGACCGGGTTATGGCACTCATGACGCAATCTCTACTCTTCATTCCATAATTTCAAAATCATTAAGGCAGGGTAAAACACAGGCACTTATTTCATTCAAAAAAAAATATGCCCCCTCCTCTTCCTTACTTCAAGGTAAACATCTGCCCTTTACCCCTTCCCCACTTCGCCTCAATATTTTTCGCTTATTTGTGCTCCTTTCACTGACCCAATTATATCGTTACACTCCCGAGATATTTCTCTTTTCGACTGCCACATTTAAATATAAATACCGGGCCCCCTCAGACGAATTGGACAAGGATATTCAGCGAAAGTCGCATTATCTATTTTTCAGTCACTGAAACGGATACAGTCACTTCCGGTCCGTTCTAAATTGATTTAGAAACTAAAAAAAAGGTGTTTTAAAAATCAAATGTCAATAATTTGGAGTTGAACATATTTTTATAATCTGCATTGGAACAATTATCTGTATTTTAAAGGCTTACTTTACATTTGAGAGGAGATGATCATGATGGCATTGTTACACATGGCTGTCTAGAGAATTCCGAATGCATATGAAAAATCCAGCGCAAACCGGAAGTGGTTGTATCCGTTTCAGTGACTGAAAAATAGAAAATGCGACTTTCGCTGAATATTCTTGTCCAATTCGTCTGAGGGAGACCCGGTATTTATATTTAAATGTGGTAGTCGAAAAGAGAAATATCTCGGGAGTGTAACGATATAATTGGGTCAGCGAAAGGATCACAAATAAGAGAAAAATATTGAGGCGAAGTGGGGAAAGGGTAAAGGGCAGATGTTTACCTTGAAGTAAGGAAGAGGAGGGGGCATATATTTTTTGAATGAAACAAATGCCTGTGGGGTAAAATATTATATTGTTGCTTTATCGGTTATGTTAAGGCTTTTGACAGTGTTTCTCATTTTAAGCTATGGTTAAAATTAGCTAAATGTGGTGTAACTGGAAAGCTTTTAAATCTAATTAAATCTATGTACTCCAAGCTAAAATCGAGTGTAAAGCATGATGGTAATTTTTCAGAATTTTTTAGCTGTAATATTGGACTCATGCAGGGGGAATCATTGTCCCCATTTGTATATGCTATGTATGGCAATGACATTGAAATAGAATTAAATAAACAAGGATGCCAATCATACGAATTAAAAATGCTCAATCTGTATTTACTAATGTATGCTGATGATACTGTTTTGTTCAGTGAAAATGTTCAGGAACTTCAAAATATGATTAATGTTGTAAATGTATGTTCAAATGAATACAATCTGCATGTAAATTTGTTGAAAACAAAGGTTGTCATTTTTAGAAATCGAGGTAATATTAAATCAGAAGAAAAATGTCATAATAAAATTTAACTCTTTCAGTATTTGCTTGTTGAAAATAGCAATTAAAGTTGAATTTCAGTATCGAGTGGTCTCTTTTTCCTAACGAGCTATAATGTTCGATATCTGTAACCATTCCATCTTCATTTGTAAGTATAAGGTCCAATACATGAGGGTCCTGATTGACACGTCCTCTAGTTGGCTTATTTACATGTTGAAAAAGATAGCAGTCTCTTATGCACTCAATAAATTTAAAGTCAATTAAAGATTCATTTGATGATGTACTCCATGTGTTCCAACATATTTTTCCATAATTGAAACCTCCCATGATTAGTAGATGTCTATAGCCTTTATTTGAAACTTCATGTAGTAATTTCCGCAGTTCTTCATCATTATCCTCGGTCCCACTACTACTTCTGTATATACATCCTTCTAGTAGTTTGTCACCATCAACAAGCGGTCTAATCAGAAGGCGATACAATGCGACTTCTGTGACGAATTCTCCCCTTAGAGATTCACAGTATATTATATATGAAATGTATTCCTACGGATAGGGATTAATATAAGTTCTTGTAACTTGTTTCCCAATCCTATTAATTACTTCTTATTATGTAATGTATATAGCTGAATATTGTAATGTTATACTGAATTAATTAATAAAATATGTTTAAACTAAATCGACTTGTACGGCTTGAATAGATTCATGAATATATAGACTCACTCCTCTACCGATATTGTTGCTAATGTTGCTACTAAACATTTCATAGTTCTCAATAGCTAGTTCACAGTTCTGTAAATTATATCTAAAATGTTTAGGCTTGACTTCAGTTATTCCTATAATTTTTTGTTTGCTATTTCTAACATGGAGTTTTAATTCTGGCATCTTATTGATTAAACAATCTGCATTTGTATATAAACAACTCATAAAATCCAATTTATGCAATGAACGAACAGGTGCTTTAGAACTGTCTTGTGCTTTAGAACAAACACTGTGCTTTAGAACTGTCTTGTGCTTTAGAACTGTCTTGTGCTTTAGAACTGTCTTGTGCTTTAGAACAAACACTGTGCTTTAGAACTGTCTTGTGCTTTAGAACAAACACTGTGCTTTAGAACTGTCTTGTGCTTTAGAACTGTCTTGTGCTTTAGAACAAACACTGTGCTTTAGAACTGTCTTGTGCTTTAGAACAAACACTGTGAACGGTTAAAACTATTTACATGTCGAGTATTGTCTCTTATTTGGATTTTCCTGATGTATCTTGTCCACGGGGGGCCTCTTACTCTGTACAAAAATTTCCCCTGGGATTTTTTTTCCTTTTTTTTAGCCTCTACAATTAAAACTTTGAACTCTTCCCTTTCCTTGGGAGGTCATATCATGATTAATTGATATGTTCTTAATACCTGATTCATTGTCACCAGTTACTTCATCTTCTGATCTGAGACTAACAAAGTTTTTGAAATTTGTTCTCTTAATATCATCATTGCTAAATGTTACCAGAAGCGGTCTATGTTTTTCTTCCCCTTCTAACTTTTTACCAATTCTTGTTAACTTTGTGATATTATCATTCGCAAGATTAATGTCTATGTTTTTAGCTAATTCTTTCAAAGTGTGCATGTTCTCATTTATTTTGTCAACTTTAATGTTAGTTTTGGGTTCAGGTACATTGTAGAATATTGCATTTTTATCTTTTCTTAGGGAACGACCATTTAACTTGAAGGGGGGAGGGGGAGGGGGTTATGTTTTTTTTCTAAAAAAATATTCTGATTCCCAACGTTGCTGAAAAAAATATTCTGATTTTGGTGGAGGAAAAAAAAAATCTGATTCAGAGTTTTTGTCATATAATCTAATGTTAAATTCCGGAAAAAAATTTCGCGCTTTGCCCGACAAAAAAATAAATATTCTAATTCTTGTGTTGACCGAAAAAAAAATTCTGAATGAAACCAAAAACCATAACCCCCCCCCTTCAAGTTAAATGGTCGGTCCCTTATCTTATGGTGGAAGGATAGCCTAAATAACTATGGTCGATATAGTAAATGTTCGTCTGCTGAGAAATTAATCAACTCTATTGTGTATAGATATCAGGGGCGGATCCAGGATTTCAAGTTAGGGGGGGCGTACTTTAAAAAATTGCGCCGAGCGGAGGGAGGCGCGAAAATTTTTGGGGTATTTCGTGTGAAAAATCACCATTTTACGCAAAAAAAATCATATCTTTTCCAATTTTAGGGGGGAGCGCGCGTGTTCGCCCCCCCCCGGATCCGCCCCTGATTTAGGAATTGCGGGTTGCAGAATCATCCTCCTACCCACTCCACCCGGCCTTCAATGAAAAATCTAAAAACCATTGTGGACAACTACAATGTATTTCAAGTACATTATATAGTTTAACGTCAATCAATTGCGTGGTTACAGTCAGGGGAGTTGCGAATTGCAGAAATTTTACAGGCGGACGGACGGACGGACATCAAGTGTTTGAGCAACGGGTGTAAAAACCTCATTGCACTAAAAGATCAAAAAAAATGTATCAAAGTTCTCGAGAAATAAGTTTACGGAAATCAGGTGTGAGATATGCATAAACCATTTTGTCGAGATTATTTTCACACTTTCATGTGCAGTTGTAGATATTAATTTATTACAAATAAATTGTAGTCAGAATTTTTTGTTAAAAATGTGTAAAAAAAATTGTACAGACATCCATTGGTAGATATAAATAATATAAACGTACCCGGACAAAGGATTTGTTCACACTTTCTTGTGCAGATACCTCGGGCAGATGCAGAGATTGTTACAAATAAATTGCTGCTAAATTTTTTTTTTTATTAATATGTTACTTTTGTATTTTAATGTACAATATACCAACGGGTATTTTTACTGATCTTTACTTGAAAAGTAAAAGGCAACATTTTCGGGTATTTGTATACAAATCAAACTTATATTTTTTTTCATATGAACTTGCAGAATTTCGAATTCAAGAACTATTTGAACCATTATTTAAAGAGAAGTGATCATTTTCATGGGACACTCAAGTTTCTCCACACTGTCTCAGTTTCATCATCTGATTCTCTCGTTATAGGTTTTCGTTGTATGTTTTATAAATGAGATCAATTGTTAAATTAATTATTCGAAGTATTGATTGAATTTACTTTTTAGTTTACCTTTGACTTTTCTCGTCTTGTGAGGAATCAGAAATGTATCCAATCTTGCTTGTTTTCTTGACCTAGAATTTTCGTCCATTTTATAATTTCTAAATAGCACGTGTACATGTAGTTGTAAAATTGACTGCAGAAATAATGTTTAATTAGCGTGAGAAAATAGTTGATGTCTGGTACCTCGGAACCAATCAGAATGGAATAATCTTTGAACTACTGACGGCGAATACATATATGAATCAGCGTACACATCCAATGTGTATTTACAATGTGTAAGAATATTTTACTACAGGTCACGAGTTGACCATTCATGAACAAGTTATTTATTGAACTGCTTAGTTAACGTTGTATAACATATGCAGTAGGACAGCCAGCGTGACAAGAGAGCTCCAGAGTCAAGTCCCAGTCACGTGACTTTCGCTTCATTTTTGATGAAAAATGACGTTTAACCCTTCGCTTAAAATACGTCGGTTTACAATAAATATTTATGCTTGAAATCAATTAAAATATACGGAAGATGTCTATGGATAAATAGAAATTTATTGTATCACTTCAGTTTTTATTTATATTGTGTACAAACATCGAATTTTGCTACTTGAAGTGGACTCAATTTCAAAACAAATGTCAAGGTGGTTCTATTTAAAAGAGAACATTTAATTAAAACAATATGATGGCTTTCTGTAACATACAATGCCTGAGGAAATCATCTAGGATCATTGTCATACCGACAACTAGTGTCAATGTCTTGTGGGACGCAATTGTTCCACTTAGCCCTACACCCACCTTGATCGTATCGACCATTTGCCAAACATCGAAATTCATTGTCTTTCGGAACACATCGGTGGTGTTTCTTAACATCAACAATAAACGACACCTAAGCGTACATCCGAAAGAGTATATTTCATTTGGGAATGGGGTGTCTATGTCTTTTTTTAATTTTCTTGTATTAATACCGTCTTTTTCAGTTTAATTGAATTATTTGTATTGCAATATTGTTTTAGACATTGTGTATTTTGTAATTTAGACTGGGGAATTACTATTTATTATCACTTTAAATTTAAAAAAAAATCATCTATGATACTAGACTTGCACAGGGAATGTACAACAATTAATAATTTCAATTTAATTTAATTTCAATACAACAGGTACAAGGTAAATAGAAAGAAATACATGTGTGGAAAAAATAAAAGCATGTAAACAAAAATTAAGCAAATTGAAAAAATATGAAAATATTATAAAAAAAAAAAACATGTAACAAAATTAATAATTTTTTTAAAATCTAAAAAAAAGTGAAACCTTGAGACAAAAAGGGGCATACAAAATTGTATTCAGATATCTTAACCTTTCCTATTATATCAAGGCAAATTTAAAAAAAATCAGTGTAAGCAAATATTTTTCTTGAAATTAGGAAATTTTATTATCTGAATGAAAGCTACCAAGTTTGAAGTTTATCTCACAATGTAAATATCAATGTATTTGGAATATTCATGTGTTTGACACAACTACAAACTAGCTTTTATAACATATATGGGTGGTCAAGTTGTAACAATTCTTTCACCTTGACATTCACAAAATGACCAGCATTTACAAATATGAGTACTTAGGTTGCAATAATTCTTTCTCCAGGACATTCACAAAATTACCAGCATTTACAAATATGGATACTTAGATTGCAATAATTTTTCCACCATGACATTCACAAACAGAATGACTATAGCATTCACATAAAAGACAGACACAAAATGACTAGCATTCACATAAAAGACACATACAGAATAACTAGCATTCACATAAAAGAGCATATTGAATGACTACCATTCACATAATTTTAAGACACATACAGAATACTTGCATTCACATGAAAGAACAAACCAGAATTCCAAATTTCACTAAGTAAATTAAATAACTAGAATAGAATGATTATATTTTCTGTTGGCAAAATAACCAAGTATTGGTTAATATTGTTTAAAATTGAAGTTAAAAAAATTATTTTATTTGTTCCAATGACTGGAAAAAAGTTAATAAATGGGCACATTTTGAAAAATTCTTTTCTGTAATTTTTTTTTTTATAAATTTCGGCATTAATATTCATAGATAAAAGATAATTATATTTCTCGTAAACAACAGGCAACATAAGTACCTTTTCATCTAAAAAAAAGCATGAATAACAAATTCAACAACATGTCGGAGTGTATACAGGTCTAAATGTCTGTAGAAACTTGTTCAACAACTTGGTTCTGGTTCAATATATCTATAAGAAATTGAAAAGCTTGAGATCTTGTTTCAGCTCCACTTTCTGACCTAGAAAATGTGTTACAACTGTTATAACAATATGTACCACAATATAATTTATCTTCTGAGCCAAATTCTTTACAGAAATTTAATTCATTCTTGAAATGTTTAAGACAAGTCCTGGTTTTCAATTGAAATTGAAATAAACCTTTTGACTTTCAGATGAAGTTTCACAAATTACACAATCAAAAAGTTCTTTTCTGAATGACTTTATTTTAATTTATGACACAAGGTGTCTTGAAAACTCATGGCATTTGTTTGATGATGTACTTTAAAAATAATTGGAATGCTGGTCCATTTTTTTTACTTCATGGATATTTTAGAAGAAAAAAACCATATATATATTGATTTTCAAACCTGTATGAATATATATATAAGACTTATCATATATTCTTATTTTTATTTATTCAAATATTCAACCAATAAACATCACAGGAAACTTTGCATTTATACTCATAGAATCTGAAACTAACAGAAAATAAACATCCATTTTATTTAATAGAATCTGTAACTTTGCCCCTTTGGTATCTTCAGACTCTTGTTAAAAAAAAATAAACATCCCATGTCCAGTCTGTATATATGTATCTACCTACAATGATCTAAAACTAACTAAAATTGGAGGTTGTCAATACCATTGGCACTGAAAAGTAGCATGTACACACATCAATAAGTATTTCAGGAAAACAGACTGAAAATGAAAAAAAAGGGGGGGGGGGTGTAAATGCTTGACATGAACTAAATATGTAGCCTTATGCTATGCCATGTTAATCTAGAGTGAATTTAACATAATCGTTCACCATTCTCTGCATGACAAGATCATACATTATAATGCAGACCTTTTTATTTCTAAAATGTATTTATTGATTATGTCAATATTTTGACATGTCCATAAATGCCATGGAACGAGTCAACGAAAATGAAAGATGTGTTATTAAAACTGGAATAAAATGACTCTATATATGTGTGGCTATGATTGGTCAAGTGGTTCTTTCGTGTTTAAACAGAAACAGTCACATTTCCATCCTAATAGATCGATCAATCTATGAAAATACCCAGAAATATTTGGTTAGAATCTCGAAATATAGTGCTTCTTGTTTACATCCAAATATGGAATTCTAGTGACGAATGATGGGGAAATATGCAAATAATCCACAGGTACTTGTGGACAGGACCCTATGTTGCTCCCTTTATTTTTTTATTTTTTTTTTTCACGATATTGCCCCTTGATTTCGGGATTTGACTTTGCATTGTTGGAGGTACGGAATCTGTGCGTGGCTTCCCGACTGATGCTTTGCGAATTTTAGGGGGGCGCACGCCCCGCACGCCCCCTCTAATTCCGCCACTGGATATTGCAAAAAACATATTCGGATTAATAATTGATTTTACCGTACAGTCACAATATTTTCGGTGAGGCTATTTCCCCCCACTACATCAATAATTCGAGGCCTGGATATTTTTGCACCTTTTTTCCTAGATGTCATGCAATTATAGGCTACTATATGAATATCCAACAGTGTTGTCTAATCGTTTTAGTACAAGTTGGAACCTAGACCCAGGGGCGGATCCAGATGGGGGCGCGCACCCGGCGCGCGCCCCCCTAAAATTGGAAAAAATATGATTTTTTGGCGTAAAATCGTGATTTTTCACACGAAATACCCCCACAATTTTCGCGCCTCCCTCCGCTTGGCCCAATTTTTTTAAGTGCGCCCCCCCTAACTTGAAATCCTGGATCCGCCCCTGACCCGTCTGTAATTTTAAGATACTTTGTTTTGTGATGTGCTATTTGTGTGAGATTTACTGCAGTGTTGCAGATGATACATTTGAATTGATAAAGTAATATCAATATATAGATATATTAATGACACGGTAGATTTGTTTGTTATTTATTGAGTAATAACTACTGAAGTTGCTGTGCAGCAAGAAATACAATCTGTGGCCACTCATCCTGTTTCATAATTTCTGGATCTGTGAGGACCGACTTCCCTACAGGTCTCAGATTTTATGAGTGTCATTTAGAAAGGGTCTGCAATAGTAAGTTAACGACATTATCTATCTCTTTATATGATTGCTTTTCATTATTGTCCAAATTTTGGATCCTTCCTGTAAAGCCATACACTCTTTTTTCTTTTCTTTTTTTGGACCGAAAAATGTGGGGCAAAGCTTTCAAAACTGACAAGCGAAAAAAGAGTCTGTTGGCTTCCAAGCATATTCTTCAACCCTGTGTTGTTATTTTTGTGTTTGTTATTTTTTTGGCTTCCGTTCCTTTTCTACATATTTGGCAATAAAAGTTGAAAGGTGGACAAAACCATAGCTTTGTCCCCTTTTTCAAAGTTTGCACATGTGCCATGTACAAAAACATGCATGTACACACGTGAATAGCGCTACCAGGTTATAATTTTCGTGCTTTTTTCTTTAAATATTCGGTTATGTCTCGACTGTTACCGAATAACAATTGCAAGAAAAAAAAATCCTTTGAAGTTCACAATAATAAGTGTTTGTTAATTTGCGTGGAACAGTTGCGTTGAAGGGTAAGAACAAAACCTAAAGTAACAATTTTAGTACCCCCAAAAAATCTTAATGCGGAAACTGATTCTGAACATGGGCTACTATCAGAAAATGCTCAGGATCCCAGTGGTCTTGGGCTTCTAGTTGGATCCTTGTTAAGTTTTATCCTCTGAGGGACATGTATAAGATACAGTACTATTGAAACGAAAGAAGCGGTTAGTATTGGATAAAACGAGTTTCTTTATCCGCATGACTAATCAGATGCCTTGCACCAATGCCTTCACCTAATGAGTTCGAATACTGCGGAAAAGGAAACCCGTTATATCCAATGTGGGCAACTTCTTTTGTTTCAATAGTAATGTATCTAACTTGTACAATAATGATGCTATAATTGATAGAATAAAATAAAAAGTCGTGAGAACAGTTTCCTATTACAACATTGGTCAAATTCTTAAGCTCGTTTTTAAAAAGAACAGCAAAAATATCGGTCTGTAACATCGGCCGGTATCAGTGGTCTCTAACAGCGGACTGTAACATCGCCGATATCAGTGGTCTCTAACATCGGTTTGTAACATCGGCCGGTATCAGTGGTCTCTAACAGCGGACTGTAACATCGGCCGGTATCAGTGGTTTCTAACATCGGTCTATGACATCGGTCGGTATCAGTGGTCTCTAACATCGGTCTGTAACATCGGCCAGTATCAGTGGTCTCTAACAGTGGACTGTAACATCGACCGGTATCAGTGGTATCTAACATCGGCCGGTATCAGTGGTCTCTAACAGTGGACTGTAACATCGACCGGTATCAGTGGTATCTAACATCGGCCGGTATCAGTGGTCTCTAACATCGGTCTGTAACATCGGCCGGTATCAGTGGTCTCTAACATCGGTCTGTAACATCGGCCGGTATCAGTGGTCTCTAACATCGGTCTGTAACATCGGCCGGTATCAGTGGTCTCTAACATCGGTCTGTAACATCGACCGGTATCAGTGGTCTCTAACATCGGTCTGTAACAGCGGCCGGTATCAGTGGTCTCTAACATCGGTCTGTAACATCGGCCGGTATCAGTAGTCTCTAACAGTGGACTGTAACATCGACCGGTATCAGTGGTATCTAACATCGGCCGGTATCAGTGGTCTCTAACAGTGGACTGTAACATCGACCGGTATCAGTGGTATCTAACATCGGCCGGTATCAGTGGTCTCTAACATTGGTCTGTAACATCGGCAGGTATCAGTGGTCTTTAACATCGGTCTATAACATCGGCCGGTATCAGTGGTATCTAACATCGGCCGGTATCAGTGGTCTCTAACAGTGGACTGTAACATCGACCGGTATCAGTGGTATCTAACATCGGCCGGTATCAGTGGTCTCTAATATCGGTCTGTAACATCGACCGGTATCACTGGTCTCTAACATCGGTCTGTAACATCGACCGGTATCAGTGGTCTCTAACATCGGTCTGTAACATCGGCCGGTATCAGTGGTCTCTAACAGCGGTCTGTACCTGATATTAGAGGCGGTATTTACCATATAGCATTGCTGGGTGGTATTATTGTACAATTGCCTTTACAGTTTTCCATATCGGCTTAATTATTGGCTGTATCTTTTGCAGGTACGAAATATCGAAAATGATAAATGTTGTACATTATACAATAATCTACCCGTATTACAGTCTCCATCATTTATTGCTTGCATGATTGTCAAGAAATATATAAGTGTCCACAGTCACTTGAAAGCCAAATAATAAATCGATTTTAACAGTAAAAATGACAAATAAATATAAGCTATTGTATATAAAAAAGACCCTTTTATATACAACAACTCTAATTTTTGTTATTTGTTTGTCCTTTTCATTTTATTATTTTGATGTCAGAATGACCACGGATAAAAAAATAATAAAGCGGAACATGACCGTCTTTGAACTGTTAACTGTACCGGGCCATGTTTCTGTAACCGTGTCAAGAATCAGCACCGAGTTTGCATGAGGTTCGTGATGCTAATTTTTGTAATTTCTCTGTAGTGTATTTTTGCAGACCGTTGTTTGCCTTGTTATTCTGTTATCTTTGTATATTTAATTGTCTGTCCTTATTCGCTTCAGTCAGATACACTCTTTGGATTTTCTTTGCTTGAGTTCGAGTTATTATTAGGCTCAATGAGTTAGTTAGTTGGATTACCTAGCAACTCATACAAGCCTATCACCAATACGGCATGGGTTCGCGCCCGGCTTTGTAAATTACAAAAAGGGGGCACTCGACTCGCAGCCGCAAGTGATAAAATTTATGAATTTCTTGCCCATGGTCGGTGGTTCTCTCCGGGTACTCCGACTTCTTCCACCACTAAAACTGGTCGCCATGATATAGCTGAAATATTGTGGAAAGTGGCGTTAAACACCAAAAATCAAATTAAATAAAATTGTGGAATGGAATTGCCCCCACCCCCTTTTTGTAGACTTTCTGTTCAATAGAAATTTCTTTATTGTTTCATCTCTGATCCCTTTATTTATCGTGTTCGTGTCCATGTAACCGTACAATCTTGGGATAACAGCTTGTATATGTCGGCCTTGTATACTGTTAATAGACATTTACGGAAAGTGTAGGACTATGAATCCTAGTACGAATACGAGTACTACTTCGACAGGAAATATACAGGGATGGTCTCAAAAGAAATAAACAAAAACTTTTGAAGTCGTTGGATAATCTTGTTCTCGTAATTTTGAATTTTATATTGCGACAATCGTTGGTGACTTTGCATCATTTCGTTACTGCGCGTTATTTTTATGAATGGAATTTTCTTCTGGCCAGCTAAAGCGTATTAATCTTATTCTCTAGATTTCGATATATGGCTCTCCTTTCTATCGTTATCTTTAGGAATGATTTTATCCAATCATAGGTCGTCAAATAAATACAACATCGTACAATAATGACCCCCTACACTCTAGACAACAGATCGCTAGGAAACCAGAATGTTTAAACTAAATCGTCTCATATCTGAATACCGGATTAAAGTTGAACACGCAATATGTGAACTTAAATGTTACAAGGTGATGGGAACACGTTGGAGGCATCCTCGAACAAAGCTTAAGAATTCAGTCAAAATATGTACAGGATTTGTTAATCGTCGAAAAACACTGTTCAACGATTAGATATATACATGTTTTAATATAAGTCTTTTTAATACCTGTATGAATATTAGTATGATTCATACTCTTAGTCTGAGTCATACACTTTCCGTAAATACCTAATACTGACATTTTATCCTTATAAGGGTACAAAAAAAGAACACAACGATTTTTTTAAAATAAACCATTAGCATATTTTACTTTGCTTTTGTAAAATTTCCTTATGAATGTAAAAAAACATACGATGATCAAATTACATTTGTTAAATAACCATTATCGTTTTCTACTTTGACAATAGACCGAATAATCTGTCTCTTGTGTGTCTATATTTGTCATTATATATTTCCTATTTATTTTTTGGACATTTTTTTTTGACACAATATTTTCTGAAAACCTTAGGGCAAGGTGGGATTGAAACTAAAACAATCATAATTTCGTTGTCCACAAGTAGAACAGTATAGTCTCCAGAGTTAATTCTTGTTACTGATTGCTTTAATGTTCAAATCTTCTCGGGGGCTGATTGTATGTGTGTCCAAAAAAAAATGTCCAAATAATAAAAAGAAAATATATATGTATTTTACTTTGCAAACCTTTGGTCATTAACGTTTCTACCTTTTTCAAATCTACTCGTGGGAAATTTCCACTTTCCCAAACGTCCTGCACGATTTCTCTTATATCGTCGTTCTAACGTGTAGCGAATTTACACGTGGGGAAAACTAGCTGGTAGCTAGATATAAAAAATAAAACTGGTTTCAGCTAAATGTTCTATTAATAAATCCAAATAATATTTTACAAAACAAATTAACAATGTTCATATATGGTAGTCCAATATAACAATTACGGTAAGTCCAGTATAACAATAAAATGTTCACAACATACGATGTCCGTACACTATACGGTCGGGAATCCTCATTGATTATTTACACTATTTCGGGTCTCAATTTATACAAATTTTCATGACAACGACTTGTTGTTACTCAGGAAATGACATATTGAAACGTATCCGATTAAGTGCGAATTATAACAATAGATATGAAATTAACAAAAACTGAGTAATTAAAACTTAATCTCCTTAAATACACTAGTTTTTTATATTGTCATTCTCATTACGACAAACGATAATGTTTATACAACGTTACACGGATACAATGTACAGATGACTTTCGATCCTTTGTTATGGCTAACGCCTTCACGAGATCGTAACGATTGTAAACGATTTGCTGATGTAACTGTTTCCTCCTCCCGTCTTCATGGCGACCTTCTTGGTCGTCTGAACCGTACCCGTATTGAGTCTGAGGGCATCGGTTTTGTCTTGCTGGGAGAAAGAGACTGTCACGTAGGGATCTACCACAGTTCTCAGAGTCTCCAACATTTCGTTTATGCCGTACATCGTTCCTTCGTACTGGCACTGGAAACCCACTACTGCAGAAGTCTCCGAACTAGTTTCCTGTACTACTTCGACACAGAATAGCTCGAAGGTAATCTCCGTCCCGTTCTTCACGCTCTTCACCATCAATCTTCCCGGGGTCGTGGCGGCAATGCGGACGGGAGACTTTTCGTCCACGCAGGCCAGAGCGTCCAGCAGCGGTTTCAAGTATAGACGAATGACCAACATGTTTCCATTACTACAGTTTAGGAGGTCATTCATGAGATCTGCAGCTATTATGTTTATGATCGTAGACATGAACTGGTTATTTACGTCTACGATCGACAGCCCCGCGCTGGTAAATCGCAGGTCCACATGGTCCGAAGTGTAACTCGCTACTCGTAACGGAGACAGCAAATACAAACTACTGGGTAGAAAAAATCCGAACGAATCATGGTCAGTAGACATGTTCTGTACTTTTCTCGATGCAGGATATTGTCCGGTAAACGTAGCCTATTCCTCGGCAGAAGAATATCCGAAACGTGGTCTGTGCTCTTCGCTGGCTGGACAATATCCGAAACGTGACAATTTTTTCCCCAATTATAATTTATTCTTTTTTCCAACCCGAATAAACTGACTCGGATTATTTCTGTTTAATGAAACAACAAAAGAGTTAACTTATTTTATAGATGGGAAAACGTTCGTCTGGATTTATATATTTTTGAATATTTGTTTATCAACAAAATATTTGAAATGAAAAATAAATCTTTCAATGATATTTTTTTTAATTTTTTTTTTAACTTATTTTATAGATGGGAAAACGTTCGTCTGGATTTATATATTTTTGAATATTTGTTTATCAACAAAATATTTGAAATGAAAAATATATCTTTGAATGATATATATTTTTTTTTAACTTATTTCATAGATGGGAAAACGTTCGTCTGGATTTCTATATTTTTGAATATTTGTTTATCAACAAAATATTTGAAATGAAAAATATATCTTTGAATGATATATATTTTTTTGTAACTTATTTTATAGATGGGAAAACGTTCGTCTGGATTTCTTTAATTTTGGATGATACCTTTTTTTTAGCTTATTTTATAGAGGGGAAAATAGTTCGATCAGTAGTATATGAGTGGTTACAAAGTCATATTTGAGGGGGATCGGACCATTGCGCATGCTTGACCGGAAGTGACCAGCAGTCACGTGACCGGAAGTGACGTGACTTTTCCCCTTACTTTCTTTTTTATTTGGATTTATTAATAGAACATTTAGCTGAAACCAGTTTTATTTTTTATATCTAGCTACCAGCTAGTTTTCCCCACGTGTAAATTCGCTACACGTTAGAAATCTTGCAGGACGTTTTGGGAAAGTGGAAATTTCCCACGAGTAGATTTGAAAAAGGTAGAAACGTTAATGACCAAAGGTTTGCAAAGTAAAATACATATATATTTTCTTTCTATTATTTGGACATTTTTTTTTTGGACACACATACAAGCAGCCCCCGAGAAGATTTGAAAATGAAAGCAATCAGTAACAAGAATTAACTCTGGAGACTATACTGTTCTACTTGTGGACAACGAAATTATGATTGTTTTAGTTTCAATCCCACCTTGCCCTAAGGGAACGACCATTTAACTTAAAGAGGGGTGAGGGGTTATGTTTTTTTTTCTAAAAAAATATTCTGATTCCCAATGTTGCTGAAAGAAATATTCTGATTTTGGTGGAGGAAAAAAAAATAGTCTGATTCAGAGTTTTTGTCATATAAACTAATGTTACATTCTGGAAAAAAATTCGGCGCGACAAAAAAAATAAATATTCTAACTCTTGTGTCGTCCGAAAAAAAATTTCTGAACGAAACAAAAAACCATAACCCCCCCTTCAAGTTAAATGGTCGGTCCATAAGGTTTTCAGAAAATATTGTGTAAAAAAAAAATATCCAAATAATAAAAAGGAAATATATAATGACAAATATAGACACACAAGAGACAGATTATTCGGTCTATTGTCAAAGTAGAAAACGATAATGGTTATTTAACAAATGTAATTTGATCGTCGTATGTTTTTTTACACTTATAAGGAAATTTTACAAAAGCAAAGTAAAATACGCTATGGTTATTTTTAAAAAATCGCATGTTCTTTTTTTGTACCCTTATAAGGATAAAATATCAGTATTAGGTATTTACGGAAAGTGTATGACTCAGACTAAGAGTATGAATCATACTAATATTCATACAGGTATTAAAAAGACTTATATTAAAACATGTATACATGTATATCTATTCGTTGAACAGTGTTTTTCGACGATTAACAAATCCTGCACATATTTTGACTAAATTCTTAAGCTTTGTTCGAGGATGCCTCCAACGTGTTCCCATCACCTTATAACATTTAAGTTCACATATTGCGTGTTCAACTTTAATCCGGTATTCAGATATGAGACGATTTAGTTTAAACATTTTGGTTTCCTAGCGATCTGTTGTCTAGAGTGTAGGGGGTCATTATTGTACGATGTTGTATTTATTTGACGACCTATGATTGGATAAAATCATTCCTAAAGATAACGATAGAAAGGAGAGCCATATATCGAAATCTAGAGAATAAGATTAATACGCTTTAGCTGGCCAGAAGAAAATTCCATTCATAAAAATAACGCGCAGTAACGAAATGATGCAAAGTCACCAACGATTGTCGCAATATAAAATTCAAAATTACGAGAACAAGATTATCCAACGACTTCAAAAGTTTTTGTTTATTTCTTTTGAGACCATCCCTGTATATTTCCTGTCGAAGTAGTACTCGTATTCGTACTAGGATTCATAGTCCTACACTTTTCATAAATGTCTAATAAGCATGTCGGATTTAAAGCACTTTGTAATAAGCAAGTCGGATTTAAGGCACTTGTAATAAGCAAGTCATTTAGTAGTTTTCTGATTGGTTGCGTCCGTCGTCCTACGCCCCGTACAGACAAAGGGAGTTCGAGTATAACTGATAATATGATTACTTTTAATGGTATATCTGTATTAAACTTTAAATATAAGAAATATTCTCTTTAACCAAAATATTATATGTCGTAAAGTTTTATTTTCAATGTATTATGTAATCTTCAGGTGAGCGACTGGGGGTATTAAATTCTGAAAAAGTGCCATTTCAGCTATTACATATTAAGAAGTTATTGTTGAAGCCATGAATTTTTTGAGATTTTACCATGGATAGGAAATAATATGCACCCCCCCCTTTTTTTTTTAGCTCAACTGACCCAAAGGATCATGTGAACCTTTGACATCACTTTGCGTCGGTCGTCCGTCCGTACATAATTACTAAAAATATTCTCCTCTGAGACCACTTGGCCACTTATGACCAAACTTTGGTGGAATGGTCCGTTGGTGATCCCCTTCCAAAATTGTGTCCGGCAGTGCCGACCTCCAACCAACATAGTCACTGTTACTAAAAATAAAAAAGAGGGATGAAATTTAAAAAATCTTCATCTCTGAAACTACTGGGCCAATAGGAACTAAACTTTGCTTAGTCCTTTGATGACCCCCTTTCAAAATTGTGTCCGACAATCCAGACATCCAACCAACATGGCCACTGTTTCTAAAAACAGAAAAGGTGGATGAAATTTTATTTTTTTCCCTCTTAAACTACTGGGCCAATTGGATTCAAGCTTTGCTAAGATAATCCTTTGGTCATCCCCTTTCAAAACATTTTCTGGTAGTCCCGTCCTCGGGCTAAGATGGGCGCTGTTACTATTCATTAACGATTCCTTGCACATTAAGTAGGATGCAAGGTTTACATGTCTTATCAAATCCTATAAAACCAATATGTTTAGGTTATTTCAGTGAAATACTGTTCGTAGAAGAATATGATATGTTGTGTGCTTCGTCGTACATCTTTTTTTTAAAGATAGTTCTTGTTAACCTTTTTATCTACGACGATCAGCCATGTTACTCATATGGTACGCAGCCAAGATATGCACAATTAAAGAAGAATTTAAACAGACAGTCTTAAACTGTGTATTTGACCTAGATCTAGTTTGATTTATTATTGGGTTTAAATAATATTCCCTATCTTTTGAATGAACAATTATTTATATACACGACGTCAATAAGGTTTAAAAGGAATATATTATTTGGTCCTATTTTAAGCTTGTATTGTTATTTTTATATACTTGTGCACCAGGAAACCTATTTTATTTATATACACGACGTCAATAAGGTTTAAAAGGAATATATTATTTGGTCCTATTTTAAGCTTGTATTGTTATTTGTTTACTTAATTTGTCAAGGACATATACTTATGTACCAGGAAGCGTATTTTATTTATATACACGACGTCAATAAGGTTTAAAGGGAATATATTATTTGGTCCTATTTTAAGCTTTTATTGTTATTTGTTTACTTAATTTGTCAAGGACATATACTTGTGTACCAGGAAGGTTATTTTATTGGCTGATAAATTAGTACAAGTTGTATTATCGCTATTTTGTTTATTTTCCCTTTGATGTTTAAAACCGATATATTTCATATCATGTGGGCGCATGAGATGATTCCAATTATCGCTAATCGCTAAGCGTTGTCAAGGACGCACGTAGTATTATGGTGTTTTCTAATATGACGTTATAATGACGTCACATTACCAAATTCTTGATAATTAAGTGATTAACGATATAAAATATTAATTGTGTTTAAAAAAATGTCAGTATCTCAACAAAAATTATTTAATTATGAATACAAAATAGCGATAAAATAATTAAAGATGCTTTTTAAAACTCGAGGACTTTTCACTTAATACCATACCATTGGTTTTTTTTCCAATTAAATTCAAAGCTATTGTCAATTAAAGTACGGATTTATATTTTCGCGAGTTCGATCTCCGGTCGGATCACAGTAAATACTATACAATTTGTCTTCATATTTCTCGACTAAACACATCACATTTAGGAGTAGGACTGCATCGGTGGCGTAATGGTTGGCGTTCTCGCCTCGAGTGCGGTAGATTGTGGATTCGAGTCCCGGTCGGGTCAAACCAAAGACTATAAAATTGGTATTTGTTGCTTCTCCGCTAAGAACCAGCATTAATGAGAAAGGGCAAAGACTGGTTACCTCGGAATCAGAATAATGTGTCAGAGTAGAGCGACATGTCTACCCGCGGACTGTTGTTTGAGTGAGCTAGCACTATAAAAATCCAACTCAGTGTGTTGGTCTTGAATAAAGCGGACGTCATCATCATCTCATTGACAATTAAAAGTTTTGGGAGCAAGTAAACTAAAGGGCATAAACAGGATCGACAAAATCGGCTAAGATCAAAGGTCACCTATGTCTGAGGAAGGAGAAGAGTTTGAAGATACCAAAGGGGTAATCAGAATTCGCATATCGAAGAAGAACATACAACACAATGGCCAAAAGAAAAAATACAAAACGACAAACAACGATCTACATAGAACTAAAGATCGAGTAACACGAACCCCACTAAAAACTGGGGTGAACTCAGGTGCTCCGGAAGAGTGAGCAGTTCCTCCTCCACTAGTGACACCGTCGTGTTAATCTAGTTACAAATCCGGTGAAAAGTCATGAATGAGGAAAGGACCGGGAAGTGTTTACGACAAGTGCAACATATCTGTGGTCATTTGTGACAGATTTTCCATAGCGGTCAACCAAGTCATGGTGGCGACCGTAAAACTTTCGAAGTGATGACTTCAACTTATCCTTGAGGAACCCTTGGTTCAGTAGCTTCCTTGTTAGCAGCAACCCTCTATCAAGGAAATCCCGATAGTAACCACAAGCTCTGGAATGTTGTATCAACTAAAAGATATACTCCATATGCAGGTGCTGCTGGAATGTTGCTGCATATAAATGGAAAGTTCACAATGGGAAAATTGAAATCATCTCTTTTGTCGTAAAGTGTCGTTCTTAACCGCCCCTCACTGTCAATTTCGAGGCGTAGGTCAAGGTATGAAGGAGAACCTTAGTTTTAATAATAATTACATTATTAGGAACAGTAAATTTCTATAACAAATATATCTAATAAGCCATGTTCGTGCCGAAACACTGACACTTAGTATTACGGGTTGTTGTTCTGCGTCCAGCACACGTTTTGATATTAGGCTTGTCTTGTCTAGCGACTATACACATATACTCTTTATAAGTGATATATCTATTTTGTTATTCCTTGCTTTAAGAAGAGCTTGCAGATACTAACGGGGGAATCAGAATACGTAGGTCGAAGAAGGACAGAAAGCACAATGGCCAAAAGAAAAAGAACCAAAGGACAAACAACGATCTACAAAACATTACACAGAAAGCTAAAGATCGAGCAACATGTACCCCACTAAAAACCGGGTGTGAACTCATGTGCTCCGGAAGGGTATTTTGTGTCATCTTTTAATATAGTATATAATTATTTTTTTTTAGGATTTATTCCTCTGTTTTTATCAAAAAGGCAATTATTTTATTATGAAAAAAATGATTGATATTGACAGTCAAAAACTTTTACCGACTCAACACATACTTACGATATTATATTGAACACAGACACTATATCAATATTAATTCCATACAATGATAAGCAAAAAATCGTGAACGTAAAATATTCCAAAAAATAAAAAGGAAAACAATTCGGTTTTTTATTTTCGTGAACGAATTTCGCTATACAGTTGCGGTATTGTAGAACGCAGGACTAATTTAATCATTTCTACCTCACATGGCATATTGCATTTGCGGGCAACTATACCATCGGCAATACCCAGGTTTGTTATGCTGTTGCTCTGTCAGTTTCCATCATTGAGCGTTCATGATTCTGCTGTCCGCACCAAATCTTTATATTTGAAATTCATATGAAAGGAAATAAAAAAAAAAAGCTAAATGTATATTAATATGTTGTTTTATTGTGGAGCCCATTAACTGACATGAGAATTTTAATTTCGTTTATAAGAAATAGTTTACGGAGCACGTTTTCTGACATGAGAATTTTTTTTCATTTCGTTTATAGATATTTTTTTAATTTAATTTATGCGAAATACTATTTCGTATAACATCATAAAAATATTTATCATGTCAGTTAACGGGCTCCGTACTTTATTATTACTCATCAAAAAAGAATAAATTCTAATTAAGAAATAAGCCTCTTTTAATTTCATAATATTAATGTTTTAAGAAGAAACCGCCATAAAGAAAGATAATTACAAAGTTGGCATGCGGTGAAATATTTATCCAATTAAGAATTATACCTCAAAAGATTGCATTGTCATACTTTGGTCCTAATTTATGTTATGTAATAGTTACCGACTGAGATCCAGGTGTTCAAGCTAGATGAACACCTGAGCCCGTGCAAATTGTGCGCCGGGACCGCGTAGCGGTCGAGGTGCTCAAAGCACGGGCGAGGGTGTTTATCTAGCTTGAACCTGAGATCGAAGTCGGTAACTGACTTACACTCTAGTGATATTGTTTATTTCAATTTAATATTAAAAGTCCGCAACTTGCACGATAACTGCACTTTAACCTCAGCAAGTACGATTCCTGTGTAAATTAAATTCGTTTTAAATTTGGAGAAAAGACGAATTATTCATATTCGCAAATCATTTTTGGATGAAGACGGTGTTTGACACTATGTTTTAAAAAGTTTGAATTAACATTCAAGTTCCAATGAAGCCACAGATTTTACAGGTTTGTTTATATTATTTTGGGTTTTTTTTGTGTAAGGTAACATGATCTCATTTTGTGGTGTATATTTTCATAATTTTACTCTTAGTCATTTTTACGCACTTGTTATATTATTTATTGGTATGTATTGTAAAACTTTTGGAAATATTTATTTGTCAAAATAGCCGCACGTGTGTTAGGCCCAGACCACATAGTCGTCACTTGAACACCTCGGCACTGTGCCAGGTGTTCAAGGGTGAACCACCTCGACTTGGTTCTATTTTAAGCTTGTCTAATTATTTGTTATGTTAATTTGGCAATACGCACATGTGTTTATCAAGAAGCTAATTGTATTGATTGATAATGATCAGTACAAATTGTAATATCATACCACTGGGTTTTTTTCAATTGAATTCAAAGCTATTGTCAATTAAATTACGGGATATATATTCGTGAGTCCGATTTCTGGTCGGATTACAGCAAACATTATACAATTTGTCTTTATATTTCTCGGCTAAGCATATGGTACTTAGGAGTGATCGTATGGTAGTTGGGTTTACAGCCAGTGGCGGACTGGCCAGGTTGTCAACTTGCCCGATGGCAAGTGGTAGGTAGAACAAATGATTTTTAAATTTCATATTAAACATATCAAACTTTATATCAACATAAAGCTTGCTTAATGTGTAACTCATTAATACAATAGTTACAAGATTTTGGTGCATTTTGGTGACGTCACCCTCATTTGAATGCACGTGCATATTGAAATCTTTCTGCCACTTTTTTGTCAATTTTTAGAAATTGTTATATAGTCATTTGTTTGTGCAGTTTGATCTTACAAGAGTATGAAGAACTCTTGCAGCTTGCTTCAGAGACACTTGTATATTAAGACAAAATGTTTTTACAGATTTAAATGTCCAAGATGAACAAATTATTTCTCCCTTTCAACGAAGGAATGAAGGGACACATATTGTTTTAGTAGGACTTTTTCTTCTTCTAATTCTATTTGTACTCAAACAACCTTGTTCAGGCTGTAACTCTTTTACCCTTTGATATAGACTTATGATATTTGGTATGTAGGTGTATTATCATAAGATGCTGTATCATGGATCATCACGACCTTCACATGATCTTGACCTCAGATCTCAAGGTCAAATAATTGAATTTAGGGAATTCTCGTATCCAGGCTGTAACTCTTTTATCCTTTGATATAGACTTATGATATCTGGTATGTATGTGTATTATCATAAGATGGCATGTCATGTATCATCATGACCTTCATATGACCTTGACTTTAGATATCAAGGTCAAATAATTGATTTTAGGCGAATTTTCGTATTATGGCTGTAACTTTTTTATCCTTTGTCATAGACTTGTATGATATTTCGTGTGTAGCTGTATTATCATAAGATGGTGTGTCATGTATCATCACGACCTTCATATGCCTTGGATATCAAGGTCAAATGAATGAATTTTGAGGTCATTTTCGTGTCCATAGTGTCATCTTTTGCTTATGAAATTTGGTATAAAGATGTATTGCCACGAACAAGGTGTTGCTAAACATCACGACCTTCATGTGACCTTGCCATATCATATATGTTGGTTTCTGTGGTGCTTAATGCCACTTTCAACAATATTTCAGTTATATCATGGCGGTCAGTTTTATTGGTGGAGGAAACCAGAGTATCCGGAAAAAACTCCAGACCTGTCGCAAGCCACCGACAAACTTGATCAAATAATGTTGTATCGAGTACACCTCATAACGTTAGTGATGATAGAAACTGCTTGTGGTTAGTAATAAATCCAACTACCATACGATCACGGACACAATACACCCCCATATCATATATGATCATGACCTTTGATCGCAAGGTCAAATAACTGAGCATAGAGTAAATGCCCATCACACACATCACAAATGAGTTAGCTTAGTTATAGAATATCATTGTTGAGCATTTCCTTTACCAGAGTAACTTCTATAGATGAAGGAGAGACATATAGTATTGGTGACTCTTTTGGTAACGTTAAAAACGACGTTGCGGCGTGTTTTCATTAACGTTACGTTGATACGTTTTGCTTAAGAAAAGTAGGTGTACATGAATATGTATGTATATTTAGATATGGACGGAGAAGAGATGCATAGATAGGCTTGATATTCTTGAGAACCTTATTTTGAATGAATTCTTTTTTTCTGGTGGAGTCAATCGTTCAAGTTACAGAAGCTGCTTTCCAGTGTCTATTCGATTTATGCTTGAATGTGTCAGTTTATTGAATGTTTCACTCTTCCGACAACTTCCTTAGTGAAATACCGGGTAGTGTTCAATTATTTTGTTGTTAGTAATGTTACCATCAGATTTGTCTTATAAGTTTTGAATACCACAAAGGTTTTGTGCTGCTAATTATTCATTGACAGTGAGGGACGGTTGAGAACCAAACTTTCAGACAAAAGAGACGACTTCAATTTTCCTATTGTGAAATTTCCATTTCCATTTCACGACTATCACCGGATATGACTAATTATCGAGTTTGTTAAATGAGTGAAACGGCGGATGCCGCGCGTGGAAAAGGAGCTGCCTACCCTTCCGGAGCACCTGAGCTTATCCCCGGTTTTGAGTGGGGTTCGTGTTACTCAATCTTCAGTTTTATGCGTTGTTATGTAGACCATCGTTTGTGTGTTGTTGTCTCTTTTTATTTTGGGCATGATGTTATCTGTCCTTCGATTTTTGATGTTTTGAATGCCCCCTTGGTGTGTTCAACTCTTTTTTATGTAAATATTTTTGTACCTCATGTTTTAGGTGAGCTATCTAAGATTAATCGAATAATTTTGAATGTCTGGTGCAAGTATCATTTTATTAATATAACATATTTTTGCAACGAAAATTCAATGTGTTAAAGCACTTAAGTTTACACACTCCAGAATGTTGTTATTTTCGTCCTCTGTTAAACAAAATAGATTGTTTTAACGGAACTTTCCTGGCATATGCATAGGACGGATTCACAGGGAACAATGGCCGGTGGATTCTTCAATAGTTTATACTGTAAAATATTATTTTGCTTTTTGGTGAAGTACAAACCCCTAATTACACGCGCACTAGGTGGGAACGACGCACCCCATAAATCAGTCTCATGTCTCGACAAACCTTCTACACCGGACAGAGCCTTTAATAGAAAGAAATCATGCTGGTCATCATTGCATAAAACGGCAAATATTGATCCTTTGGAAATTAAATCTGCTACAGATTCTGTCTGTTCTTCCACTATGTCGTCGTGATCGGTTTCCTGGTCATTATCAGGACCAGGTGATATACGTTAGTACAGTTTCATCAGAATTACCAACTTGTGCCAGATTGAGACAAGGTTCGACACCATCAGACGCAATACACGACTCACAATAACAAGATTATTTTATTATCAATACCCTCTTTAAATCCAGTGTCTCGATTCCATGAATCGCCCGGATTCCTCTGATTGGCTGAAATGATTTGCTATTGCGTTCAACTTCCTCTATGTATTTAAAAATTCTTCGTTTACAATTGTGAGAACGGGTTGTTTTTAGTTTTGCTTCGGCAAAATTGCATAGGTCTCGAGCACATCGGATTTCTGCCTTCCCACGGACTATGGCCATATCCGCTTGGTTTTTTAGCAAACCACCTGCCGCATCTTGTGGACCTTTTCCGTGGCTGCTTTCAAAGAATGCATCACTAGTTTTGAATATCCTAAGTCCTGAAAAGATTCGGCAATATTTCCAACACAATTTCTGCTCTTGTATTGGCTTTGACAGAACGACACGGATGCTGTTACGACATCAATTATTTCTCTGGATTTGTCATTTCTTTTACGTTTTTCGCTACTTATGACCGATCTTAAATCTTCGAGAACAGATTTATTTAATTTTACATCCTTGATTTCTTCCAGTGAAGGAACGACCCTTTGTCTCTGTAGTTCTTGCACAGTTGGTGATTTTTTGCACGATAAGTAGGTTTTTACAGTTGCTACTCGTTTAACTGGTGTTCGGGGAAGTGCACATTTAAGCTTTTTAATCGCTCGACATTTACTCATTTTGTTGAATGTAAATTCATTCCTCGTCTCTCCAGTATCTATCGGATAAGTAACAACTGATCCGTTACGCTTTTCTCTCGCCATCGGCGATGCCTTTCATAGGATCTAAGGCAAAATCGTGCTGTAATGGAGTGTAGCACCACTTTCTGAGGGTAAGATGGTTATGAATGAATAGAAAAATGATTGGTGAAGCGATTTATATAAGGGTTTCTGATAGAAAATAAAATCCGATAGCCACGAAACGTGGAAATGTGCTGACCCAGAGTTGGAGAAGCAAATCCGCTGTTTTCCGTATGTATTGCCCTCTGACGTTCAACGGCTACAGCAACTCCATAAAAGCCGTTAAACGACAGAGGAATCTCGGACTAAGTGGTCACGTGATTACGTGACGTCACATGCGCCAAAGGATGGCTTCCATGATAAACGATCAGTTGAGTGATCGAAGTGAGACAGCCGGTAAACAGCCGATAAATATCATGGACAGTGATGACAGCAATATCTCCGATCATGTTGGTGATTTAGACATCCAGTCGTATCAGTTCGAGCCATTATGTAATGATGAAAGTCAACAGGAAAGAGAACATTCAACATCAGAAGACTCCGATATCGACGAAAGTTCCCAAGTTCAGGACAGACTAGTCGACACCGACTGGTGAGGTTTTGTTTATTTGTTAACAATATTTAAAAAAAAAACACGATTGAACGAAAAACTGAAATAACATAAGTCAACAGGTTGTACTGACGATGATATCTTAACAGGAGAGATTAAAAATGAAAGACTTTTAAGCCCATCTGACTTTTGTTAGTGCTACAGCCATATTGATACTGATAGTGTGAGTCTTGCCATGTAAAGAGTACCCCCAGGTAAAGAAAAAATTGAGTAATTTTAACATTATTTTCACTCAAATGAAGCAGCAAACAAATAATCCACAATCCACAACAGGTCAAGCATTGACCTCTTTTCCAGAAAACCCACAACTTTATTTGTTTGCTTATACAATTACTGATATTATTCATATCTTGGACAAGTCTGCAAGTTGGTACATTTCTTTCGAGTTGTCAGGTCTACTGGCTGAGTACCCAATCTCAACACTAACCATTGTATTTATGCATGTTACGTACATTTCTACAAAAAGTTTTCAGAAATTTTAAAGAAAGTTCGGGTAAAGTGGCTCCCTGTTGATTTCAAACAATGAAATGTTTTAACTGGCACTTTCAAGTTGACAGAAACATCTTGCATGGCTACCTGGCGGGATAGGGTACACAGCCAGTAATTGTATTCATCAGGGGTAAATTTGCATAGTAATTACTGTTGAAGATCCAGAAAACTTTTTCGAGTTACCTGAAATGTTGACTTAAATGTATTCGAGACAACAAGAATCAATTACTTCTTAATTCTATTCTAGATTAGAGGCAGTTTTCAATCATATTTGAAAAATTGTTCTAGTGTTTTGGCCACTGATCCACTTTGTTTTTTGTTGGGGGTCATTTAGGGCTTGCTGTATTTTGTGGGGTGTCCCGCTTGTTGAAGATGGTGTGGCCACCTATATGTCTATTTTTGATCAGCCAGTCAATTCGGAAATGGGATGTTCTCTCATTGACATTTGCTCCATATCTGTTCCTTTTCTTCCCAACTGTATAGTAAAACCCTTCATAAGCTTTACACCATCTGTTTCTGGAACCACTCTGTCAGTCCCATCAGTCTACTTTATATCCATATGTATTTACTTTATAGATGTACCCCATGTGTATATTTTTTCATGTTATGCTTGCTTTATATGTAAATAATGTATCTTATTTTTTAGGTGTGAATGTGGCAATTGCTCCTCAATGACAACACCAGAAGAATGTATTTGTTGTATTGAAGTGCCCGCAGTTCACTCCCAGATGCTATCAGAGGACATGCAGTGTATTACAGACAGTGACATTTTTATTTCCAACTGCCTTAACCGACATGTTCTTCACGTCAGCATGTACGAGTTCTTGGAAAATGTTGGTCCCTTTGACGACAACGAGCCAATAAATGAGTATGTAATCATATTTCAACATTTTATTCAGTATGTGCATTTTTCAGTAAAATGTGCATAACTATAAACAGGTATATTTACAATGAATAATTTGTATCTTTATACAAATTATATTTATTAACATACAGAACTTACAACACAAGACTTTGTCATGTAAACTCATAAATTTGTTTTTATATAAATTATTATTGGATATACAGAAGAATTATTTACAGGACAAATTAACAATTATATTTTTAATATACAAATAATTGTGAATATAGGAAGATATAAAATGTTTAGAATCATACTCCTGTAAAATCTTCTAATTAATCATTTTATAAACTGTTATAATAAGTGAAACTGAATCTAAAAGTTGGTATTTTTATTTCAGACAATACAGATTTATGGCTTACAGACGCTTCGTACAGTGGATTTGGCACAGACTTGGACGTCATAACAGGAAAATGTTTACCAACTTGTGTTGTTCAGAAAATAAGAGAGCCTTTTCCATCAGAAGAATATTGTGGGTTTAAATACACTACTGTTTGAGTAACATTTGTTTGAAATATGTACTATTTCTATGAACTGTGAATTATATACACTGCAGATTATTATATACAATTTACATAAAGAATTAAATTTTAATATTCACAGTCTTTTCATTGTCTGCTAAATCTTGATCGATGTCTCTGAATGAGGTCTGCTTTCTCAAATATAGTGAATGATGTCAGAGACGGTGGATTGGTAGTGTTGAGCACTTTTACATCATCGTCTTCTTTCCACTACTGCCTGCTTGATCAGGGCCACATACTCTACAATAAAAAAGAAAGTTATAAAATCTGGTAAATGACATATACATGTATCACAATTGCAACTTTATATTAGTAGAGTTGATATTTTTAATTTGTTTCTCAACACTGTGTACCTATATGACTATATTTCCTTGAATTACCGGTATTAATCTTTAGCTAAAAGCATGAAAAATTATCAGTATAAATGTATAGCTCATTGACGCAACACATCAAATAAACCGTTAAGCTGCTTTAGCAAATTTTAACTGAAAACTGGATGGATAGGGCATAATGCATGCGAGAAAAAAAAATCAGTGCAAAAGAACAAGGTTTTTATATTTATTGCTGTTCTTCATCTTGGTGAAACTGGAAGTTTGACAAAATTAAACTTGTCAAAAGGTATGACTTTTACATTACAGTGTGAAGTATACATGTACAGTAAAACATCACAGAGACTGCACAATTTTTGTTCAAGAAATGCATATTGTTTAGTTACTAATAAAAGAATATGCAGGATTGAAAAAGTGGATTGAGAAATGAGTGGTTCTCAAGCTACTGATGTTTGACAATACTAACCAAATGATGGCGGTCGTGTCCTATGTTTTGCAATAGCGTGTGTTCCCTTCTTTGGGTAGCAGGTGTTGAAGCATTGCTGTCCATCTTTAGTTGTTGTTTGGTCTCTGTTGCAGTTCTCATTGTAATGAAGTGCAGCTATTCCTAACCTGCAAAAATCAAATCAGTTTGAAAAAAAATATACAAATATTTACATTTGATTTGTTACAAAATAAAACCACCACATTTTACTTTTTGGATGCAAACACTTTTTCTTATGAATAAACAATATTATAAGCTACATGTTCAAAAGGTTACATCAGTAGGAAGCAGGTCAAATCGGCCCCAAACCAAATCGGCCCCAAGTCAAATCGGCCCCAAATCAAATCGGCCCCAAGTCAAATCGGCCCCATTTTTGTTGTTTACTATTGTCAACATGCAAAGTTAAATAGTTTGAACACTATTCAGCAAAAATGTTTTGTACCAGTAAATGCTTACCATTGATACAAAACTAAACTAAATATAAACTCTGACTATATCTAGCCATGCTTAAAATAATCAATAATCTTGCCCATAAAAGTTCAGTGTCTGCATATATATGATGCACATTTCCTCCATGTACATTGTCCATGAGGAAGACTTTAATTTCATTTTGTTTAATCATTTCCAGTCTAAATGTCCTTTAGGCACCGACCCTTGATGACCTCTGTATATGAATGGTTTATTTCTATTTCGGTGTTCAGGTGTTCAGAAGAAGTTAATAACTTGTTAAATATCTACAAATGATATATACAGGTATTTATTTGTTTTTTTTTGTAATTGTCCAGTGGACTCTTCCAAATACTAGACTCATCAGAGACATAGATATGTTTAGTAATCACTTAATTATGCCATAAATTAATCATTAATTAATTTCTTTGATCCTTACAAAAGAATCCGCTCACCAATAAGATTTAAATTTTACATCTTTTAACTAAAAATATTAATTTATATTAATATATAATTTTTATTTATTTATTCTTTTTTTATTTTTATTTTTTTGGGCCGATATGACTTTCATTTTGAGGCTGATTTGACTGGAAATCCATCAGTATACATTGCACTTTTCTGTTTGGTAAACAATTTCACACTTGTATTTTTTTCTTCGAGTTTGCTTGTTCATTTTTCCTCTTCATCATGTTTATATGAATGGGTTTTTTTATATTTGCACTGTAACATACAGTGGTGTATTTTCAGTTGTCAAATCTGAGTTAAAAATAGTATTGTTATTTGTTTACATTTGGTAAAGGTCAGAATCTGGACCGTACGTACATTTGTACGTGTGTGGAGAAAGTATATACTAGAAATTTATGAAACTGGAAAGAAATTATAACACTTGTATACTATGCATGAAATTTAAACGAGATTACAACATGCAAAACTTGATGTATACGCCCCGTGATCGTCTGTTCGTGGTAAACTGGGAAAAAGGGGGGAGCCTGATGACCTACATGTACTTCTAAACCACGACTTGCACTCTAATATCATTAATTATTATCGATATTCTCGACTAGCCTTTGCACATGTGTAATGTTAAAAATCACATACCTCGGCCTTTTGACGCTTCTGCGAATGTGTAGGTGTTGAACAACTGGAGTTTCGCCATTTTTTTTCTCGGGTCAGGTGATGCTAGGGGCACATTTGGGGCTGCATCTGGCTTCAGTCGTCGCTTGAAGGTTCCATCAACACCAAGTTCCATCATTCTCAAAGGATCCATTTAAAAGCAGTCACGGGTGAAGTGGGTGGAGCACAATCTGGGACCTGATGTTGGATCGAAATTCCATCGTCCACAGTAATGGATCCAGGCTTTTCTCAGCTGGCCGTCCTTTGGGAACGAGAAAAAACTCAGTCCATTGCCTTTGGTTCCTCTGTTGTTGCACCCAGACGCTGCACAGGACACCATTTGGAACTTCTAGCTATTTCACCCACGTGGATGTTTGTTTTGGTTTGCTATTCACGGCTTTGTAATGCAAATTTCGTATCGATATCAATCGGCTGATTTAGAAATAGATGACGGGCGCATGTGACGTCACGAGTGGTTCAGCCTCGTTATCGCACTCAAAATATGCATAATTTCTAGGTCAGCAAAAAGGGCGATAAAAGGGGTGTTTATCCCTTTGTACGTATCGTTAATCACATGAAAGTAAAAAAGTAATTATTTTACAGCATTTTGGAAGTATTTCACAAAGTTTTGTGAAAAATAAAAAATCGTGTCATTTGTCCTTTAAATTTTTTTTTTTTTTTATTGATTTTAGAATTTGGAAATTTTATGAAAATTTAGAAATTTTATGAAATTTTTGAAAGGGTTGTTTCCCTTTTGAGGCACGCAAAGTGTTGTTTACCGGGAAACAATAGGGTTGTTTCCCGTTTGGGTTAATTTTCACAAAACATTATAACTGTTTCAGGTCATGTGATTTAATTTAAGCCAATGAGAAGTTAGTGAGGTATAATAATTTCAAATATTCCATAAATAAGTTTTTCCTTGTACTATTTTTTAGACAAGACACAAAGCGGAGTATTTATAAAGTAATATAAACCCCGGAAAAAGGCTGGGAACTGTTCCGTAAGTTTGACTGGTTAGAATCTAGTGGGCTTGTTGCCAATGGAAAAGTCGGTCACATTCACCGTCGCATGTACTAATGAGATTATGTTAGAATTAAAATTAGTAGAGGAGAAAACAGCTGAATAGTGTGGAGGAAAATATGTTTCTTAATCCAATTTTTTGTTTTATCATTATAATGTCAGGCTTTCGATCATCAGCAGGTCCAGGTATGTTATAGAGATAAAAGTTTACGGCTGTAATTTAGAAATAGAATAAATACGAAATACGAAATACGAAATATTTTATTAAAGAAAGCTCAATAATGAACATTTGTCAATGACAGCATAGACGGGTACCTATAAAGCGCGAAACGAAATAGAAACGAAACGAAACGAAACGAAACGAAACGAAAACGAAACGAAATCAACAAAAACGAAACGAAACGAAACGAAATCAACGAAACGAAACGAAATCAACGAAATGAAAACGAAATGAAACGAAACCAACGAAAGCAAAACGAAATCAACTAAAACAAAACGAAATAGACTGATACGAAGAAAATGGAAGGATAATGAAAGGAAAAAAAATCAAAGACAAAACGAAATAAAGAAATAAAAAAAAATGATAATTCGATTTTTTAAATACAATAATTTTGATTAATTATAACCCATCTTGCATGTCTGTCCGTTACAGTACTCCTCACGTACATTACCTGCAACTCAATCCAAGTCGGGTTTGCTTGCCGACAAACTTTCAGAAGTTCAAATGTCATATTTTTATTTGTGTTTGTGTGTGTGGCAGTATTTATGAATTATAAAGTTTCTGGAGTGGGCATATAGAACAAAATGGGGGATATGAGGGGGTATTTTCATAGATTGGGATATTGAGGGTTCATTATTCGTCTGATTTTATTACGTTTTTCGTTTGTATTCTATATAAATTTGCCTATTCGCAAATCTAACGGGATGGTCTTGAGTTTCAGATTCTGGGCACTATTTGACTACTGGATTTTCCCGACTTGTCATGTTTAATCCCTATGTACCCCCCCCCCCCCCCCCCCCCCATTTGTCAATATGACGGAACTATTAACGACTGGCATACAAGTGGGAGGTTTGACCCACCATTTTCTTGGGGAATGCCTGTACCAAGTCGGGAATATGATAGTTGTTTTCTAGTTTCACATTTGGTCATGTCTTGGGATTAGAGAATTTACATGTACCGATTGTTTTTATACTTGGTAAGGTCTTAGGGTTAGACGAGTGACATCTGCCTATCTGCTGTCAGAACCCACCATTTTCCTGGGAAAATGCCTGTACCAAGTCAGGAATGTGTTGTTTTTCAGTTGTTCAGTTTATTGAAAACTCAGATGGTTGTGCTTCTTATCGGTTTTGTCTGTTTTTGTGGACTTTCCCTTTTGAATGCGCCTTGGAGTACGGTACCATTGTTATTACCTTTATTCGGTAGTGTGCCAACAGATCTGGTGTAATGTCTTACCGTTGTTCTTTCCGAGATATACAGGGGTCAAAAAGACCCAACACTATAAACTTTTTATTTCAAATCCTATTGTTCTATTTTGAAGAACTAAAAAAAATACCAACAGCAACATAACAGGACGTACAGTGAGCGCCCTCCTTACAGAAGAACTTCTGGAAAAAATAATGCTTGCAAAAACTAAACATAAGAAACTCTGGAAGTTTTATTGAAATCTATTCTGTTGTTTAGGAAGAGTTATGGATAACGCAACAGTATCCTCTCTCTATTGTATAGCCTTGTATGACAATTACATAGCCTTAAATGACAATGTCCAAAAGTGAAGAAATTTTAGCAAGAACTGTTAAAATGGAAAAACAAAAATAGAAGGTGCACAATGCCTTTCGGTACTAAAGAATTCATGAAATTAATGAACCTTGCCATATGGTATTAAAGATTTCCTGTAAGATTCATTCAATTTCATCAAGTTGGTAAGGAGGAATTGCATAGGCAGTGAGGGAAGCACTCACGGACAAACGGACATATACTATATACCCCCTCCCGCTGGATAGCGGGGGTATACAAATATGTGCCGCATTAAATTTTATTAATACTAGAATTTATTTTGGAGGGGGGTGATTTGGTGGGGGGGGGGGGGGGGGGGGGGGGGTTATATGAAAAGGAATCAAAGGGAAAAAAGGTACTTTTACAAGATATGTAGATTTTAAATTTCTAAAGTTAATTTTTGATAGGATTTGTATACCTCCGCCAAAAAAAGATAGGGGTATATAGGACTTCTGCTATCCGTCCGGTCGTCACACTTTTTCGTCTCTCCGACACACTTATTGCTCGGACAGGGGTATTTATTAGTGAACTTTAACTACTGCACTTCTGTTATTTTAATTCCTCTCCTTTCAACAAACTTGACGTTGCTCTTATGATTCCAAAATTTAAAAGAAGCCACTAAGTGAAAAGGACAGCTAGACTCCCGCTGAATAAATGCATAGTATTCTTGTTCAATGGTGATCAAATCCTGTCCTCTCCTGATGAGAGACAAACATGTGTGGGAAGTAGTCTAGCATCGTAATTGTGAAAATAAGTTTGATTTCTTTTAGGCCCCTATTATTTTTCTTCCATTTTCTATTTCGTTTTGTTTTCGTTGATTTCGTTTTGCTTTCGTTGGTTTCGTTTTATTTCGTTTTCATTTCGTTGATTTCGTTTCGTTTCGTTTCGTTTCGTTTCGTTTTTGTTGATTTCGTTTCGTTTCGTTTCGTTTTTGTTAATTTCGTTTCGTTTCGTTTCGTTTCGTTTTCGTTGATTTCGTTTCGTTTCGTTTCGTTTCGTTTCGTTTCGTTTCTATTTCGTTTCGCACTTTATAGGTACCCCAGCATAGACACAACAAAGAATAAATGTTCACAACAATCGATACAATTACAATTTATAATGTGTTCCAAGGGGGGTAACTCTAATATATTTAAGTACAAATTGTATATGCCAATAAGATCAGAAAATATCCTGACATGAAAATAGGAGGAAGCAACTATACTCCATACAGCGGGACGCAAAGAGGAGAGGTAAGAGAGTGACTCTTGTACGGGATCGTTTGTATATAAATAACGAACTATATATCGTACCGGAGGAAAACTATATTAATGAGATGGAAGAAGACGCGTTCGAGATTGGTCAGGAGAATTTGGAAGATGACTTTATACCATATCGATACACTAATCGTGCCGATCGTAGACCACCAAAACGACAGAGGCGAAGTTCATCGACACTGACGAAATACTAGGGGTGCCGTGGGGCGCATGACAATGACAATTCACTTTCTGATTTAACTGTTTGTTTTCCTGTAAATAGTAACAGTAATTTTGTTAACATTTCTCGTGAACATACGTGCAACGCGGGTATTAATGAAATATTTATTTGTGATGATACTTTTAATGATTCTTGTTTATTTGAAAATGATACTTCATTCGACTTTCAAAACTTTGGTAGCAATAATTTCATAAGACTAGTAATTGATGAAATTGCAGATTTCGATATTAACCTAGATTTCTTAAATAATATCAGTTTTAGTGAACATGATGCAAATTGCACAAAGTTAACTCAACCTTCATCAAAATTATTGATAAATTTTCTGAAACAAACGTAGAAGCTATTGTCAACGGTACCGATGTCGACAATAGTAACAAATATGAGCCAAATTAAAATGTATCTAATTCAAATAGTGAAGAAAATTTGTTATATTATAATGACACGTCTGTAAATAGTAATCATGTTGTTGTTGATGTAAATAAATCTATTGTTTGTAATGAAATTGAAACTAGTGTCGGAAATGTAAACTTTAAATATGACTTTAACATGCTTAATATTCTCACAGGTACTTGTGGACAGGACCCTCCCCCCTTTTTCTTGAACATCGATTTTTTTTTTTCATGTAAACAACATTTTGCAACTTTCTATATATCACTGTATGACATATATACAATAAATACAAGCAAACAGTAGTTTCCATCCATACCGGGTTTCTGACATGTATATAAGAGAGAAGGTAAGTCACTCTTCTTTGTCTACATTGGGGTACCTGTTGTGCATTCATCTTAAATTTAGTGAATAAAAAAGGCCTACCTGTCTGGAAATTGGCTTATTACTTCTCTGTATATATTATTCTCCCTGAAAACACACATTAATATTTATTTACAGCAGCTGACAACTCTCCATGGAACATTTTCCACTCGCGATTTGCGATTTTCAGACAACATTTTTGAAAACTCGAATTAAAGCCACGAAAGTGTCGATATTAGCGACATCTGCTGGTCATTTGAAATATTGACGATACGGTAAATAGCGAGACTTCCGGTTAAGATTAAATTTTGCGCCAAAAAATTCCAGAACTTTTTACCCGGAACTCTCGCGTTTTACCGTATCGTCAATATTTTAAATGAATGAATCTTACGGGAGTGTCAACAGTCATGTGCTTTGGGCATGCGCCAACACTAACAACCCTTACAAAGTCGGTGACGGGTCTATATTTATTCCGGATTTCCCCCGCTTCGTTATGAATGATGATGTGCATGTTTTAATCAAATAAAATGCAGATGCGGATCCAAAAGTTCTTAAAGGGGGGATTTCCAGAAAGTTAAATTGTTTATATTTGTAAAAATTTAGTTGGACAAAATTTATGATCAAACAATATTATAAATCAATCGGAGTAAAACAACGTAAACAAGACGTCATTGCATTTGTAAACACGGTGACGCCGTTTATTCATCGTGGCAGTTATGCACATATCGTCACGGTCGTAAGGAAGTTTTCGTGAATTTGTTGGTTAGGAAAATAATTTATGACTGCATGTATCCCGTAGATCTTGAAAATAATGAGAGATCGTGTGAATATTCATCTATAGTAGTTCCAACTTCAAAGGATATTGTGACATAACCTCGCAAATAAAATAGTACTGTTTACAAAACATCCTAGTCCTGCAAGAATAAATAAAATGTATCATCCTAGCGAGTACTTATCGATTAACTTGAAGAAAATTAATCTAAATCTCGTATATTTTGTTGTCTGACTATCCTATAAAAAAGGGGGGTCCTTATAAGAAAGGGAAATCAAAATAAGTATTTTCCCCCTAAGCGACTGGCAGGTATTCGTACAAAAACCAGCTTTGTAATGTTAATGCTTTAAAGTTGGCATTATGTTAGACTTCTGCATGGTTTTATAATTTATCATATTCATATCACATTAAACATGCAATTTGTAAATTATCATATTATGGAGCATCAAATAAAACTTTTTAAAAGGCCCAACTTAAAACTGGTATGCCCCTTTTGTTAGAGAATGTATAAAGTCTCTGTGTGTAAGACACTTTTGATGTTCTAACTTAAAAATGACTTAGTTCAACTATATATCATTTTGTGATTTTTTAGAAGTCAAAATGCTGTAGGAATGCACACCTTTAGTATTTGTACATTAAACACACTACAAAATATTACAAAAAGGGAGGGACAGACAGGGGTTAAATAGTATGCCCTGATACAGGGCTATACATTAACAGTCATGTTCCATTCTTACATGTATGTCAAGCACATTATTATGGTGTGGTTTCTGTTCATGAGGCACTCCATCCTTTCTTGTTTATGCCAATGTCAGGAGACCAATAATAACATATAAGGATTAGTATGGAAAACGTGCTAAATTCAGGAACAAGTCAGTCTTGGTTGGGCAAGATATGTACATGCACATGTACTTTGTAAATGATTCAATTGATAACTTTTGTAAATTATAGAGCACAAAAATTAAACAAAAAGGTGACCACATGGGCAGATTTGACTTAAGAGAACTACATGTATTCATTAACAAGAAAATATTTATTGCAAAAACAAACATTATTAAAAGGTCAGCTATACATGTATAATAACAATGTTGTAAAATAACAAAACTATGAACTGGAACATTGAAGAATGGGTAATAAAACACATTCCCATCCTCCTGGTGAAGTCTTAAGTTAATGATTGAATACAAATTATATTGCTTTTAACATCAAAAAGTTAATATTAGGGGACACTATACAATTTTCTCTATCCTTTAGTTATTGAATTGAGAAGTTAAAAATCTGACACAAGAATTTTTAAATAATAAACAACAAGAAACATAAACTATAACATGTGATGTGTAAACTATTTAAGCATGAGCAACAGGAAACACATTTAGATACAATAAATGAAAAGACCAACACCCTTAGTTGGATTTTTAGAGTGCTAGTTCATCGAAACAACAGTCTGTGGGTAGATATGTCGTTCCACTCTGAAACATTATTCTGATTCTGACCCGACCATTCTTTGTTCTTACTCCTTAATGCTGCATTCTTACCAATTTTATAATCTTTGGTTTGGGCTAGAACCCATGGATCTACCACATTCAAGGTGAGCATGCTAACCATTACACAACATTTTTGTGGTTGTGTAAAAATCACACTGAAAAAGGAGTAGTTCTTCAAAACTTTCATTAAGCTAAGGACTTGTGTCCATGTTAGTTAATGCAGTCAACATGATCAATCATATATTAAAATAAACCCATAGATTAGCTTCCAGTCAGATTTGAACTGACATCTTTTCAACATTATTGAAATGTACTACCTTGTACTATAGAAGCTATATGTATTGTAATTGTTAGTAGTTGACAAACCTAATATGTACTCAGATCATTAGTTTCCAGAGAGATTTGAACTGACATCTCTCAAACATTATTGAAATGTACTGATTCATTGACGCCATAATAAGTACAACATTTTGTCTTGAATTTGTTAGGAACATTTCAGCCATCAATCATGTTCATCAAGCCTATCAGAATACATTTGAACGGGGTCTGAAATTCCAGTCACTCAAAATTTTGTCGTAGCACCTCTTGTTATCTTGCAAAACATAATCTTGTGATGGCACCATTTCTTTGTTTTTAATCTTTGCTATGTTTGTGTTTTAATTTTGTCCTTGTTTTTAAATTGTTTTTTTTTTAAACAAACTGGAAGTTAATCATTTTATTAAATATTAATATAGATAGCATGATTTCAATACTAATCACTCTTGCAATAGGGGCATAAAAATACATCTCTTTTCCTGATCACACGTTTTTCAGTTGAGTAGACCAAATGAACTCAGTGTTTGTATTGGTCACATTGTAGCCATTTCGTGAATATTAAACATGGGCTCTCTGATTTCTTTTGGGGTGAATAATTTGCATACACAGCACTTTTCATCATCTCTTATTCGATTTTCATCCTCAGAATCAGATTCAGAAGTGTTATTGGTATTTGTAAGTGGACAATCATGTCAAGCAATAGATTCTTTCTTGAGAGGGGTATATATAAATGTAGGAGAAATACTTAATTCTGATTGGTTAAAAAGTTACATTTATTTTCCATACACGCCTACCTAGCCTATCAGTAAAAATGTAAAAAAGCAGGAAATTTTGTGATACGAACTGATACACAACTACATTCCCTTTCTTCTCAAAACATCAAAAGGTACCAGAAACTTCATTAGGTCATTGACTTTATATGTCTCAATGTTATTCTACCCCCTTTATGAGGTTGCAAAAAGGTGTGATTGCAAGATAAAATTCTTTCATGATCCAACAGTCTTACTTCTTTGACATCCAATACAGCCTCCTCCAAAACAACATTTTCAAGCTGGAAATAAAATTATATTTATTAAGTACTGGTACTATAGATCATAATGAGCTATTTTTAAGAAATTTACTTAGCGAGCAAGTGTATGTTTTTTTCCTTCTCATTAAATTTTCAAGTTTTACAAATCCGTATTTGTGGTCAAGTCATGTAAATCTTCAATGATATACTTACTAACAGCACCATTGAACTGCAAAATTACTTGGCAATTTCTGAATACAACAGACTGGTTGTCTTTCTAGTGTGTTATTCCCTCGTTTCAAATTACAGAGTTATCTCCTTTTTTACAAGAGTTGTCTTTCTTGTTAGCAAGTAATTATATAAAATCATTCTGCTCAGTAGAAGCTGTGAAATATTTGACAAAAAAAATTTTGGACGGACATTGGTAAAACTTAATGACCCCGACTGCCTTTTACTTAAGTTTTCGTTCAACAATATTTTCATAGACCCAAAGTCTTTAAATTGAGAATGAAATTTTCGGTTTTTCACACTACATTAGGGAAGACGACCATTTAACTTGAAGGGGTGGGGGGGGGGGGGGGGGAAATCTGATTCAGAGTTTTTGTCATATAATCTAATGTTGAATACTGGAAAAAAAAAATTCGCGCTCTGCGCGACAAAAAAAATAATATTCTGACTCTTGTGTTGTCCGAAAAAATTTTTATTAACGAAACAAAAAACCATAACCCCCCCCCCCCCCTTCAAGTTAAATGGTCGGTCCCTTAACAGACGATCCTTTCATATTAATATGAGCCCTCTTACGTTTTTTGTATTGAGGGGATATTGTTATAAAATGTGTAAATTCAATCTTTTTTTAACATACCTGTACAGGTAACTGTTGTGTGTCTTTCATCAATTCATTGGTCATGTTGTTAGGAGTAGGTTGGGATTCATCAACCAAATGGGCTATAGGCTGGTCAATTTCCATAGGGTGTATATCCTAATAGAATAATATACTTTAGGCATGTAAATAATTGATGATCTATACTTTATCAGTGAATACCCTTGAAATTTTAATAACCATTATTTCGGGCCGAAAATAAAATTCTTTGTTCCCCCATGTCTTAATTTTGATGTTTTGATATAATTTTGACTGCGCCCTTGAATACTCAAGAAAAAATTGGTTCCAAAAGTTTTGTACCAGAAAAAATAATCCATTGTAAAGGAATCAAATTAATTATAATATTTTCATCACAACTAAGGTATTTATTTAGATCATGTCTGTACACTCAAATTTTCAAAACAAACATTAATCTTTGGTCATCCACTTTTCAGGCATTTTTTCCCATAAGATATTTATCAATAATATTATTGTATTTGTACAATATAATGCCAAATATAACATATATTTCCTGTTCTGTTTGGTTGTTTTGTAATACTATTGCAATACACTTACTGAAAAAGAAAAATAGCTGTGATCATACATTGTATATCCTTGAATACATACAAGAGCCTGTTAAGGACAGGTTCAATGAGTAGACCTAAACATAAAAAATAAATATATATACATGTATAAACAAAAAATATTTTGCAACTAATTATGTAAGTTGTTCAATCAATTGATGCATTTTAGTTCACATAAATTCAATAAAACAATAGCCCAGCCATACCTGTTAACCCTCCCCCTTTTGGCGGGAGTCTCCCGCGTAAGAGCCTTATCTCCCGCATGGACTGGGTCTTATGCGCGGGAGACATTAATCTCCCGCACACACCTTTTCCTCCCGCACGATGTCCCCCCAACAAAAAAATCAAGTACAATAAAATCTTGACCTACATTTTGCGATCAATATTTCTGGAAATTCCCCATTTGGAACTCCCGCGCTGATGAAAAACGCCGAGAGATACGAATGTAAATGATATCCGGTTATTGATCTGTTTGACACCTTTACAGGTAAATTGGGTCATGGAAATTAATTAAGGTGTTGATGATTATACAACAATTATCCACTGATTGACAGTTAATTGGGGATAAGGACGAGAACACTGATAATTTTCTCGCCATTTTGTTCCGTGAAAAAGTCCGTCCTGTCAAGATTTTGAATTCATCTTTCAGTATTTCGAAATAAACTTTATATCAAAATAACGCGTATTGTACAAGCTTTCCAAATATATAATTATCTTTTGACAGAAATTATTATTAAAAGAATAATTTGATATCAAAGACGAGAACACTGATAATTTTCTCGCCATTTTGTTCCGTGAAAAAGTCCGTCCTGTCAAGATTTTGAATTCATCTTTTAGTATTTCGAAATAAACTTTATATCAAAATAAAGCTTATTGTACAACCTTTCCAAATATATAATCATCTTTTGACAGAAACTATTATTAAAAGAATAATTTGACATCAAAGACGAGAACACTGATAATTTTCTCGCCAATTTGTTCCGTGAAAAAGTCCGTCCTGTCAAGATTTTGAATTCATCTTTCAATATTTCCCAATAAACTTTATTTCAAAATAAAGCTTATTGTACAAGCTTTCCAAATATATAATTATCTTTTGACAGAAATTATTATTAAAAGAATAATTTGATATCAAAGACGAGAACACTGATAATTTTCTCGCCATTTTCTTCCGTGAAAAAGTCCGTCCTGTCAATATTTTGCCCGCCCTGTTTTTCTCCGTCCTGTTTTTAGACCAACCCTTATAGCACTTGTAAATAAATAAGACAGTAATATGATTGTTTATTTTTACTGGAATGGGCTCATTTTAAACATCAGATTTTATTTTCAGTATCTTTTTTTAATTCGGAAATTTATTTTTGCCGCTATTTCATACTTTTTACTAGTCTGGTACTCATCCGAGGGGTCACGAGTACGAGAATAGCGCAATTGTATTCCGGATTTGGCCCGTGCCGGTTTTGGGTGTTAAAATGTTGGCGCATGCCCAAAGCCCATGACTGTTGACACTCCCGTAAGATTCATTCATTTTAAATGACCAGCAGATGTCGCTAATATCGACACTTCCGTGGTTAAAAAGTTTCGACAGGCAACAAGTAATAGTAATGCCCCTATAGTTGTTAGGCTTAATGGGTTCAACACTTTTTAAAATAGGAAAAATATAATTTCTTGGGTAAATACCTGAATCAAGGACTAGAATAAAATATACCAGTTTTTGTTACCAAGCTTCTTCCTGCAATCAAGAGTGGGAAATAAATAACTCAACTTTGAAAATTACCCATAATGTATTAAAGTGTTTCCAGTTAAATATAAATGAAGCTTTACAGAAAATGACAGACCCATACATTGTTTTTATTTGTTGTAAGTGGCCAGGTTTTACTCTTATTTCGGTTTTTTTTTAAAACAAAATAAGATAAATAAATAAAATAACTCAGAGTGTTGGAAGAAATAATTTGTTGTATAAGTAACACATACCATATGAATTTTGAGAGAGCACATTTGTATTTGTTGGAAGCGGCCTTGTTGGTGTATCGATGTTTATAATAGTTATAAAATTGATCATTTTGATTACTCTTTTGACAAATTTATGAAATTTGAATTTTTTAATGAAAAATAATTCATATAGAACCTTTAACTAATACAATACATACGATTTTATGGTGTATTTGGGTGTATTTGGGTAAAAAGTCGCACCCTGTTTGTAATCATGATAATGGGAATATCATAATTCAATTCTTATTGACTTAATTTATTCTATATTGGTTCTGTTATAGATTCAATGTTAGATGTATTGGTGGGTTGGTTTTATGGCTACGTTTTTAATTTGCTCCCATATGTTGAATGGGACCGATTCGTAACCCTAACTGGAGCACAAGCGGAATGAGGGTTACGTAATCGTATCTACACCTCGCCATGAACGGCATTCGAACTCATAACAATATATGTATTGGCCTGTCTTACGCCGAGACCGAGATTCTAAGACGAGACTAATACAGAAACAGCTAGTTAATGTCTGTGTTTTATTAAATATTCTGATTCATATGGTTTAATATTTTTCAAAAAGTGGGAATATACAAGTGTATTTGTCAGATTATCATAAAAGTGAACAGCCATAGAAAAAAAACAATTAAATTTGATTGGATGCTTCTCCATATATAGGAATCGATCAATTAGAGAGACCATCCAACATTATACTTAGACTTAATAAGGTTCAGTGCTTTTATTCCTGTTCTACATTTCACAGTCACAGTAGGATGCTCTATAACGAGCATAACTTAACAAATACCATTACCAATGCTTACTATATATCATACATAAATATATATTTATGCACAAATCAAACACAATTTTTATCAATCTTTCAAATATCTTGAACTGAGTGGATGGAAGCAAAATCGACACATCGAACACATATATATGGCCGCTTACTTTCCTGGCTTGGTACAGGTACTTCATTAAAGGTGACGGGGCTAGACTAGTTTTATGATCCCAAACCCTCCCCTCTTAGTGGAATGATGGGGTCATGCAATTGCTTGCAGTTGTGAGTAAAATGCCAACCCTCACATATAACAGGGCTAACAACTTTATTATAAAGAACGCTATAATCTTGAACATTATACATAATATATTTAAAAACTGTAATAATTCTTTATTGTTCTCTACTTGTAGTTTCCTTGATTGTACAAGATGACATGATTGCATTTGGTTCAACTCTTAACTTACTTTGTACACTTGACGATTCACTAGATCTCACCAATGGTAGAAGTCGGCAATGGTCTGGTGGCAGTGAGAACAAAGTTTTAAGCTTCAATGGCTTCCCTTCAGATCCAAATAAATATGAAGAGCATGCCATCTCTACAAGACAATTTCGTCTAAAGATATTCAACACCAGTGAAGCAGATGTAAATTGTTACTACAAATGTGTGTATGGTTTCAAATTTGATGAGAAAATGTTAGATTTAAATACCATGAAATATCAGTGTAAGTACAAATGAAGTTGATTTAATCTAATTTAAACTAACTAATTTAGTGAACTGCATCGGTGGTGTCATGGTTACTGTGCTTGCCTTGAGTGTGGTAGATCGTGGGTTCGAGCCCCGGTCGGGTCAAACAAAGACTAGACTGAAAATCAAAAGTATGGAAACCCCAAAAAGTTTATTTCGGTTATTTTAAAATAAATTACAGCAAAATGAAATATGAAGTTGCATTTATCAACATTTGACAAACTTCAATCCAAGTTTAATGAAAATACACGAGGCGTTAATATGCCATGTTTATAATAATTAATGTGAAATATTGTGAAATCATTATTAATCGTGGGGTAGTACCGTACTATTTTTCGCTGATTTCGTGGTCCACTTAAACCACGAAAATAAAAATTCAACGAAATGTAATTGTCCTATTGATTGTTGGCTATAATATTTAAAACCACGAATTCAAGAACCCAGGGATAAATGCATTTTGTAAAAACTACCAAAAATTGGTGCCAGCGAATAGAAGTACTTTCACAGTATTTATATTACTGTTATTCACCACCTTCGTTTAATTTAATGTGTAGTGTGGAGGAAGTTTGTCATTTACTTGTCCGACAATGGAGGACGTTTGTCAGTTACTTGTCCGACAATGGAGGGATTTTGTCAGTTACTTGACCGACAATGGAGGACGTTTGTCAGTTACTTGTCAGACAATGGAGGGATTTTTTCAGTTACTTGACCGACAATGGATGAAGTTTGTCAGTTACTTGTCCGACAATGGAGGAAGTTTGTCAGTTACTTGACCAACAGTGGAGGAAGTTTGTCAGTTACTTGTCCGACAATGGAGGAATTTATCAGTTACTTGACCGACAATGGATAAGTTTGTCAGTAACTTGACCGACTATGGAGGAAGTTTTTCAGCTACTTGTCCGACAATGGAGGAAGTTTGTCAGTTACTTCTCCGACAATGGAGTAAGTTTGTCAGTTACTTGACCGACAATGGAAAAGTTTGTCAGTTACTTGACCGACTATGGAGGAAGTTTGTCAGTTACTTGTCCGACAATGGAGGAAGTTTGTCAGTTACTTGACCGACAATGGAAAAGTTTGTCAGTTACTTGACCGACTATGGAGGAAGTTTGTCAGTTACTTGTCCGACAATGGAGGAAGTTTGTCAGTTACTTGACCAACAGTGGGGGACGTTTGTCAATTACTTGACCGACAATGAAGGAAGTTTGTCAGTTACCTATCCGACAATGGAGGAAGTTTGTCAGTGACTTGTCCGACAATGGAGGGATTTTGACAGTTACTTGACCGATAATGGAGGACGTTTGTCAGTTACTTGTCCGACAATGGAGGGATTTTCTCAGTTACTTGTCAGACAATGGAGGGATCTTGTTAGCTACTTGACCGACAATGGAGGGATTTTGACAGTTACTTGTCCGACAATGGAGGAAGCTTGTCAGTTACTTGACCGACAGTGGATGAAGTTTGTCAGTTACTTGTCCGACAATGGAGGAAGTTTGTCAGTTACTTGACCGACAATGGAGGAAGTTTGTCAGTTACTTGTCCGACAATGGAGGAAGTTTGTCAGTTACTTGACCGACAATGGAGGAAGTTTGTCAGTTACTTGTCAGATAATGGAGAGATTTTTTCAGTTACTTGACCGACAATGGAGGAAGTTTCTCAGTTACTTGTCAGACAATGGAGGGATTTTTGTTTTCTCCCTTTTTTTCACTGTTTTTCTGTTCTCTTTTACATGTGTAATTGTTACTGGTATACTTTCATTAATGTGCATGCTCTTTTTCATATGTATGTGTAATATTTGTTATGTAATTTCAATGAAAAGACTTCATAAGTTGGTAAAACTTGTGTCTTATCCTTTTTGTCTCTATGAGCAAATAAAATTGTTATAAACTAAACTAAAAACCGACAACTAATTAATGAAATAATCATTAAGAACCAAAGGATCAGAATTTCGAAGCTACGGTAAATTCATATTCAGAATAAAGTGGTTGATGCGACATAACTAAAGGAATAATCTCTGTTTATATGTACTAGGTCTTTCAATGAACTGCACCAGAAAATAAATATTATTGTATTAGTCTATTATCTAATCACAAAATGTTTTCATCCATCGATTGAAGCTATTATTATCCTGTCACAGAATTAGTGATTTTTTTTTCACTGAAAAAAATACAGTGTTATCGAGTGAAAAATCATTTATGAATATTACGTATCTTCTAAACGTCCTGATAAATTCTAAACAATTAATGATTTTTATGATAAATCAAATGTGTTGTTGAGTAAAAAATCTTTTATGAATATAAGTTTTCTTCAAAATTTCCTTGATTAATACTGATATTACCAATTTTTGAAATGTACTTTTTTTTTCTTTCTCACAGATATACCTGCCGCTGACGAAATCAATACGAAAATTAACTATAGCCAAGAAGACAAACATATATCTGCCAGTCTAACATTTCAAAATATATATCCTTTACCGCAATGTATGTTGTCAGTCATGGTATGTTAAATCATAATTCATTTGCTTATTATACCCCCACTCATAGAGTGGAGGCTATATTGCAATCACCTTGTCAGTCCGTCCGTCCGTTCACACTTTCGTAACAGATATCTCAGCTTCTACTGGAAGAAATGATTTTATATTTGATATATGGCTTTGGCATGGTGACTTGTACCGTGTCTCCCCTTTCCAGGTTTACCGCACATATACTTCCTGTTTACCGTGCGACTTACAAATGAACGAGTGGGGGTATTCTTAGCACGACGTAGCGTGCAACATCTTGTTTTATCACAAAAGCTATTAATATATAGTAATGTTTTTGAAATTTGATGAAAATAAAAGAAAAAGCTGCATTATAATTTTAAGATGATGATGATGATGATGATGATGAAAATGAAAACGATGATGACGACGACGATGCTTTCTTTTTAAATTGTGAATAATAACTAATGTCAAGATAAGAAATTCGATGATAATGAAACAAATATGTTGCTGTTACACTAACTAGTCTTAAGATAAAACATTGACGAGAATCAAAATATATAGCATTAAGCACCAACCAACCAAGCTTGAACTAATAGATATCACAGATAGCTAGGTCTGCTTCACTGTGAACTTACCATTTATATCTAGCAACAATCTTGCAGCACGCACCTCTATGAAGTATATATCTCTCAGTTGATAAGCTATTCCATCATCATGTTTGCAAAGAGTAACAGGAACAGCTTACCCTTCCGGAGCACCTAAGGTCAGCCACATTTTTTTTATTGGATGGTCGTGTTGATCAATATTTAGTTTATGAGTAGCTTCTGAGTAGACTTTGGTAATTATTCTAACATGACGTGCTACTTTCGCTTCTAAATCAATAGAGGGCTCTAAATAGCACAGAACACCCTAAGCACACGCGCAGAAGGCATATCATTATCTAATCGACAGCGTATTTTGCATATTTGTACTTTATGTATCCTCGTCTGACAATAAGTCGGTCAGTCATTGGATAATGTTTGATTATTTTTTTCATGTTTGAAAAGTAAACATTTTTTTCTTTTTAATTATGTTCCTCATCTATTCTTGCTCACATGTGTAAAGTTCCATGGAACAAAGATCGATAATAATAACACACTGACCCATATTTGTTTACTACCCTTTTTCCTAATGGGGTCCTAATACGTCACATAAAGTCGGTCAAAGGTCAATAAAGCACATTATTTTGTCATAGGCCAACCAAACTTAAAAATTAAACCAGATTGAGAAAGTACAGTATTTTAGCTTTTTCAGTGTAATTGTTTTGTCTGAAAAATTTCAAAAGATGTTTTTTTTAAATAGTTTGAAATTGAAGTATTAAAAATTAATTATTTAATGCAAATATTAAACTTGTTACCCACATAAACAGTATTTAATCCAGTGAATTTGGTGTTTTTTGCTTTTGTCAATACAATCTATTAGACCGACTACATCCTGCCATATGTTTTGTAAAACAATTAATGACTGATTTCAATTTATTTTAATCACATTTATTATCACAGAGTGGTAACAATACAGTTTTGTTGATACTATTTGTAATGACAGGTTTTTTTTTACCCAGATAATCTCATTTTTCTGTCTGGTTTAATTTAATTCTCTGTTCAATTTATGCTATAAATTTTGATTATTGCTGTTAAATTCTCTTTCTATCTTCTCTGTGAATTTCATTTCATTACCCCAAGAAGTAAGGAGTATATTTGTTAATATGAGACAGGCAACCTGTTTGAAGGACGAAGTCCTAAAATTTCAATAATACGATGATCCGTACACGTTAGCTGATTGCATGTTCATATTTCAGATTAAACACCAATATTCCTTTGGAATCATAGCCCATATATTATTCAATGCATTGTTACGGGTTTTAAACAGATTTTCATGACCCCGTTCTAGTCACTCTGTGACCTAGATCCGGACACAATTTCGAACATCATAATAACCTTTCTAGTGTAAATTATTTAATGACAACTGTTAAAATTGAAAGAGCATTCATTCATTTACGTTCACATATCCATTTCTATATAATACACATGAAATAAAAACCTTTCCTTTATTCATACCATAAATGTGTGCCAGTTTGCATTCGGAATTCCTTGGGACTCTTCAATGAATAAGGTACATCACGGATTTTTACATTTTGGGATAGATCAAGGTAAGGAAAATGTATTATATTGACTGTTTTTGTTTTAATTTCAATGTGTTCTACATATGCATAGAACCAGGAGATCATATTCTTTCCAATTACAGGCATAAGATAACAAAATATGTGTACCTCGATGAATTTTAGCGATAGATTCCAAGTGCAATTGTCGATCGTTTTCTGTTTACAAATATGAAAACCCGTCGTCTGCAACATTCAACAACTGCGCATGCATAATTTTCTCCCAAAACACGAGTAATTTAGCGGGGTATCTATTTATAAAAACATTTTTTTAATTCATGTTTTGAAGGAACAATTAGGAGACATACTTTTTTATTTCGTTCGTAATTGCACCGGTGAGGCTATTATCTTTTATTTTGAATGAATTTTGTAGTCGATTTGCTATGGCTCATTTTACCTACGTACAGCTCTTCGTCGGGAGTTTCGTAGAAAGAGATTTTTTTATTAGAATTTTATTTCAAGTTTATTTCGATTTTGCATAGAGTAAATAATCAAAGAATTGGGAATTTTTCATTGAAATAGATTTCTTTTGCGTTTCTAAATTATCAATTGATCTATTTTTCAAACTTCCGGTGAGCAGATTTTTGGCTATCAATATAGAAGGAAAAATCGGACAGCTTACCGTTAGAAGGACTTCGTCCTTTATTAAAGCAGCAGTGGAAATGCAAAATAATCTGCCATTTTGTGACTAATGGAGAGCACTTGCATGTATTTTCCCGGTAAAATCGGCCATTTTCTAGAAAATGGTGGAATCAATCATCATATTTTCAAAGTATTTTAAAATACAATTTGCTTGGCCTACATTCCAGAAACGGTCATGAACTGTGATGACGATTATGTCAACAAACCGGAAAGATCAAACTGCTCGGGGAATACCATCGATGGAAACATTTTAAGAAGCATAATGATCAGGAAAAAAAGACATTAGTAAAAAGGATCATTTTTACTTGCATGGAATTTATTCAATTCAAACTTCTCTGTTTTAATCTCATCTTGTAATTTTGACGTTGAAAAGAATTCCCTCTGTGTTTATGTAGCTATGAATATACAGAATGAAGTCATTGACATTGGTCTCGTGCTGCGCCAGAATTGTAAATCAAAACGACTTTATTGCATGACCGAGCAGATGTCACGGTAGGATATGTTAAATTAAAAGAATAAAAATAATAGATATACAAAATGAGCATAAAACATGACATGGGAGAATTATTTCGATTCTAATAGGGCATTTACAGTAATTTATGGATACCGAAGGATTTGGCTGTGCCGATTACCTCCCCGAATGACAATTTCGAATTCTACGATGAATTGTAGAAAAGTAATGACTAAATTAAACGAAAATAATGTTACCTATGTAATACAAACTATGTCTTCCATGAATTATTTCGATTCTAGTAGGACAAATCTAACTTATATTTTGAATGGAAGTCAATAATAATGGAAATGGAAAACAGATGACACACGAAAACACATACCGTGACGATAGCATAACAAAATCGACTAACCTTCATGTTTACAGTAGTTTTCCAACTTTGTTAACTAGAAGGTGATGTAATTAAGTTACTGATATATTCCAATTTTATGGCATTTTGCATTTAGCTACTTAAACAAGTAAAATGCTCACAAAATCGTAATATAAATCAGTAACCAGCTTGTGGCAATGTCACCAGCGTTCCTTCTAAACTACGTCACCGGATGACGACAAATTACAAAAGTCAAAGTCGATATATGGTTGTCTTAAGTATTTTTTCCGGAAAAAGTTTTAATAAGGTTTCTGTTGCGTTATTTATTCTCGTAAATAATAGCGGGAGGTAATTGGAACAGCGTCCAAAAATAACCTCTGTTAGGTACGCTTGAATGCATAAAATTACCGTAAATGCCCTATTAGAATCGAAATAATTCTCGGATATCGCTCGGTGTAAAATAATGACAAATATAATGCCTACCCATGTTAAAATAAGCATAGAGCCCGGCATCCGAGAATTATTTCTTAAATATCATATGAACTTTTATGTTAATTAATTGCAGGGGTCAAAGTTGAATATGTCTGTTTCACGTGAAGCCTCGCATGGACTTTTCTACCAACTATCCATGTCCATCGATTACACATGGGAAGATAACTGTGGAACAGAAGCTAAAATTGAATGTTTTATTGGCGAAAAAAGATTATCAATTTGGAAAACACAACCGGATCAGTGTCTGGGTATGTACAGAGTCTATTTTCTGCTAATTATCAATACATGTCTTCTGAGTAATAAGTAATATGGTTACGTTACAATTTCCTGTGTAGCATAAATACACATTTTTCCTTTGATGTTTTTATGCAGTAATCAACTTAAAAATAGTGAACTTTTACAAACCATGGTCTAACATGAAGATCTTGATGTTATTCCATGATTTTGACGTCATAGATCTGTTATTCCGTGATTTTGACGTCATAGATCTGTCAATCATGTAATTTCTGTTACAAACCATATATACCATGGATCTTACTCATGAACTTATTTAAACCAACTCATCCTAAATAAGTTAATTCGTAAGATCCATGGTATATAAAATACTTATTTTTTAGCAGCATAACATGCTTTTAGCTCATAACACCAGCTTCATTTTTTAGATCATAAGCTTTTATGACTGTTCTTGATTAACTTTTTTACTTTTGTATATGCTTACCTTGTCTGTGCTATATGTGTGCTTTAACTTATTTGCTATATTTTGCTACTATGAGTGCTTTTATTTAAATTATTAACGTGTGTGCATGCTTTTGTTGTTTTGAACTGTTATTTATTTTTGTGTTGTGTATGTCGGTCAAAATCCCACTAGGGCTTGTGTTGTATTGTTATTTTAACATGCCGACTATAGATAAAACTTTTATCTTATCCTATCTTATCTTAATGTGTCTGAGTGGAGCGGCATGTCTACCCTTCAGCACAATGGTCTGGAAAAAAACATATTATTATTATTTTATCAAGTGTAAGTTGTTCTCTTCATGACAGTTGGGACCGTCGTGGCCGTGATCGTCTGGTAGTTGGATTTTAAACTACCTATGAAATCAGTGACTATCACCACTAACGTTGTGAGTTCGAATCCTGCACAGGCGAGGTGTGCTCGGTACAACATTATGTGATAAAGTTTGTAAGTGACTTGCGACTGGTCGGTGGTTTTCTCCAGGTATACTCCGGTTTCCTCAACCAATAAATCTGATCGCCACGATATAGCTGAAATATTGTTGAGAGTAGCGTTAAACACCATTACCAAACCAACCTACGCAACATTTTTCAGCTATATCATGGCGAGAACAAGTTAAATTATCAATGCATATCTCCTGAGTAATAAGTAATATGTTACTTTACAATTTTCCGGGTATTTCTAATTCTAAATGCACTTCATATTCCGTTTTGAATGAGTTTGGTGAATTTATCTATTATTAAAATTATACATTTATTTATGTATTATACTTTTACTCTTTCAAAGTATGACTTGTCACAGCTTTATATTATAATTACACACACTCGGTAGTATAAGGGTTAGCTTTTTTTTCGTGTGAGGTAGATCATGGATTCGATCCCAGTCGGGTCAAACCAAAGACTATGAAATTGGTATTTCATTCTTCTCCACTGAGCTAAGCAAACATCATTAAGAAGAAAGGGCAAAGACAGATCGGTTGGTTCAGGGTCGGTATAATGTGTCCGAGTGGAGCAACATTTCTAACCTTAAGCGCAATGGTCTGGATAAAAGCATACATTATTATTATTTGATCAAGTGTTAGTTGTTCTCTTCATGACATAGCTGAAGAAATGTTCACTAGGCTTGAATAATCATCACTCACTCATTTACAATTACAAAGCACAGTACGTCAAAGGCAGTAAAATATAATATGATTTCAGAAATGATAACAGAAACCACCCGGGGTGTTAATAAAGACATTGTAATGGCTGTTTCGGTTGTATCAGTATTAGTAGTATGTGGTGCTGTACTCCTCTCTCTGGTCGTGTTGTGGTTGAGAAAGCACCGAGCAGGCAATGGTAAGTAGTAATGTGATTCCACATTTATTTACCACACACATTCATCACAGCATAAAACTATTTTATTTCATATAAAAGTCTTTTAATATTGTAATGCTCATTATATAATTATCGTCATTACGTGCTGTCATTTTTGTTCATATTTTTGTAAAAAGGAAAGGACTTCACTAATGTTGTAATAACTTATGTTCAATCTCATTGGCTGTTCATCATGGAAATAAAATATGTTTAAACTTAACCAAAACTACAGCATAACTGCTAAACAAATCCTTTTAAAAATGCAAACTTTATTATGTAACTATTACCGTTTCTGACCAAAAAAAAATGGAGAATATCAAAATTTTTACTTTTTTATTTGTTATACAATTATATTGCAGTCTTTGCAAAATGATTATTTTGATTGGTCGTTTAAGTGGTAGCTATTTTATTTCAAAAGGGGTTTAATAGGGACATTAGGACATTTGACATATATGGAAGGCATATAGATTTTTTTTTTAATTTTCATCCAATCCGATGTGGGTTTTTTCTTCGAATTGATTGTGCCGAAAGCTTCGGATTTCCTCTATCTAGTATAATTTCTGAGATCAACTCGACCGAAAGGACTAAGAAATCCAACTTCCAAATTTGAGCTTTTTGATCTTTATTCCAGTTATAATGCATTGTTGGTTGTTGTTGTTGTTTTTCATCTTTATCATATTTATGGGTTATTTATGGGCCATAAACAAATTAAGTTATTTATTTACTACAACTATTAATATATTATAATCAATGTCAAAAATTATTCACTTTCAATAATGAAACGAGAGAAAAATTCTAGTTAACATTTTCATTTAAAAAGTTCAATAGTGATTCCTTTTATTACTTAAGATTATCCATGCTAAATTTGAATTTTGAATTTCATATTTTCTTTAGCTATTTTTCTTTGCTTTGATTAAATATTTTTATGATTATGTAAAATGGCAAACCAAAGACATTTCAAGACATTATCATCTTTACAGGTGAAGCACAAAATTCTACGGAAGCTTGTGAATTAGTTGCACACCCAATTGTGACTGTAGGAGAATTGGAACAGAAAGAGAAACCAATGGAAACAATAAGGCTGTGGGGTACAAAACCTCTGAAAGGAACGAATGGAATACACAATGGGCATAATGAGCGTTTGGAGAATTGCAAGCAGCTGTGACCAGTTGATGACCCTGAAAACTACAGAAGCATGTCGTTAGTCTCGCATATCGGAAAGCTATTCACATCAACGATTAATACAAGACTTATGAAATGGAGCGAAGATAACAGTGTCCTGACTGATGCGCAATTTGGATTTAGACCGGGTTATGGCACTCATGATGCAATCTCTGCTCTTCATTCCATAATTTCAAAATCATTAAGGCAGGGTAAAACACAGGCACTTGTTTCATTAAAAAAATATATGCCCCCTCCTCTTCCTTACTTCAAGGTAAACATCTGCCCTTTACCCCTTCCCCACTTCGCCTCAATATTTTTCGCTTATTTGTGATCCTTTCACTGACCCAATTATATCGTTACACTCCCGAGATATTTCTCTTTTCGACTGCCACATTTAAATATAAATACCGGGCCCCCCTCAGACGAATTGGACAAGAATATTCAGCGAAAGTCGCATTTTCTATTTTTCAATCACTGAAACGGATACAGTCACTTCCGGTCCGTTCTAAATTGATTTAGAAACTAAAAAAAAGGGTGTTTTAAAAATCAAATGTCAGTAATTTGGAGTTGAACATATTTTTATAATTTGCATTGGAACAATTATCTGTATTTTAAAGGCTTACTTTACATTTGAGAGGAGATGATCATGATGGCATTGTTACACATGGCCGGTCTAGAGAATTCCGAATGCATATGAAAAATCCAGCGCAAACCGGAAGTGCTTGTATCCGTTTCAGTAACTGAAAAATAGAAAATGCGATTTTCGCTGAATATTCTTGTCCAATTCGTCTGAGGGGGGCCCGGTATTTATATTTAAATGTGGCAGTCGAAAAGAGAAATATCTCGGGAGTGTAACGATATAATTGGGTCAGTGAAAGGATCACAAATAAGCGAAATATATTGAGGCGAAGTGGGGAAGGGGTAAAGGGCAGATGTTTACCTTGAAGTAAGGAAGAGGAGGGGGCATATATTTTTTTAATGAAACAAGTGCCTGTGGGGTAACATATTATATTGTTGCTTTATCGATTATGTTAAGACTTTTGACAGTGTGTCTCATTACTTTATAACTTTATAATGATTTTATTGGCAAAATATATATACAATTGGATTGGGAACAAGTTAAAATTAGCTAAATGTGGTGTAACTGGAAAGCTTTTAAATATAATTAAATAAAAAATTTTAGTTGTAATATTGGACTCATGCAGGGGGAATCCTTGTCCCCATTTTTATATGCTATGTATGGCAATGACATTGAAATAGAATTAAATAAACAAGGATGCCAATCATACGAATTAAACATGCTCAATCTGTATTTACTAATGTATGCTGATGATACTGTTTTGTTCAGTGAAAATGTTCAGGAACTTCAAAATATGATTAATGTTGTAAATGTATGTTCAAATGAATACAATCTGCATGTAAATTTGTTGAAAACAAAGGTTGTCATTTTTAGAAATCGAGGTAATATTAAATCAGAAGAAAAATGTCATAATACAATTTAACTCTTTCAGTATTTGCTTGTAGAAAATAGCAATTAAAGTTGAATTTCAGTATCAAGTGGTCTCTTTTTCCTAACGAGCTATAATGTTCGATATCTGTAACCATTCCATCTTCATTTGTAAGTATTAGGTCCAACACATGAGGGTCCTGATACCAATATCTTGTCGAAATATATTCCGTCTCTGCAGAAAAAATTATAAGCGATGCATTTTCATATAGTGAAAATGTATAAAGATAAAGAGTCAAATATGTCAAGAATGTTTTTTGTCAATGTGTGACGTAAAAATATTTTTGACATTTACGTCACCGAATATGGTACTGCTTTGACAACTATTTTACCTATTTTGTTCCTGTATTTAAATACTGTTACAGTGACAGCCGGAACCTTTGAACCGTAATGAGAGCGGGAGGTTTGGCGCCTTAATATTCTGATTCAACCCACCATTTCTTTAGAAATGCCTGTACCAAGTCAGGGTCATTACGGTTTTCACAGTTTTCCGGTTGTTGACTGATTTTGTCTGTTTATATAATTATGAGTTTTGATTTTCCCTTTGTAAGATTGTTCGGAGTTCGGTAATTTTGTTATTACCTTTATTGAAACGTCCTCTAGTTGGCTTATTTACATGTTGAAAAAGATAGCAGTCTCTTATGCACTCAATAAATTTAAAGTCAATTGAAGATTCATTTGATGATGTACTCCATGTATTCCAACATATTTTTCCATAATTGAAACCTCCCATGATTAGTAGATGTCTATAGCCTTTATTTGAAACTTCATGTAGTAATTTCCGCAGTTCTTCATCATTATCCTCGGTCCCACTACTACTTCTGTATATACATCCTTCTAGTAGTTTGTCACCATCAACAAGCTTAATACTAGTCCATACAGCTTCCTCAAACTTAGTTAAAATCGACTTGGAATATGCAGACGTCGTATGGGATAATAAGACATTGTTCTTGATAAATAAATTAGAAAATGTTCAAATAGAGGTTGCTAGAATCGTCACTGGGGGAACTCGGTTAGTATCTATTAATAGTTTATATAAAGAGACGGGTTGGGAGACGTTACAGGCAAGACGGGAAAATCACAAAAAAATATATTTTTATTAAATGGTAAACGGTCTTGTTCCTCCTTACCTTAGTGCAATTGTTCCCTGTAACTTTGAAAATATTCATGACTACAACACTAGACAGGCCGTAAGTATCCTCCCAATACGTACTAGAACAACCTTGTATAATAATTATTTTCTACCCTCTACTGTAAGATTATGGAACAGCGAACCCACATCAATAAGAGATAGCAAGTCTCCTTCATCTCTAAAATCCTATTATAAATCAAAATGTATAAAGAAGCCTATTTATTATTACTCAGGAACCCGAATTGGACAAATCCTTCACATGAGATTACGAACCATCATCTATTCCTAAAAAATGTAGTAGATTCGCCCAACTGTAGTTGTCATCAAAGGGTCCCTGAAACTAACTCGCATTATCTTTTTTATTGTCATAGAGTCATAGATTCAATGATTCGAGAAATCGGTATATCGAATCAATTGATATTCCTATGAACTTGACAGTTGACCGTTTACTGTTTGGATCACCTGACCTCACAGACGATCAAAATAACAGTTTATTTTTAAATGTACAAAAGTTTATAATAAACAGTAAACGTTTCATCTAACATCAGCAGTACCTAGTTCCCTTATTTCTTTCTTCTTTTTTCTTCTTTTTTAATTACTTTGAATCAAACATTTTTTACATCAAACACCAGATCACTTTCTTTGTTTTATCTTTTTATACCTTCTGTAATTTATATCAAATTTATTAGTTAGTCCTATTTGCTTCTCCCCTTAGAGATTCACAGTATATTATATATGAAATGTATTCCTACGGATAGGGATTAATATAAGTTCTTATTATGTAATGTATATAGCTGAATATTGTAATGTTATACTGAATTAATTAATAAAATATGTTTAAACTAAATCGACTTGTACGGCTTGAATAGATTCATGAATATATAGACTCGCTCCTCTACCGATATTGTTGCTAATGTTGCTACTAGACATTTCATAGTTCTCAATAGCTAGTTCACAGTTCTGTAAATTATATCTAAAATGCTTAGGCTTTACTTCAGTTATTCCTATAATGTTTGGTTTGCTATTTTTCACATGTAGTTTTAATTCTGGCATCTTATTAATTAAACAATCTGCATTTGTATATAAACAACTCATAAAATCCAATTTATGCAATGAACGAACTTGTGCATTTGAACGAACAGGTGCTTTAGAACTGTCTTGTGCTTTAGAACTGTCTTGTGCTTTAGAACTGTCTTGTGCTTTAGAACTGTCTTGTGCTTTAGAACTGTCTTGTGCTTTAGAACTGTCTTGTGCTTTAGAACAAACACTGTGCTTTAGAACTGTCTTGTGCTTTAGAACAAACACTGTGCTTTAGAACTGTCTTGTGCTTTAGAACTGTCTTGTGCTTTAGAACTGTCTTGTGCTTTAGAACTGTCTTGTGCTTTAGAACAAACACTGTGCTTTAGAACTGTCTTGTGCTTTAGAACAAACACTGTGCTTTAGAACTGTCTTGTGCTTTAGAACTGTCTTGTGCTTTAGAACTGTCTTGTGCTTTAGAACTGTCTTGTGCTTTAGAACAAACACTGTGAACGGTTAAAACTATTTACATGTCGAGTATTGTCTCTTACTCTTGTATTTAGATTTTCTTGATGTATCTTGTCCACGGGGGGCCTCTTACTCTGTACAAAAATTTCCCCTGGGATTTTTCTTCCTTTTTTTTAGCCTCTACAATTAAAACTTTGAACTCTTCCCTTTCCTTGGGAGGTCATATCATGATTAATTGATATGTTCTTAATACCTGATTCATTGTCACCAGTTGCTTCATCTTCTGATCTGAGCCTAACAAAGTTTTTGAAATTTGTTCTCTTAATATCATCATTGCTAAATGTTACCAGAAGCGGTCTATGTTTCTCTTCCCCTTTTAACTTTTTACCAATTCTACTTAACTTTGTGATATTATCATTCGCAAGATTAATGTCTATGCTTTTAGCTAATTCTTTCAAAGTGTCCATGTTCTCATTTATTTTGTCAACTTTAATGTTAGTTTTGGGTTCAGGTACATTGTAGAATATTGCATTTTTATCTTATCTTAGGGAACGACCATTTAACTTGAAAGGTGGGGGGGGGGGGGGGGGGGTATGGTTTTTTTCTTAAAAAATATTCTAATTCCCAATGTTGCTGAAAAAAATATTCTGATTTTGGTGGAGGAAAAAAAATCTGATTCAGAGTTTTTGTCATATAACCTAATGTTAAATTCCGGAAAATAATTTAGCGCTTTGCGCGACAAAAAAATAAATATTCTAATTCTTGTGCTGTCCGAAAAATAAATTCTGAACGAAACCAAAAACCATAACCCCCCCCCCCTCAAGTTAAATGGTCGGTCCCTTATCTTATGGTGGAATGATAGCCTAAACAGCTATGGTCGATATAGTAAATGTTCGTCTGCTGAGAAATTAATCAACTCTATTGTGTATAGATATTGCAAAAAACATATTCGGATTAATAATTGATTTTACCGTACAGACACAATATTTTCGGTGAGGCTATTTCCTCCCACCACATCAATAATTCGAGGCCTGGGTATTTTTGCACCTTTTTCCCTAGATGTCATACAATTATAGGCTACTATATGAATATCCAACAGTATTGTCTAATCGTTTTAGTACAAGTTGGAACCTAGACCCAGGGGCGGATCCAGTGGGGGGCGCACCCGGCGCGTGCCCCCCTAAAATTGGAAGAAATAAGATTTTTTGGCGTAAAATCGTGATTTTTCACACGAAATACCCCCAAAATTTTCGCGCCTCCCTCTGCTTGGCGCAATTTTTTTAAGTGCGCCCCCCCCCCTAACTTGAAATCCTGGTTCCGCCCCTGACCCGTCTGTAATTTTAAGATACTTTGTTTTGTGATGTGTTATTTATGTGAGATTTACTTCAGTGTTGCAGATGATACATTTGAATTGATAAAGTAATATTAATATATAGATATATTAATGACACAGTAGATTTGTTTGTTATTTATTGAGTAATAACTACTGAAGTTGCTGTGCAGCAAGAAATACAATCTGTGGCCACTCATCCTGTTTCGTAATTTCTGGATCTGTGAAAACCGACTTCCCTACAGGTCTCAGATTTTATGAGTGTCATTTAGAAAGGGTATGCAATAGTAAGTTAACTACATTATCTATCTCTTTATATGATTGCCAAATATGTAGAAAAGGAACGGAAGCCAAAAAAATAAAAAATTTTGGATCCTTCCTGTAAAGCCATATACTCTTTTTTCTTTTCTTTTTTTGGACCGAAAAATGTGGGGCAAAGCTTTCAAAACTGACAAGCGAAAAAAGAGTCTGTTGGCTTCCAAGCATATTCTTCAACCCTGTGTTGTTGTTTTTGTGTTTGTTATTTTTTTGGCTTCCGTTCCTTTTCTACATATTTGGCAATACAAGTTGAAAGGTGGACAAAACCATAGCTTTGTCCCCTTTTTCAAAGTTTGCACATGTGCCATGTACAAAAACATGCATGTACACGCGTGAATAGCGCTACCAGGTTATAATTTTCGTGCTTTTTTCTTTAAATATTCGGTTATGTCTCGGCTGTTACCGAATAACAATTGCAAGAAAAAAAAATCCTTTGAAGTTCACAATAATAAGTATTTGTTGATTTACGTGGAACAGTTGCGTTGAAGGGTAAGAACAAAACCTAAAGTAACCATTTTAGTACCCCCAAAAAAATCTTGGGGCCCATGGGCTACTATCAGAAAATGCTCAGGATCCCAGTAGTCTTGGGCTTCTAGTTGGTTCCTTGTTAAGTTTTATCCTCTGAGGGACATGTATAAGATACAGTACTATTGAAACGAAAGAAGCGGTTAGTATTGGATAAAACGAGTTTCTTTTTCCGCATGACTACTCAGATGCCTGCACCAATGCCTTTACCTAATGAGTACGAATAATGCGGAAAAGGAAACCCGTTATATCCAATGTGGGCTACTTCTTTTGTTTCAATAGTAATGTATCTAACTTGTACAATAATGATCCTATAAGTGATAAAATAAAGAAAAAAGTCGTGAGAACAGTTTCCTATTACAACATTGGTCAAATTCTTAAGCTCGTTTATAAAAAGAACTGCAAAAACATCGGTCTGTAACATCGGCCGGTATCAGTGGTCTCTAACAGCGGACTGTAACATCGGCCGGTATCAGTGATCTCTAACATCGGTCTGTAACATCGGCCGGCATCAGTGGTCTCTAACATCGGTCTGTAACATCGGCCGGTGTCAGTGGTCTCTAACATCGGTCTGTAACATCGGCCGGTATCAGTGGTCTCTAACATCGGTCTGTAACATCGGCCGGTATCAGTGATCTCTAACATCGGTCTGTAACATCGGCCGGCATCAGTGGTCTCTAACATCGGTCTATAACATCGGCCGGTATCAGTGGTCTCTAACATCGGTCTGTAACATCGGCCGGTATCAGTGGTCTCTGACATCGGTCTGTAACATCGGCCGGTATCAGTGGTCTCTAACAGCGGACTGTAGCATCGGCCGGTATCAGTGATCTCTAACATCGGTCTGTAACATCGGCCGGCATCAGTGGCCTCTAACATCGGTCTATAACATCGGCCGGTATCAGTGGTCTCTAACATCGGTCTGTAACATCGGCCGGTATCAGTGGTCTCTAACAGTGGACTGTAACATCGGCCGGTATCAGTGATCTCTAACAGTGGACTGTAACATCGGCCGGTATCAGTGGCCTCTAACAGTGGACTGTAACATCGACCGGTATCAGTGGTATCTAACATCGACCAGTATCAGTGGTCTCTAACATCGGTCTGTAACATCGGCCGGTATCAGTGGTCTCTAACATCGGTCTGTAACATCGGCCAGTATCAGTGGTCTCTAACATCGGTCTGTAACATCGGCCGGTATCAGTGGTCTCTAACATCGGTCTGTAACATCGGCCGGTATCAGTGGTCTCTAACATCGGTCTGTAACATCGGCCGGTATCAGTGGTCTCTAACATCGGTCTGTAACATCGGCCGGTATCAGTGGTCTCTAACATCGGTCTGTAACATCGGCCGGTATCAGTGGTCTCTAACATCGGTCTGTAACATCGGCCGGTATCAGTGGTCTATAACATCGGCCGCTATCAGTGGTCTCTAACATCGGTCTGTAACATCGGCCGGTATCAGTGGTCTCTAACATCGGTCTGTAACATCGACCGGTATCAGTGGTCTCTAACATCGGTCTGTAACATCGGCCGGTATCAGTGGTCTCTAACATCGGTCTGTAACATCGGCCGGTATCAGTGGTCTCTAACATCGTTCTGTAACATCGGCCGGTATCAGTGGTCTCTAACATCGGTCTGTAACATCGGCCGGTATCAGTGGTCTATAACATCGGCCGCTATCAGTGGTCTCTAACATCGGTCTGTAACATCGGCCGGTATCAGTGGTCTCTAACATCGGTCTGTAACATCGACCGGTATCAGTGGTCTCTAACATCGGTCTGTAACATCGGCCGGTATCAGTGGTCTCTAACATCGGTCTGTAACATCGGCCGGTATCAGTGGTCTCTAACATCGGTCTATAACATCGGCCGGTATCAGTGGTCTCTAACATCGGTCTGTAACATCGGCCGGCATCAGTGGTCTCTAACAGTGGACTGTAACATCGACCGGTATCAGTGGTATCTAACATCGGCCGGTATCAGTGGTCTCTAACATCGGTCTGTAACATCGGCCGGTATCAGTGGTCTCTAACAGCGGACTGTAGCTGATATTAGAGGCGGTATTTACCATATAGCATTGCTGGGGGTATCATTTTACAATTGCCTTTACAGTTTTCCATATCGGCTTAATTATTGGCTGTATCTTTTGCAGGTACGAAAGATCGAAAATGGTAAATGTTGTACATTATACAATAATCTACCCGTATTACAGTCTCCATCATTTCTTGTTTGCATCTTGTCAAGAAATATATAGGTGTCCAGTCACTTGAAAGCCAAATAATAAATCGATTTTAACAGTAAAAAAGACAAATAAATATAAGTTATTGAATATATAAAAAAGACCCTTTTATTTAAAACAACTCTAATTTTTGTTATTTTTTGGTCCTTTTCATTTTATTATTTTGATGTCAGAATGACCACGGATAAAAAAAAATTAAAGCGGAACATGACCGTCTTTGAACTGTTAACTGTACCCGGCCATGTTTCTGTAACCGTGTCAAGAATCAGGATCGAGTTTGCATGAGGTTCGTGATGCTAATTTTTTTTAATTTCTCTGTAGTGTATTTTTGCAGACCGTTGTTTGCCTTGTTATCCTGTTATCTTTGTGTATTTAATTGTCTGTCCTTATTCGCTTCAGTCAGATACACTCTTTGGATTTTCTTTGCTTGAGTTCGAGTTATTATTAGGCTCAATGAGTTAATTGGTTGGATTACCTAACAACTCATACAAGCCTATCACCAATACGGCATGGGTTCGCGCCCGGCTTTGTAAATTACAAAAAAGGGGGCACTCGACTCGCAGCCGCAAGTGATAAAATTTATAAATTTCTTGCCCATGGTCGGTGGTTCTCTCCGGGTACTCCAACTTCTTCCACCACTAAAACTGGTCGCCATGATATAGCTGAAATATTGTGGAAAGTGGCGTTAAACACCAAAAATCAAATTAAATCAAATTGTGGCATGGAATTGCCCCCACCCTTTTTTTGTAGACTTTCTGTTCAATAGAAATTTCTTTATTGTTTCATCTCTGATCCCTTTATTTATCGTGTTCGTGTCCATGTAACCGTGCAATCTTGGGATAACAGCTTGTATATGTCGACCTTGTATACTGTTAATAGTGTCCACATAGGACCGGCATATACAAGGTGTATACCCAATCGTAACTACTCGGCCATTCTCGCTACCCTGCAAATAACCTCGTACGTACATAATAGAAATTCTTCTTAAATTGTTTGCCGGAAGTTAAGCTAAGTTAAGCCGCACAAAAATATAGTCCACGAAAATCTAATATGGAAGACATACTCACAGGTACTGGTGGACAGGACACAGCATCCCCCCTTTTTACACCCTACCCCCCCCCCCCTTTTTTATTTTTTATTTTTTTTTTTTTTTCATTTCCATGGCTTAGAAATATGTAAAACAGCAATAATATGCCGTTTTCTGATTGCATAAGTCGACTGATATGTATATAGAGATGCCGTTTTCTGATTGCATCAGTCGACTGATATGTATATATAGAGAAGGTATCTCACTTCCACATAATTTTCACGAAAACTATGCTACCTGCTCGTGGAATCCCATGTCTAAATCAATAAAAATGCATCTACCTTTGAGTTGGTGAGCACGCTTCGTCTCCGCTAATATTCCTTTTTTTTAAACGGTCGGCATTTTTCACGAAAATTTTCTTCTGAAACAAGAAATCCGACGAACTTTACATCGTATCTACAATTTTGGATTTCTTATCAACGGAAGTCTACTATGGACGATAACTCTAATATGGCGCCAAATCCGGTACACTGAAACAAAAGTTCCGAATGTTACTGCAGTCAGGATAAGGTAAGAGAATTTCATTTAACAGTCGAATAAAGTTCGGGAAAACATCAAAAAGTAAACATGCTTGATGAAGATCAGCAAACTGCGTTCGATTTGGCCAAGGATGGCCACAATTTAGTTGTTATTGGTCAAGGCGGTTGTGGGAAAACATTTCTTATCAAACAAATCGTGAATTACTTACGTTCAAAGGGAAAAACTGTTACTATAGCGTGTTCAACTGGCATAGCTTCCACACATTACGGCAAGTTAGGGGGTACCACGTTACATAAGTGGTCCGGAATTGGCGGTGACCGATACTTAAATGAAGAGATAGTTCATTTAATAAAAACCGATGAAAGGTTTAATGATGTAAAGGACAATGTGCAGTCCACTAATACTTTGATCATAGACGAGATATCAATGATAAGTTCAAAAGTTTTAGGACAGGTGCAATTTATTTGTCAGAAAGTCAGGAGTTCGTCAGTTTTATTTGGAAATTTGCAAGTAATTTTAGCCGGTGATTTTTTACAGCTGCCTCCAAATGAGCTTGTGCGTGATCGTGGTTTACATTGCTTTAATGTACCATGGTTTAACAGATGTTTCCCCCACAAAATTAAATTAAATTTTATACACAGGCAAAGTGACACTACTTTAATTAAATGTATAAATGCTTTGGAAAAAGGAAATGCGTCAGATGAAGATGTGGCATTTATCAATTCCTTGTCAAGGTCTCTTGAAAATGAGGAAAATTGTGTTCATCTTTTTTCCAGAAATATTGACGTGGATATACATAATTACACAAAAACACAAACTGTTGCAGGTGAATTAAAAATACACAAGTCTGTGGATGAAGGTTCAAATGGGTTGCTTCACTGAAAATATTTATTTCAATCGTAGCCCTGTTACCATTTACAAGATAACCGGTGAAATATCCCACAATAATATTGTTTGAGGTATTTGAAATAACAAAAAAATCAGGTGGTAAAAATGAGGCCAGATTGTTAAAATTAATAATTGCGTTGTCACAGGGTTCTTTGCACCAAGAAAGACCATAATATCTCTGTGTAGATTTAGCCCAGTTATCCTTGCAACGACCAGGTTTTATTTTCACTTCATGGAATAATTTTGTAATTAAATTTCCAATTGTTCTAGAACTTGGAACTTCAACCAGGACATCAGACTGAAATTTGCTCTTAATTTCTGTCAAATCTATAAAATTTGTTTCACTCGACTTTTCCACATATTGTATTAACCATGATGTGAGTGGGAATTGGTCACTTCGACTTGAAGCCATTTCCAATAATTGCTAGCCCGTTTACACTTTCGGTGATTTTTTTTCAGTTTGTATAAAACCGCGCTAACTTTATTCGACTGTTAAATGAAATTCTCTTACCTTATCGTGACTGCAATAACATTCGGAACTTTGTTTCAGTGTACCGGATTTGGCGCCATATTAGAGTTATCGTCCATAGTAGACTTCCGTTGATTAGAAATCCAAAATTGTAGATACGATGTAAAGTTCATCGGATTTCTTGTTTCAGAGGAAAATTTTCGTGAAAAATGCCGACCGTTTAAAAAAAGGAATATTAGCGGAGACGAAGCGTGCTCGCCAACTCAAAGGTAGATGCATTTTTATTGACTTAGACATGGAATTCTCCGAGCAGGTAGCATAGTTTTCGTGAAAATTATGTGGAAGTGAGATACCTTCTCTATATATACATATCAGTCGACTGATGCAATCAGAAAACGGCATCTCTATATACATATCAGTCGACTTATGCAATCAGAAAACGGCATATTATTGCTGTTTTACATATTTCTAAGCCATGGAAATGAAAAAAAAAAAAATGAAAAAAAGGGGGGGGGGGTAGGGTGTAAAAAGGGGGGATGCTGTGTCCTGTCCACAAGTACCTGTGGACATACTAAGTAAAATCTAATCATGCAAAACTAATTAAAACTTTAATTGAAATATAGAAAATTGTTTAAAATATAACTTTATCAAACTTTCATGTAACTAACATGTGAAGAGTAGTACGATTTATACGCCTAATGCATACTAGGTTATTTGCAGGGTAGCGAGAATGGCCGAGTAGTTACGATTGGGTGTATACCCTAACAGTGTACGGTTAAATATGGACACGAACACAATAGATAAAGGGAACAGAGATGAAATAATAAAGACATCGGTCTGTAACATCGGCCGGTATCAGTGGTTTCTAACAGCGGACTGTAACATCGGCCGGTATCAGTGGTCTCTAACATCGGTCTGTAACATCGGCCGGTATCAGTGGTCTCTAACAGCGGACTGTAACATCGGCCGGTATCAGTGGTCTCTAACAGCGGACTGTAACCAGGGGCGGATCCAGGATTTCAAGTTAGGGGGGGGGGGGGCGCATTTAAAAAAATTGCGCCGAGCGGAGGGAGGCGCGAACTTTTATTGGGTATTTCGTGTGAAAATTCACGATTTTACGCCAAAAAAGCAGATTACAGAATCTCCCTCCTACCCCTAACCTCCAATTCTAAAAATGAAACCGTGGTGATCAAACTACATTGTATGTCAAATTTGTAGTTTAAGTTTCACTTCAATCCATTGAGTGGTTATTTAGGAGTTGCGGGTTGCATAATCCTCCTCCTACCCCCTCCACCCGGCCTTCAATGAAAAATCTAAAAACCATTGTGTACAACTACAATGTATTTCAAGTACATTATACAGTTTTTAACAGTCAATCCATTGCGTGGTTACAGTCAGGGGAGTTGCGGATTGCAGAAATCTTACAGACGGACGGACGAACGGACGGAAATCAAGTGTTTGAGCAACGGGCGTAAAAACCTCATTACACTAAAAGATCAAACAACAAAAATGTATCAAAGTTCTCGAGAAATATGTTTACGGAAATCAGGTGTGAGATATGCATAAACCATTTTGTCGAGATTATTTTCACACTTTCATGTGCAGTTGTAGATATTAATGTATTACAAATAAATTGTAGTCAGAATTTTTTGTTAAAAATGTGTAAAAATATTGTACAGACATCCATTGGTAGATATAAATAATATAAACGTACCCGGACAAAGGATTTGTTCACACTTTCTTGTGCAGATACCTCGGGCAAATGCAGAGATTGTTACAAATAAATTGCTGCTAATTTTTTTTTTTTATTATTAATATGTTACTTTTGTATTTTAATGTACAATATACCAACGCGTATTTTTACTGATCTTTACTTGAAAAGTAAAAGGCAACATTTTCGGGTATTTGTATACAAATCAAACTTATATTTTTTTTTCATATGAAATTGCAGAATTTCGAATTCAAGAACTATTTGAAGCATTATTTAAAGAGAAGTGACCATTTTCTTGGGACACTCAAGTATCTACACACTGTCTCAGTTTCATCATCCGATTCTCTCGTTATAGGTTTTCGTTGTATGTTTTATAAATGAGATCAATTGTTAAATTAATTATTGGAAGTATTGATTGAATTTACTTTTTAAATTACCTTTGACTTTTCTCGTCTCGTCGAGGAATAAGAAATGTATCCAATCTTGCTTGTTTTCTTGGTCTATAATTTTCGTCCATTTTATAATTTCTAAATAGCACGTGTACATGTAGTTGTAAAATTGACTGCAGAAATAATGTTTATTTAGTGTGAGAAAATAGTTGATGTCTGGTACCTCGGAACCAATCAGAATGGAATAATCTTTGAACTACTGACGGCGAATACATACACATCCAACGTGTATTTACAATGTGTAAGAATATTTTACTACAGGTCACGAGTTAACCATTCATGAAAAAGTTATTTATTGAACTGCTTAATTAACGTTGTATAACATATGCTTTGCGAATTTTAGGGGGGCGCACGCCCCGCACGCCCCCCTCTAAATCCGCCACTGGTAACATCGGCCGGTATCAGTGGTCTCTAACATCGGTCTGTAACATCGGCCGGTATCAGTGGTCTCTAACATCGGTCTGTAACATCGGCCGGCATCAGTGGTCTCTAACAGCGGACTAACATCGGCCGGTATCAGTGGTCTCTAACAGCGGACTAACATCGGCCGGTATCAGTGGTCTCTAACAGCGGACTGTAGCTGATATTAGAGGCGGTATTTACCATATAGCATTGCTGGGGGTATTATTGTACAATTGCCTTTACAGTTTTCCATATCGGCTTAATTATTGCCTGTATCTTTTGCAGGTACGAAATATCGAAAATGGTAAATGTTGTACATTATACAATAATCTACCCGTATTACAGTCTCCATCATTTCTTGCTTGCATCTTGTCAAGAAATATATAGGTGTCCACAGTCACTTGAAAGCCAAATAATAAATCGATTTTAACAGTAAAAATGACAAATAGATATAAGCTATTGTATATACAACAACTCTAATTTTTGTTATTTTTTTGGTCCTTTTCATTTTATTATTTTGATGTCAGAATGACCACGGATAAAAAAAAATTAAAGTGGAACATGACCGTCTTTGAACTGTTAACTGTACCGGGCCATGTTTCTGTAACCGTGTCAAGAATCAGGATCGAGTTTGCATGAGGTTCGTGATGCTATTTTTTTTTAATTTCTCTGTAGTGTATTTTTGCAGACCGTTGTTTGCCTTGTTATCCTGTTATCTTTGTGTATTTAATTGTCTGTCCTTATTCGCTTCAGTCAGATACACTCTTTGGATTTTCTTTGCTTGAGTTCGAGTTATTATTAGGCTCAATGAGTTAATTAGTTGGATTACCTAACAACTCATACAAGCCTATCACCAATACGGCATGGGTTCGCGCCCGGCTTTGTAAATTACAAAAAAGGGGGCACTCGACTCGCAGCCGCAAGTGATAAAATTTATAAATTTCTTGCCCATGGTCGGTGGTTCTCTCCGGGTACTCCAACTTCTTCCACCACTAAAACTGGTCGCCATGATATAGCTGAAATATTGTGGAAAGTGGCGTTAAACACCAAAAATCAAATTAAATCAAATTGTGGCATGGAATTGCCCCCACCCCTTTTTGTAGACTTTCTGTTCAATAGAAATTTCTTTATTGTTTCATCTCTGATCCCTTTATTTATCGTGTTCGTGTCCATGTAACCGTGCAATCTTGGGATAACAGCTTGTATATGTCGGCCTTGTATACTGTTAATAGTGTCCACATAGGACCGGCATATACAAGTTGTATACCCTAACATTGTACGGTTAAATATGGACACGAACACAATAGATAAAGGGAACAGAGATGAAATAATAAAGAAATTTTATTGAAAATAAATATGTAAACGGAAAGTTAAAAAGGGGTTTGATAATTTCGTGCCACGATAGCCTGTGGGCGAAGTAATGATATTCCATTTATTTCAATGCCAAACATTTGAATAGAATAGAATAGAATATGTTTATTTGTCAATTAAAGACGCCCATGATAGGCAGTATATGAAAATCACAATATTTACATTAATTGGTATGATTAGATTGATTGGATTTAACATACAAGACATACAAATACATGTAAATATACATTTTGTAATCAATAATTTTGACAAGCATAGTGATCCCTGTAATAGATTAAGAGACAGTGCATCATCCACAGTTGTATATCTAACACAGATATATAATTATTATTATTAATATTGTATAACATAAAATATTACTATAATTAATTTTGAATTATATCATTTCTAGATGAATGTAACTTTAGTATCATATCAGAAAGTTGATTTATGATGAAATTGTCTTCATTGGACATTAACCATATAAATTGCTCTCTAATATCTAAATGTTTAAAGTTATAGCGAGCACAGGGAGCTCTACAGCAACATGGGCATGCGCATTGAATACACAATCTTCCTTATGATGAGATTGAAATCCTTTCGTCCGGAAATTGATAAAAATTGGCAGCCCCGGAGAGAATGCCAAAAATAAAAAAAAAAGTCTCCAATAAATGATTTTAAAACTAAAATGATATCATGAACTTCTAAAAAATGCTATTTAAGTAACAAAAGACAATAAAAGGTGCTTACATTGTTAAATTAATCAGAGTAACATCTCGCTATCAAATTCATGACGTCATGTTATTCATAGACATAGGCCAAAGTCGTCAACAACATTTCGCGGAATTTTAATTAAAATCTTGTATTTCAAAAAATTTCAAAACGACATCTGTTTCATTTGCAACTGCGTCAATTCCGTAAATCGTGACGACATGTAAACAAACACAGCACTTTTTTCAAGCGTGTCCAGATTATTAGATAGAAACCTTTCTAGTTACGGATTAGTAAAAGATAATTATAGAATAAATTTGACTTAATTTTGAACTACAATATTTTCAGAAAATATCAAATTTATTTTTGGACCATTTGCAGCCGATGTAGAAAAACTCGCCTTGGTGTGTTTTATTTTTTTTTATTTTTTGCAGAATCTACGCGGGTGGTCTAAATATTTACTCGGGTCAATCAAAACTTTGATTAATACAACACTGGCGTACTGAAAGGACTTTATGTTAACATGGACTATCAGGTTAAGGACAACAACTGTTCATTTTTTTATCACTGTGAATGACTCTTTAAAAGACAACACGAATCTGGTCATTTTTTGACGTATGGACATTTCATGTCACGCCCAACTGCATTGCACTGTCGAACTCCAGATTTATATTGACATTTCGTTACTGTATATATGACTTACCAGTTTAAAAGAAATCCAAACACAATTCCTGTCTCCAAGATTATTTGTACATGTACCACAATATTCCTAAAGTTCTACAATAAATGCGTAAATAAAAACGAATCTGGCCACCATTCATCGTCATGTTAATATTTTTTTTATCACGTCATATTTTACGTTGCAACAAGTAAAGGTCAGCATTGAAATCGTATTTGGGTCACAACTGACACGCAAAGATGACAATGTCATCAATATTTTTTAATACGCATCTATAGTACACGTACAATAACTAGGAGGAGATCACAGGTTCCTGCTCCCGGCCTTTCGTTATCAATAATTTTAACCCTACTATCAATGTGCGGTACTAAAATATCACAAGGGATGACACCTGTTCATATATATACTTAATTCCTACTTTTCGTACGGTTTAGTTGTGTTGAATAATGGTAATTCCAAATAAATATCACAAAAATCCTAAAGTATACTAAAAATCCAGCTTTTTAAAATTTTGCCAAAGGGGGGAGGGGAGAGGGTATGTCCCGCTCATGTCTCTGATAAGAAAAGATAGTGGTGAACATTAACATTTTTCATTTTGTGGTGAACATTAACATTTTTCATTTTCATACAATTTTTGCATTTATTATTTCTTTGGCTAAGTAACAAACATTTTCTAACCATGACGTGCTTGCAAGGAACAAGGAACGCGTGACTTTTTCCTTATTTCTGTTAGTGTTAATTATTTCTATCAGTACCCATTTGTTTATTCATCTTACATTTTCCGTCAGTCTGATCCTACAAAATATTTGAATACTACCAACATCTGCCGACAATGGTTTAGAATAGTAAGACACAATGAATTTTATTTATTTAACTATTAATTATGCCGTTCATACTATATGTATATCTGTTATTATTTATTAAACTCAGTCTTTCTAAAATAAATGCTATAAAATTATTAACCAGCTTGTTGTTGAAACTTTAAAAGGTAATAACATTACACAAGAAGGAATATATGCCTGTATAATCTTGTCACAGATAATTTTAAAGAGTATGATTTCGATACTGAATATTGCCTTAATATATATATCACGCCTCTACTGTGCTTTTTCCAATAAAAAAATATTGAATATTGATAATTATTTTGTATGTGAAAGCAGAGACATGTCTGATGAAAGCGGTACCTATATAATTCTTTTCAAATTAAAAACTATTTTGTTCACTTGGAGATAGCATAATATTGGCCCAAATACACATACTTTAAAATGTCGAAATGAACATTATCAGTATTAAAGTAACCGTACGCAGTGCGGTCTTATGTATGGGCACAATGGTGGTCCCGAAAGCAAATGAACCCCATGCTAATCTATGTATGTTGTATACGGCATAATTTTTAATTTTTAAACACTGATTTTGTTGGAAGTATCAATACAAGAAATATATGTTTAATTTTATCGACCATATATAATTTTATTTCTGCGAGTGTTTGTATAGATATGGGCCTCAGTGCACTGCTTTGACCGGGGCCTATATTGCTGACAAGACGGCCCTGACCGTACGTCATTCATCATTTACACTTCATGAATATACATCGACTGTACATAGCATGGTATAGGCCAATATTGCTTATGTATGTTGGTTGCATTAATTGATATTTTCGTAATGAAACTCTTTTCTTATGACTTAAAAGACCATACTTTCATTTTACAGACACCGGCGTCTACTACCCCTTTTAGGCTTTATAATGGTTGATACCACCCGCGTACTAGTACTAGTTAGTCTTCAATGTTTGCACTGTCCCTAGTCCAACAATAAAAGATTCCATACTTTTTTCTCATTCTTTTCTATTCTACTTCATTTAACTTTCCAATGGATGTCAAAGAGGATATCATTTAATTTCAAATACTAATGTCCTCTCTATAGGCCATGCCTACTCATATTATGTTGTGATATTCAACTTTCACTCAAATATATACACACTGGCCAGACAGAAATGCTGTGCTCGCATCTAGGCAATGCCTACTCCATATTAGCGAGCACAGAGAGCTCTACAGTAACATGGGCATGCGCATTGAATACACAATCTTCCTTATGATGAGATTGAAATCCTTTCGTCCGGAAATTGATAAAAAAATTGGCAGCCCCGGAGAGAATGCCAAAAATAAAAAAAAAGTCTCCAATAAATGATTTTAAAACTAAAATGATATCATGAACTTCTAAAAAATGCTATTTAAGTAACAAAAGACAATAAAAGGTGCTTACATTGTTAAATTAACCAGAATGACATCTCGCTATCAAAGTCATGACGTCATGTTATTCATAGACATAGGCCAAAGTCGTCAACAACATTTCACGGAATTTTAATTAAAATCTTGTATTTTCATTCCCGAGTCAAAAAATTTCAAAACGACATCTATTTCATTTGCAACTGCGTCAATTCCGTAAATCGTGACGACATGTAAACAAACACAGCACTTTTTTCAAGCGTTTCCAGATTATTAGATAAAAACCTTTCTAGTTACGGATTAGTAAAAGATAATTATAGAATAAATTTTACTTAATTTTGAACTACAATATTTTCAGAAAATATCAAATTTATTTTTTGGACCATTTGCAGCCGATGTAGAAAAACTCGCCTTGGTGTGTTTTAGTTTTGTTTTATTTTTTGCAGAATCTACGCGGGTGGTCTAAATATTTACTCGGGTCAATCAAAACTTTGATTAATACAACACTGGAGTACTGAAAGGACTTTATGTTAACATGGACTATCAGGTTAAGGACAACAACTGTTCATTTTTTTATCACTGTGAATGACTCTTTAAGACAACACGAATCTGGTCATTTGTTGACGTATGGACATTTCATGTCACGCCCAACTGCATTTCACTGTCGAACTCTAGATTTATATTGACATTTCGTTACTGTATATATGACTTACCAGTTTAAAAGAAATCCAAACACAATTCCTGTCTCCAAGATTATTTGTACATGTACCACAATATTCCTAAAGTTTTACAATAAATGCGTAAATAAAAACGAATCTGGCCACCATTCATCGTCATGTTAATATTTTTTTTATCACGTCATATTTTACGTTGCAACAAGTAAAGGTCAGCATTGAAATCGTATTTGGGTCACAACTGACACGCAAAGATGACAATGTCATCAATATTTTTTAATACGCATTTGTATCACAACCCAGTGTGTTTTCCTTTGATCTTTAGTATTTTCTAAATGAAGATAACCATACAGGAGGTGGAGTCAAGATAGCTATTTTTGGGCAAAGCATGTTCTATTTAGTGTGCTTTCACTGTGACCTAATTTTGATAGAACACAGAAATAAACACATTGTAACTTTTTTTTTGACAATTGCCTTGAATTGGTACACATTGTAATTTTTTGACCAAGTGATAGACATTTTGGGTGCAAAGTGGTACTAAGTGCAAGCTTCCTTAAATCTGACACTGGAAAAAACTATAAAACCACAGGCGCTCGTGGCACGGACCACCCCCCTTTTTTCTAACTTTCTGTTTACAAATTTATTTTCAATAAAATTTATTTATTTCTTTATTATTTCATCTCTTTTTCCTTATTTTAATTTATTCGTGTCAATATTCATACAATCCTATGTTAACATCAAATTGCATCTATGACTATTGTAGGGTCGACACATGCAATTTGATGTTAGCATAAGATTGTATGAATATTGACACGAACAAGTTAAAATTGGAAAAAGAGATGAAATAATAAAGAAATAAAGAAATTTTATTGAAAATAAGTTTGTAAACAGAAAGTTAGAAAAAGGGGGGTGTTCCGTGCCACGAGCGCCTATGTATAAAACAAGCAAAAAGACTGACAAAGTGATCCCCACGTGTTTGTTCATGAAGATGACATAAAAACACATGAACAATTCTTTAACTTTACTATTAACTAAGCAATTTATTTTATTCAAACAAGACAAATTATCAGTTTTGCAATAAAAAAAAGTGATCATATTTGAGTCACACCACGTTCAAAAAAAAATTTCCGCCTCGCACTTCAAAAATGCTGAAAAACCACCTCAGATTTTCCATTTTCTTTAAAAAATAAAATGAAAAACTGTTCGCTCTCTTCTAAAATTTTGTAAAAATCACGATTTTTTTCAGAAAGAGTTGTGTCATGTGAACCTTCGCCTCTAAAATTTTCAATTTCAATAAAAAAAAAAAATGAAATTTTCTCTGCCACCTGTGAAAGCATAAAATCCATACATCATTTAAAAGATCGTCCGTCATGTTCGCTGCCATTTAACGTTTTGACGTTAACCACGTGTTCTATTAAAAACTTTTTACCACGTCACTGACTGCTGGCGTACGTCAGACGTCAATCACACATTTGCTTCCGTTTGATTGGTTATGATACAAAACATTTAGAATACTTTTAATTTCTTGTATGCGCAGATAAACTGATCTCGGGCACACCCTCGATCAGTTTATCAGCACATACACGAAATTAAAAGTACTCTAAATATTACCTATAAGTACACGTACAATAACTAGGAGGAGATCACAGGGACCTGCTCCCGGCCTTTCGTTATCAATAATTTTAACCCTACTATCAATGTGCGGTACTAAAATATCACAAGGGATGACACCCGTTCATATTTATACTTAATTCCTACCTTTCGTACGGTTTAGTTGTGTTGAATAATGGTAATTCCAAATAAATATCACAAAAATCCTAAAGTAGACTAAAAATCCAGCTTTTTAAAAATTTGCCAAAGGGGGGGGGGGGGTGGGAGAGGGCATGTGCCCCTTGCCACCGGCTCATGTCTCTGATAAGAAAAGATAGTGGTGAACATTAACATTTTTCATTTTTATACAATTTTTGCATTTATTATTTCTTTGGCTAGGTAACAAACATTTTCTAACCATGATGTGCTTGCAAGGAACACGGAACGCATGACTCTTTCCTTATTTCTGTTAGTGTTAATTATTTCTATCAGTACCCATTTGTTTATTCATCTTAAATTTTCCGTCAGTCTGATCCTACAAAATATTTGAATACTACCAACATCTGCCGACAATGGTTTAGAATAGTAAGACACAATGAATTTTATTTATTTAACTATTAATTATGCCGTTCATACTATATGTATATCTGTTATTATTTATTAAACTCAGTCTTCCTAAAATAAATGCTATAAAATTATTAACCAGCTTGTTGTTGAAACTTTAAAAGGTAATAACATTACACAAGAAGGAATATATGTCTGTATAATCTCACAGATAATTTTAAAGAGTATGATTTCGATACTGAATATCGCCTTAATATATATATCACGCCTTTACTGTGCTTTTTCCAATAAAAAAAATATTGAATATTGATAAATATTTTGTATGTGAAAGCAGAGACATGTCTGATGAAAGCGGTACCTATATAATTCTTTTAAAAATTAAAAACTATTTTGTTCACTTGGAGATAGCATAATATTGGCCCAAATACACATACTTTAAAATGTCGAAATGAAGATTATCAGTATTAAAGTAACCGTACGCTGTCCGGTCTTATGTATGGGCACAATGGACAGTTGCCCGGTGGTCCCGAAAGCAAATGAACCCCATGCGAATCTATGTATGTTGTATACGGCATAATTTTTAATTTTGAAACACTGATTTTGTTGGAAGTATCAATACAAGAAATATATGTTTAATTTTATCGACCATTTATAATTTTATTTCTGTGAGTGTTTGTATAGATATGGGCCTCAGTGCACTGCTTTGACCGGGGCCTATATTGCTGACAAGACGGCCCTGACCGTACGTCATTCATCATTTACACTTCATGAATATATATCGACTGTACATAGCATGGTATAGGCCAATATTGCTTATGTATGTTGGTTGCATTAATTGATATTTTCGTAATAAAACTCTTTTCTTATGACTTAAAAGACCATACTTTCATTTTACAGACACCGGCGTCTATTACCCCCTTTAGGCTTTATAATGGTTGATACCACCCGCGTACTAGTACTAGTTAGTCTTCAATGTTTGCACTGTCCCTAGTCCAACAATAAAAGATTCCATACTTTTTTCTCATTCTTTTCTATTCTACTTCATTTAACTTTCCAATGGATGTCATAGGGGATATCATTTAATTTCAAATACTAATGTCCTCTCTA